>JAOSBN010000005.1:13771091-13794251 GCA_027563595.1 Erythroxylum suave | reverse complement strand
CCCCCCCCCCCCCCCCCCCCCCCCCCCCCCCCCCCCCCCCCCCCCCCCCCCCCCCCCCCCCCCCCCCCCCCCCCACACCCCCCCCCCCCCCCCCCCCCCGCCCCCCCACAAACAATTGAAAGACTATAAATCATATTAGCTACTAAATTAAAGAATCTTGTAAAATTATATTCAATAAATTATTCTGTTAATAAAAGGTATTTATTTACAATAATTGAAAATTTATTGAATAAGAAAATAATCCTATTTTCTTATAATATATATTAATCATATCTACATATTTTAGGAATAAGATATAGGAGGCATCTTTGCAATTCAATGTAAATATGATTGATATTTTACTTCTCCGAATTAATTGAGTTTTCTCTGGTGAGAAAATCTATCTATGAATAAGAAATTGCTAATTCACAATAATTTTACTTTATATTATACAATTAATTAGTTAGTTGTAGTTTTTTAAAATATATTTATATTTATGCATATTTATTTAATTAACTGATGTATAAGATAAAATGCAAGTGATAAGTATACATTATAAATGAAATTATAATAAGATCATAATTATAATATTTATATTGTTGATAAGATGTGATTTGGTTATATTATTGACTTCATCTCTTTAGAATTGGGTTGATTTTTTGTGCTTAACTAGTAAATTAATGGTTAGTTTATTTTAGGAGGTGACAAGTGGAGATTGAATCAAATTTGGTTTGAAACATCTTATTAGAGCATCATTTGTTAAAGCCTCAAAATTTGAAGAGATAATGTCAAAGATGACAGATTGCTTAAGCGGAAAAGTTTAGTTCCATTAGGAGACTTATTCACAATCTTATTTTATAAGGAATTTTGATTTGATTAAAGTATTACCTTTGGAATATTGGAAAAAAAATAGTTTTTGAGCAGGAGAAGAGAAAGAAAAGGTTACACATACTTTCTTATTATTCCATTTTGTCCTTTTTTTTTTCTTTTGGTTTTCTTCTTCTTTGATCTATCTTTAGTGTGGAATTATAACCATTTGTTCATGGGGGATCGAAACTCAAGTTGTACCTTTGAAAGGTTTTGTTATAAACTTAGATTTTTATCTTAATCCAAGTATTTCTTGTTTCTTTTATATTTTATGTAATTAATATTGATTAACATGACAAATTAATTCAGCCTTGATTATTCTATGATTATCCAGAAGTTTAGTATTGGTAATTTTCATGGATGATTGGTACAAGTAGCAAGTAGGTTATTTATATATTTACATATTTAACTTATGAGGAAGAATAAACTTAAATTGAATAGTTATAGCTATCTCAATTATTTAATTTAGGTTCTACACTTTATTGTTATCGTACCTAATCAATTAATGAAAGTTTTGATTTGAATGCCAATTATAAATCAATTAATTTAGAAAAATTGAAACTTATTATAACTATTCTAATAAGTTTCAGACTAAGTAAGTGAGTTGTAAAATTTTATTATTTTTAGAATGATCAAAGTTACAATTAGATGAGATCTTTCTCTTGAATCAAAGTTAAGTAAAATTGAATTTATCATTTTTATACTCAATTGATTCATTTTAATTTTTTGTTAAATTTTTCTCACTTTTATGATCAATTAATTTATTTTAATTTATTGTTAATTTTAGATAACTAGTTAATTAATCATAAAACTCCATTTTAAAATTAAGAAATTAGTTTTTTTTTCCAGTATTCTTAGGATTTGACTTAGTTTCATGACTATTACAAAAGTTTAGTAAATCAAAGATTAATTTTGATGGCTTCGATAACCTATTTAATGTATTTATAAATTATTTTTTATCATTATTTTATCAAGATTAGTCATTAATAGAGTCTAGAACTTACACACATTATATTTCTTCCTTATAAAAGAAGTAATCAATCTTATAAACAATAATTATAGAGATATTTAGATAAACAGATAGATACTTATTAGAGAATAAATTCACTAAACTAATATGACATGAGAATCACGCAGGGAACATTATTTGTATGTCTATAAAAATTCTTATTGTGATATTTTTTGACTTAAGATCTTCAAAGCATCTCATATAGAGATTGATATATTTTATTACTTAGACCTATCTTAGTTAATGATAACTCATTTAATAGTCATTGGATATAACATGAACTATATAAAGGTAGTTGATTGATCAATATATGATTATTCTAAAGTGATTATGAATATTCCATTGTTCTCGATTAGTATTGATTCAGAAAACTCTTAGGCAAAGTGAAATGATACTTTTAAAATAATTTTTAAATACCATTAATAGGATTAATTAGTAGCACACATAACTAATATAATTGAATTCAAATAAAGTAGACACTAATTTCATACTATATTATTTATTGAAACATTGTATGTTAAAAAGGTTGAATAATTTAAAAAATATGCATGAAAAAATATATAAAATCACTTTGGCCTTTATAATATCTAGTAGCCTTAATGTGTTGCTAGTCACTATCTTTATCTATGAATATAAATTGTTTAATTAGATAACTAAATATTTATTAAAAGAATTTAATTTATCTAATCCTAAATATAGTTTAGGGTTATAATTCATATCCATTCCATTATATTTAAGAACATTGGTTCATATATATAAAACGGTTAAAGATGAAAAAAGTAATATAATCAAGTTGGACTTTATTATAAAATTTGTGAAGCTTTATGATTAAATATAAGATATTTAATAAATAAAGATTAATATTATATATTAGATCTTAACTACTTAAAAATACAAGTCGTATTATAAGTAAGCATTGACTCTTTGTGAACACGTACTTATGGCTTACCTTTATCTACATTATTTATAGAGTTCTCTCAATTTATTTGTGTAGATAATATTAAAGGTTAAATATTTTGTGCAACTATAGTAGTTTAAGTAAACTTATTTCAAAACTTGATTAGAAGGAATTAAAATGAAAAAAATCAAAATTGATAATAAAGTATGAAATTAAATTCATACTCTATTATATGTATGTATTAAATTAAAGCAAATTTGAAATTCGTTAAATTATAAAAATTTAATTACTCAGCAAATTTTTTGAACAAGAAGACGATTTAGACAATGAGGAGTGGCCTAATGGCTTAACCTCCTCACTTAAGGCTCTCCTTTACAGGAGGTCTTGAGTTCGAGTCACGCCAAAGGAGGAGAAATAGGAATTTGTCCTATTGATGATCCTCTAGCCTCCTGGGTACAGCTCCTTGATCGGATTAATTACGGACGCCTCGCTTCCAGCGGCAGGGTGAGAGCTGAAGCTACTAGGGAACCCGAGGGCTGCTGGGAACCTGATGCTGAATTGGGGGCCAGCGATCAATCAGCAGTCGACCAATCAAGTATGTGACGGCTCTTTGTGCGCAGAAGTGTACAGGCTACGTAGGAACCTGAGGGATCTTGGGGTTCCAAATTTACATCCTTTAGGATTCTTAGGGTAGGGTCCTAGAGGCTTAAGATTAGTCCGACTAAGCTGAGATACCTAATGTAATCAAAAAATAAAAAAAAAGACGATTTAAGTGAATGATTTGATATGCAACTACTAGAAGTCAAGGTCACCCCTGCCCCTGTCACCTTTTAGAATAGTGCCTTTTACCACATTATCCTCCAAATTATATCGTTTTTGTTTGTCATATCATAGACACTGATAAGGCAGCATTCCAATTTAGCGGAAGCAGAAACTTTTCAGAGAAACAATTTCGTCCATAGGGTCATATTCCGATTCCATTGATTCTTTATTGTTGTTTATCCTTTTCCAAGATCTCCACGTACGTGAGATAGAGGCCACCAGTTGCTTCTTCCTCTCTTAAATTCTAGACAGATGCGTGACGCCTCAACGTCCAACTTGTTCTGGTCATTTCATTACGTGGAATTATTATTAAGAAAGGGCATGGATTATTTTTTTAAATAAAATTTACGGAATATAATTTCAAAAGATATCTTTATTAATTATTTTAAATCAACAAACATTCTTTGAAATTCACCCACAAATTTTGTTATATATTTGATTTGATTTGATTTAATTTAAACAACAACTAATTTCATTTTGATAATTTAAAAAATAAAATAAAACAGAAAGAAAGATGTGCAACATAAGCAGACTCTAATATGTTAATAGCGAGAAAGAAAGATGTTGTATATGTTAGTTTATGCTCTATAATAAATCGATTGATCGTAATTTAATGACATAATTATTTAAATGCATTAACTATTTTATAAATATTTATATGTATATGATAAATAAAATGTGATAAATATATATAACAAATAAAATTATACTGAGATCATAATTTATAATATTCATATTACATTTATGTATTATTCCTAAATTGTGCTGAGTTATTGTTTTATTGAGATTAAATTTTTTTGGGTCAAATAGGGGCATTGCTCAATGCATTAAGAAAAATTAATAAAAAGCTTAAAGGGACATAGATAGGGTAAAGAAACCCCTACAAGATCTCCAAAAATAAATTTCCCAAGCTCCAGTAGGCATTTTTCTAGTATGTGCAGGCCAAGCAGGTATTTTAAAGCTATATTCGCAAGCCTGTCTGCTCCTTGGTTCGCTTCTCTGTATCCATACCGAATCTCAACCCTCCATTCTTGATCTAGGAATCGTGATATATCCTTTAGCAGTGCATTATTTGTACTATTTGGTCCCTTCCTTCTGCTCAACATGTCTATCATTGTGGCGGAGTCTATTTCAAGTATGATACGTTGAATTCCCATCTCCCATGCTATTTTTAATCCATCTCTTACAACCCATAGTTCCGTAATGAATGAGGCTGAGACCCCAATATTGCGTACAAAGCCTTCAATTCACCTCCCTTCGTGATCTCTGAATAGGTCGCCAGCTCCTACCATCCTTGGGTTTCCCTTGGATGCCCCATCCGTATTTAACTTGATCCATCCAAAAGATGGCCTACACCAACCAATATGTTGCCACTCTTTGTTACCACCTGTTTCCCCCTCTTACCAATCTGCATGGCATTATAAAAGGAAGCTGCAGTGTTGTAAACACTAGTAGCCATGTTATTTGGCCAAACAAAGTTCTCATTAAACACACATTTATTTCTCCACTTCCAAGCGAGCCAACAACCTACTACAAAAATCATACTCCATGGCATGTTCGAGATCATCCTTGGCTGATATCGAAGATTGTTCTCGAGCCATTGGTCCTTCCCTTCGTTATAAAAATGATCCTGGAGAGATGTCGGAACTAATTGATTCCACATACTATGTATGTGCGAGCAGTTTCAAAACACGTGGATCACATCTTCAGTTTCAGCACGGTACATAGGACATAGATAAGTGCGGCTTAGTTTTTTCGTGACTCGGGCTTCATTTGTGAGTAACTGTTCGTGAGCCACAATCCATAGGAAGCATCTTATATGCTGTGGCCCTTCCCACTTCCATATTTCCTTCCATAATCGCCTCTCCTCCATCCAATCATTGCAGGTAAGATGTTCGTAGGCTGATTTAACAGTAAATTGGTCAGTTGAGCTCCATCGTCAGACCGGTGTATCAATCCCTCTATCTCTACACGACACTGGTGTTTTTGCAATTAGGAGCAATGCACTATTTGGGATCATGTTATCAAAGAGCTCCCATCTCCATCCCAGTTTAGGATCAGTATATTGGCATACTATTTTATTCAAATCCCCTTCTCTTATTCTGTTAGTGGTATAGCTGGCTAATGGTTGCTCTGCTTGAGTCCATTTGTCTATCCAGAATCTTGTATTCTCCCCCCCACCAATTGCCCAGCCAACTCCGTCCTTCACCTTTGGCTACACCTCACATAACGATTTCCATAGCCATGAAACATATCTATTAGCTTTAAAATCTACTGTTCCTAAGCTGGGAGGAGTGTATTTATTAATAATCACTTGCGACCAAAGAGAATCACGATAAGAGATGAGGCCCCAACATAACTTAGCTAGGAATGCCTCGTTCATTGCCCTCATTCTACGAACTCCTAGACCACCCTACTTCGATGGTTGTGCAATCGAGTTCCATCCCACCAAGTGCAGCTTTCTTATGTCTTCACTGTGTCCCCATAAAAAGCTTCGGCATAACTGCTCAACTCTATCGAGAATGCCACAGGGTATTTTGGTGGATTGCATTGTATAACATGGTATGGATGTGAGTATAGAGTTTACCAAGGTAACTCGTCTTGCCATGGACTAAGAAGTTATAGACCAACCTGCCAATCTTTTCTTTACTCTTTCTATGATTTTATAGTGAGTTTGCTTTGTAACTCTACCATCGATTATCGAGACTCTAAGGTATTGTCCTAGGTCCTCAGTGATGGGAAAGAACAGTCCCGACCAATATCTTGTTTCACTTCCTCATTGACGTTCTTTGAAAACAATAGCATAGTTTTCTCATTGCTAATTCTGTTCCCCGAAGCTGCACAAAACCGTTCAAGGATAGATTTCACCATTCGTATTTGCTCTTTTGAGGCCTTTGCAAATAGCAATAGATCATCAGCAAACATTAAGTATAGACATTCGGGCCATTTCTACCAATCTTTATAGGCTTCCAGCTTCCGGCCTCCATCTCGTGCATTACCAAATGTCCAAGATCTTTAATGCAACACAAATAGATAAGGTGAAAGGGGCAACCCTGCCTCACTCCTCTTCCCATTTCAAACCTCCTGGTCACCTGCCTGTTCCATAACACCTAAAGGCTAGGAGTGGTGACACAATCCATAATTAGACTCCTTAAAGCCATGGGAATGCCCACCGCCTAAAGTGTGTCGTCAATGAAACACCATGAGATACTATTGTAGGCCTTCTCCAGGTCAACCTTGATGGCCATGAAACCCTTTTTTCATTTGAGTCGTCTCATGATGTGAATCAGTTCCTAGGCAATGATGATGTTTTCTTGGATGTGCCTTCCCAGCACAAAACTTGTTTGGTTCGGTGCCACCCAGTCCGACATGTAGGGCTTCAACCTGTTGGCTATCACCTTAGTCACCAACTTATAAGAGAGACGTTGCATAAACTAATTGGTCTAAATTGTTGTATGACTGCTGGAAGTTCAACTTTTGGGATAAGTATAGTGAATGTGTTATTTACCTCTTTAACCGATTTGCCATTTTGGAACACCTCCTTCATAAACTCCATCACCTTGTTAGCGATAACTTCCTAGTTACCCTGGTAAAAAAGGCGTGGAAGCCATCACGGTCAGGCGCTTTAAATGGGAACATCTCACCAGCTCAACCTCCTTGTTACCCTCAGTATTTCTAAACCATCGTGGTAGCAACGGTCGCGTTTCCTCACACGATTCCTTGTAAAATTGCTTAAAATGATCCGTGACATGATCCCTTAAGGTGGTCTCCTCATAATTCCATTCTCTATTTAGTAGTCGAAGACCCTCCTTCATCACTGTGTTCAAATGAAAATATTTTGTGTTCCGGTCCCCAAATTGCACCCACTCACTTCGTGCATTTTGATACCATAGGATCTCTTCTTGTGTCAATACTTTGGATAGTTGCATTTCCAGGTTATGTAAAAAGTAGTTCGTTGGTTGAGAGGGAAGGGTCCTCTGAATTCCCACCAAACGACCCAGTAATTCTCTTTTTCTCACATGGACCATTTTAAAGACTTCTCTATTCCATCTTTCCAACTCCCTTCCCAGTGATTTTAGGTCCTCTCTGAGGCATGCTTCTCTTGTCCAATTATTCCTAAGAAAACCATTGAATTCCAGGTGTCTTTGCCAAATCGCTTGGTACCAAAATGGTCAGTCCTTTACTCTACTTACATTTTGGCATCTCATGTCTATCAATAAAGGGTGGTGGTCAGAGTTCATTCATGGTAGAACCTTAACCGCCATCTTTGGGAAATCCTAGAGCCATGTAGCATTGGATAATGCTCTATCAAGGCGTTTGAACACTTTGTCATACTGCCCTACTTTTGGTCCTTTCTATGTCATACTAGGTCCAATACTTCTGAGATCAATCAACCTACAGTTCTCATTAATTTCCATGAATTTCAAACATTTTGTAACATTCACCGATGCTCCTCCTTTCTTCTCCTCTGCTGATGAAATTTCGTTAAAATCGCCCACCACGAGCCATCTTCCTTGCACTCCATCTACCATGTTCTATAACCCCAGGCAAAGCTCCCTTCTCACATATTCATTTGGGTTGCTATATACTGCTGTGATCCAGATTTCCTCCCCATTTGGAAGTACTGCTTTAAACAGCATTGCTTGAGGTGACCGTGAGAACGATGATAGTGCAACGTAACCTTTTTTCCACTATACCAAACGCCCCTCGAAAAACCATGTGCCTTTACACGATAGGAGGAAAATTCCCGAAAGTTCTCCTGTACCCGATCGGCTTGAAGGCCACAAATGGATGGCTCAAGTTTTATAATTATTGTGGGTTTGTGCTCACATAGATACTCATGTAATGTCCTTCGAAACTTAGGGCTGCCAGCTCTTCTACAATTCCATGATATTATCTGCATAAATATATTAATAATAAGGTAAAAGAGCTAACCTTATATAAGTCCTATATGCAGTGTGTCGTAGTCATTCACCACCTCCTCTAAATCCCCACTACCTAGGGGTTGTGCCATACCCTGAGTTTTGGGAACCATCTCTATTGCCTCATCGGGTTTCTCTATTGATCTCTTTCGACCTGTATCCTGTTTTTGGCCATCCATAATAACCCCTCTACTATATGCTCCCGGGTCCCATCTTTTATTTTGCAAGCCTTAGGGGTTGTGGCTTTCTCAAGTGTTCGTTCCCATATGCTATGTTTCTTTTCATGACTCCTTGGCACGTCCATTGTTTTCCCCAGTGTTTCAGTCACCAAAGGAATTGTGTTTATGATCGATGCAACAATACGTGCACGGTTTGCATATGGTTTCATGTTAGTAGCTCTTATTGCTTTTCTTTCATCCGCCACTTTATGGGCCTAGTTCTTTCCTTTCTATCCATCTCTTTCCAGCCCAATGCAGAGGTTTTTTCCTGTAGGGCAATTTGTATCTCGTGGGTTCCTACCCCTGATTTCCTGCTCGACTTAGCTACCAAGCTTTCAAAAACTACTTTTAGGAATTTTTCCCCCGCTTCATCCTCCTTTAGCTCTCCCTCATTACTATCCTCAACTTCAAGAATATCAAAACGAGATCCAATCTTTCCCAGATTTTCCTTTTTCTCTTATTCTCTAAGATTTGTGTTTTTTGAAAAATTTCCTGATTTTTGGACTTTCCATTCACAATCATCTAAGGTCCGTACATTGGAGCATTGGTCGCCATTATTGGATTTTGACCATCGGAAGCGTTATTCCGGTCACTAGGAATGTTAATTGGGCCTGCTACTTTATCATTTGACTTGAGATACCAAAGCATCTTATATAAGGATTGCTATATTTTGATACTACTTACAATCTATTTTAGTTAAGTGTAGCTCAGTCGGTAGTCATTAGATATAACATGAACTATATAGAGGAAGTTGAGTAATCAATTTAAGATTTATCATCTTAAAGTAATTAGGGAGAATATTTCATTATTCTTGATAAGTGTTAATTCGGAAAATCCTTGTCGAAGGTGGAATGACACTTTAAAAATAGTTTTTAAATGTTATTAATTAGATCAATTACTAATGGTGGAGAACTGAAATGATAGGACCCAAATATAGTAACGCTATTTCTATACTCTTTGTCTAATCATAACATTGTATAATGAAAGGATTGAATTAGATGAAAAATCATATACAAAAATGTTATTTAAAACTATTTTGACATTTCTAAATATTTGAGTAGTTATAATGCGTAGCTAGACGCTAATTTTGATATATAGATATAAATTATTTAATTATAGAATCAAAGATAAATTAAAGGAGTTTAATTTATCTAATCTTTAAAATGATTTAAGGTTATAATTTATATTTATTGCCAACATCTTAAGAAAGTTAATAGGTCACAAACAAAAATGAGATGAAGAGAGAAAATGTCTTTTAATTAGGTTGAACTTGATTGTAAAGTTTGAGAAAATTTATGATTAAATTTGATATATTTGATAAATAAGGATTATTATGAGATATTGAATCTTATTTTGGCATAATTAGTATATAATTAGAATTAAATATTTTTATTAAAGTTTAATTGAAATAATTTCAATCAAATTACTAAAATATCTAAAACCTATTATAAATAGGCTTAGGCTTTAAGAGAGCTATCACTCCTTATCTAGCTCGTTCTATAATGGTTGTAGAGTTATCTCAATACATTATGTGGATAACATTAGAAGTTGGACACTTATATAGCAATAATGGTTGAGATAAGTTGATTTCATGAGCAAACAAAAAGAGACAGAATCAAGTTTTATAATAAAGTACAAATTATAATTCTTGCTTTATTATATTTTATGTGTTAATTACGTTATAGAATTTAAGTAATCTTAGCTCAATACAAAAAATTTTTATATTTACTCTGCAACGCACGGGATCGGGTCTCGTCCTAATTGTCTAATAGTAGTATCATAGGTGGTTTTAATTTTATAACTTGATAAAAATTATTTGATTGTCGTTGATCAATATTTTAGAATTGAATTTATAAACCCAAAATTTTTAACAAATCAGATTAAATTATATGTTAAAAAGTTCATATTATAGACACTCAACCCAAAATTCTCAATTTTTGGAAATTGAATAAGAATGAAACCTTTGAAACCTGTTAATCAGATCTGAAAAGTTTAGACATAACATTCATAAAACCTGAATTAATGAATCTAAAAGTTAGATTAGAAATTCAAAATCCTTAAAGTATCAAATCGGATTTGATTTGATTGTTAACAACATAACCCTAGTTCTAAAACCTGAAAAAATTTAGAATTAGAAACAAATTATAAGGAACCACGACCAAAATTTGTGTTGGAAAAACATACGTGTTGGAACAATGGGTTGTGGCATCTGATGTTTAAGATCAATGGGTTTTGCATTGTTAAGTTGTTTTCGAAGAAGTTGACGGTTTGTTAACTTTTCTATTATAGTTTTATTGAATGGAAAAATATGATCAAAATGGGACAAGATGTGTGAGTCTTCTGCCATTAAATGGGGCAACTTCAGGTTGTGGGTTGTCGTCATCACTGGTGGCTGGTAGGTGAGAGGTAAATGGCAGCACAAGTAAGGAAGGAGCTACTATTAGAGATTGGTTGTGTTGCTGTTGGAGAATCAAGTGGTATCATACATACATTGGATAAGCTTGACTAGACATTTTTTTGAAAATTAAAAGAAATATATTACCAAAGTTGGAAACTTATATACAATCCTTTACAAGGATAATAACAAAATTAATACAACAACTTCCACACTTCTATAAACATACATCCGAAAACAAAAATAAAAATAGCTATATTAACCAAGTCAATTTCGTTTCCTGTCTAATGGCTTCTTGTTTCCCTTTGGCTATGATTAACTCTCTAATCAGGTTACCTATTGTTACAGTAAGCTCATACTTATGTTGTTCCACTTCTTTATATATGCATCTATTCCTCTCCCTCCATATGCAATATATCACCAGCTGAAATGACGTCTTTATTATGAGACTGTCTCACTGCCTAGGTTTGGAATACCATATAACATCATTCAAAACCTCATTCCACTCAAAGGAGAAACTTGGGAGCCCAATCATTTACAATATTATGCTCCACACCACTTTGGTATATTCACCTTCAAAAAACAAGCGATTCCCACTCTCATTGACATATTTACATAACACGCAAAGGGGGTCAAAGCTACCAAACCAATGGTCCTTAGTTCTCAACCTATTTTTAATAGTTAACCACAAGAAAATAACAGACTTAGGACTTAATACCTACTTCTATACCAAATCAGCCCAAGGAACAACTTCATGAAAAGCTCTCACTATACTGTGTGTAGATTTGTTCATGAACTCCCCACCATGATGTGCCGCCTATATCATCTTGTCCATCTATGTACTAAGTTGCACTCCGTTCACGTAATTGTCAATTAGATGAACAAACCTGCAGCTATTCATCCTTACCCTCTCCCGATATAATCATGCAATCTTAGCTTCCTTAGGAAATCTATTTCGTAAAACTTGTAGATCATTCTGTAACCATAGTGGAGTGAAATTATTCCAATTATCAAACCAAAAATGAGTATCCTCTCCATTCCCTACCCTACATTTAATAAAAGGATAGATCATTTCTATAAGATTCAACAAACATTTCTATAAGATTCAACAAACTCTTAAAAATCCAAGAATGATCATACCTCGACTGAATTTGCTAAAAGCTTTGCCCATTAAGATGGTAAATTTGCACCCACTTGACCCACATCACTTCTTTATCCACGAATAATCTCCATATTCTCTTCATAAGTAATCCCCTTTCATTTGTGTAATCGAAATGATGCCCAAACCCCCCTGTTTTTTTGGCACTATAATATCGCTCCATTTGACCTTAAATCCCTTGCAATTATCATGCTTACTAGTCCATAAAAAAGATTTTAGTATCCTCTCCATATCCCTGATCACTCTCTTTGGAATTATCACATGAGTAGCCCAATGTATATGCATACTGTTCAAAACCGACGCAATAAGAGTGACTCTAGCAATAAGTGAAAGTACGCAATTTTGCCAAGAATTAATTCGACTTTTCAATTTTTTCCCACAATGGCAGGAAATCAGAAAATTTTGACTTACCCGAAGTGATTGGAACTCCCAGATACCTGAACAATGTTTCTTAAAGTGACAGCCCCACCGAACCAATAATCCACTCTGGGTTTCTAACATCTGAAGAAATAAAAATTCCTCTCTTCTAGACATTTAGCTTCATCCCCGACTAACCAGAAAAAGTATGCATCAAGTTCATCATCATCAATATCACATGTGGTTCAACCTTACACAAAAGTATCACATCATCTGCATAGAGCAAGTGTGACAATTTCATTTCACTATAGTTATAGTGATATTGAAACAACCCATTACAATCTACCATTCTAGATAAAAGTCTTGAAAGCCTCTCCATCTCAAGAGTGAATAGGTAAGGGGAGAGAGGGTCCCGTTGCCTAATCCCTCTAGTGATAAGAAATGGTTTTGTAGGAATCCCATTTATTAAAACACTCATGGGCGTAGATTGGATGCATTAAAGTATCTAGTGACAAAATCCTGAAGGCATATCAATACCTTCCAAACAATCCTTCAGATATCCGCAATCAATCGTGCTTTATAAAGATCAATCTTTAATGCACAACTCTTAATCTTCTTACCAGTATGATATTCTCCGAACAAGTCTTGCAACATCAATATATTATTCCCAATGCTTCTTGAAGGAAGAAAAACCCCTTGAGCTTTGTTTATCACCTCAGCCAACACTACTTTCATTCTATTAGCCAAAAGAGACGTTATAATTTTATACACCATTGTGTAACATGAGATGGACGATAGTCCGTAATCATTTCTGGTTGCTCGTTCTTAGGAATCAAACATAGGTACGTGTGGTTGATCTCCTTCAAGAGTTTACCAAATGAAAAAACTCTAACACTGCTTCTGTTAATAGCTGGTCAGTGATGTTCCAAGTCTTCTGAAAAAATCCAACCGAGTGTCCATTAGGACTGTAAGCTTTCGAGCTATGTAATTGAGACAAGGCCTCCTTGACTTGTTGAGCTAATAAAAAGGAGCATTTAGCATCTCAAACTTTCATGGCTTGGGCAGAACTCAAAAACATCTTTAACCCTAAAACCTCTCCCTTCACTTTAGGTATTCCTTATGAGCTTGATTAAAAAACTCCCTTACGTGACCAATAATTTCCTGTTGACCACTTAACCTCTTGCCCTCCTCATCCTTCATTTCGATTATGGTATTGGTATTTCTCCGAGCTAGAAATGATGACTGGAAAAACTTGGTATTAATGTCTAACTCCTTGAGCCATGTTTGTCTCGTCTTTTGTTTAATGATCGAATTATGCAAATTCAATGCTTCCTGATATTTCTTCATTCGATCTACCTCAAAAACTCTTAAGCTATCATTAAGAGGATTCCTATAACACTCCTTTTGTAGTTTAGCCAAATTAGTACCTATTTCCTGCAAATTCCGAGTTCTATTCTTGGTAAACTCTTTAATTGCGTTTTTAGCAAGTTTCAATTTTTGAATCAATTGAAAAGTCTTATGCCCGCCTACCTCAGTCTGCCAAACTTGAGAAATCACATCCATAAAACTCTCTACCTGCATTAATCCATTAAAAAATCTAAGTGGTGCCCCTGACCTATATCTAACACACATTTTTTGTATGAGTATGGATGCATGATCAGGAATTTTTAGTTCTCCAAACACAGCTGAAGTAGTAGGAAAAGAACTTAGCTAGCTTTGATTCACCAACGCTCGATCAAGTTTTTTCCTGATGAACAAATTACCTTTTTGCTTGTTTTCCCAAGTGAACCATCTACCAATATCTCTGAGATCCACTAAATCAGTGCTATGAAATAACTAGTTAAGTTTGGCACCTGAACCTCTATGGAACCGCACACCTCCCTCTAGTTCATCAGCATTAAGACAACAATTAAAATCTCCTATCATTAGCCATAGAACTTGCTTCCCCACATGTAAATCCAATAGCTCCTCCCACAGCTTAGCACGTTGTATAGCAAAATTTGACTCATATATAATGGTAACCTCAAAATGAAAATTACCTATTAGCCAATAATGTAAATGCATGAATTGTGAGCACTTGGACTTCCACTAAATCCGTGTTGTACCAACATAAAATCTTGCCATTGTAATGTTGGATAAGATTAGAAATGATGCTCCATTTAGTCCTTAAAAAAGCCATTCCCTTTTGCACAACATTAGCCTTTATTTTAGTTTTGAGAAGTCCTACCAAATCTTGTTTTTAGTCCGCAACTACTTTCTGTACCATCACCTTTTTAAGGGGATCATTAAGACCCCTAGGGTTCCAAACTAATATCAACATATATATGAACTCCTAAAAAAGACACTCAGGGGATAGAACCCCTTTATACATTTTTTTTATTTCTTTTTCCTACCAACACTTCTTGTAGAAATCCCCACAGATACCTGACTTGAATCACCCATGTCAGTATCTGATACTACTTCTTTGCCAATATTAGAACTAGTTCAGTATCCTCAATATCCACACCATTCATCTTATTTTTTTCCTCCAAGCAATACCTTAGAATTCCTACTGGAATAGTTCTCCACGTCTACTTATGCCGTATCACTAATCATAAGAATACTAGGATATGAAGACTCCCCAGCATAACAATTCCTACTGTCATTAGTCCTCTCCCTTTGGCTCTAAACTGCCCCTGACTGAAGATCAGCCATACCATTTCCAATTTCCATAAGTATCTCCAGAGACTTCCCATTCTCCAGTACCTCCTTTGCATGTGCTTTACCCCCCTGAGATAGACCACTCTGAGTCATTTTCGAGGTCTCAACCAAGATTACTTCACCCCCATTCTCCTCTATGTGCTGCCCCTGTTCTGTAAGCCTCTCTTGATCCCCATACCTATTCACTTTAGTCACCAAATCATCATGCCACCAGTCTTAAGAATTCTACTGGTAGTTACCCATTTCTTATTCATAGTTACCAGCTTCCAAGGATAGGATATGGAAATGATGCCTCATACCAGCGCCCCTGATTCTCCAAGATGAAGGTTAGGCAAGGATTCTAGTAATGATGCATCTTTAGGAACTTTAATACAGATCTTAGCATATTCGATTCTATCCATTGCTATCGTCTGGAAGTCCATACAAATAGGTTTGCCCAAAACACTCACCAAATGGCTCATATGCTCCACAGTCCAATACTCCATTGGAAGACTATGAAATTGGACCCATAGTGGGATAACCTCTATCAAACCTCTATCTAAACCCATCCCTGGTTCCCATTGTCATAGGAACAAGGGCTGATCACCTATGTGCCATAGTCTTTGTTCGATTATCTCACATAGATTTGAATTCTTAGAGAACTTGAAAAAACCAACGAACATATCGGACCAATCTCACCTATGTGCCATTGTCCACGCATTTACCATTGGTAAAGCCATACTTTTAGACCAGAAAAAACCAACCAACATATCGGACCAATCTCTTACGCCAGCTTGTGGCAACTCCATAGGAGGAGAGAAAATTCCATCTTGCAGAACATTCGGGTAGTATTTAAGCTTACCCTTAATATGTTGAGCTCCGATCTTGTTCCTCCAAGCTCTACTATCTATCAACTTCCTCTAATTAATTTCTCAAGTGACCTTCGACACTATCGATTTTCCTACTTGCTTTCCTGTGAGCTACTCATGGGACAAAGAAGGAAAATAAGCTAACAATGTAGATGGGTCATCCATGTCCAGGAGACTCATCGGAGAGTTACTACTTGTCATCCCTCTTATGTCATCTGGAAATTACGAACAACACTAGCTGTTGGATGTCTCTTGTCATGTTTGGGAAGGGTATTATGAAAGGGTATTAAAGTAAAACAACAAAATGATTGGGAAGCAAAAGAGTAAGCTTTTTGTGTCAACAGAAGCTAAACATCTTACAAATTGGCTATCAAACCTGATTTTCATATAAATGTTTTGATTTTGCAATCAAAATACATTTTGTTTGGAAATTAGATCGGGATTTGATCCTCCTATGTGTAGTAGAATGATTATGAAACTTTTTCGTATTTTGATTTTTTGAAAACCAAGATCATTTTAATTCTATAAAATGATTAACACATAAATCATAATGAAGCATGAACCTTAATTCGTATCTTATTCCAAAACTTGATCATTTTCTTACTGTATCCTTCAAATCATTGCTAAAATTGGTTAATCTCAACCACTATGGTCGCAAAAGTGTCCAACCTCTAACAGTATTTGCAAAAGAGGTTAAAAGAATTCTGTAACTCTTATAGTGAAGGTTAAGCAAGAAGTGTTAGTTTCTTTAGAGCTTAAGTTTATTTATAATATGTTTTGGACATTTTCAATTAAAATTGAATTAGAATTAAAAATAATTCTAATTAAATACCGATTATGCCTAAAGAAGATCTAATATCTCATATTGTTCCTCATTTATTAAACATTTCATATTTAATAATAAGTTTTTCAAACTTTACAATCAAGTCCATCTTGATTAAAATATCTTTTCTTTCTTCAACCCGTTCTTTATTTGAGATCCATTAGGTTCCCAAATAAGTTGGCAATTAATGCAAATTATAACCCTAATTCATATTTAGGATTAGATAAATCAAATTCCTTTAATTTATCTTTGATCTTCTAATTAAACAATTTATATCCATAGATCAAGACTGATATCTAGCAACACATCATGCTTACCCAGATATTTAAGAATATCAAGGTGTTTTTGACTAACCCTTTCATGCATGATTTTCTTGTATAATTCAATCCTTTCATCATAACATGTTTCGATTAGACATAGAGTATGAAATTAGCGTCTACTCTATTTTGAATCCAATCACATTAGTTCTCCTCTATTAGTTATTGATTCATTTGATAACATTTGTATACTATTTACAAAACATCATTCCACTTTAGTCAATTATTTTTCTAATCAATACTAATAAAATAAAACAAAACATTTTAGGGTAATAAATCATATCTTGATTACTCTAATACTCCCAGATAATTCATGCTATATTTAATGACTATGGATTGAACTACCTATGATTAGAATATATCATAGGTAGTTTCAAAGCATAGCAATTCCTATACAAGATAAAATTGAAAATCTCAGGTCAAAGGATCATTTATATAATCACCATGATAAGAGTTTTCAAAGACATACAAGTAATGTTTTAAATGGATATCTCATATAAAGTTAGTGCAGTGAATTTGTTCTCTAACAAGCACCTATATATTTGTTTAAGTATCTCCATATTTTGGTCTATGAGATTGACTATTTCCTTTATAAGAAAAAAACATAACATATGTTATTTTTTATGTTTTATTAATCTCTAGTCTTGATAGAACAATAACTGAGAATAATTTAAGGATAATATACAAATGTAATATGAATCTCACAATAATTATTCCATAGACTTTATCATACAAATATAAAAATGTACAAGATAAAAAATGCTTTAAAATTATTTTGTCACTAAACTATAATCAAATAGAACGGCTATAGAGCATAACTAACACATTGTGGTCGGAGTAAAAGATGCGTGATGGTGACATAGGGTTATGGCATCGTTTTGAGAAAACTTATATACAAAGCGAGGCAGGTGAATGAAATTGGCCAGAGGCATTCTCAGTGTTTAAAAAAGCAAGTGGCTTCAAGTGTGGTGGCTAGTGTGGTCGTATAGACATCGTTGAAGAAGACTGGATGGCGAGATGCTCGTTAGTGTGGTTGTAGCAAGTCACAAACGGTGATAGCTAGCAGATGCAAGGCTTGGCGGTGGTAGTGAGTGACATTCTGAAAAAGTTGAAAATAGGTATCAGCAATAATATTGGTGTTAGTAAGGCCACTTGGGCAGTGACATTGCATGACGACGGTAGCCTTGGAGAAGGTGGCAAAGGTTTCACCTTGTTTGTGAAATTAGGGTTTTTATGATGAAGATGGGTGTGTTTGGCAATAAAAATAAACCTACGAAGAGGAGTGTGTTTTCTAATTATAGAATAAAGGTTGTCTAGATGTGAGTTTAAGTGTGACTGAGGTTACGTTTGGATCTGCGGTCCAGTGGGGATAAGTACTTATCTACCGCAGTTTTTAAATGCAGTCACATGTTTGGATCTGCGGTTAACAACCGGAGGTTGGAGAAAAATGCGTTGCCACCATAGAAATCAATAAGCAGAAAGAAGGTTGCGGTAGGAAAGTGCTTTTGCAGTAGAAATTTTACTTTCCATTAATAACCTTTACTATAAGTATTATTTTCGATTATATCCTTAATTAATATGACTAATAATATATTTTTATGAAATATTTTATTTACTAAATTTATTTTATTTATATTTTCTTATTTTAATTTAATATTTTCTTATTTATAATTTTAAATTTATATGACTAATAATATGTTTTTAATTATTTATATAAAACTAATAATTTAATAAATGAATAGGCTTTTTAGTCATTTTATCTCTTTTCAGTAATCGCAACCGCACTTGTCAATTACCTATTTTCACGTTTCAGTAGTTACCAAAACGGCAATCTCAAACACATAAGTATTTATTGAGAATAAGTACTTATCATTTCAGCAGGTTGATTTTAGCAAGTTATTAACCATCATCGCTCCCCCAAACTAAACTTTAAATTAGAAAAGCGAAAATTTATTTATCTATGTCCCTAAAAAAGTCAAAAGAGTCTTATGAAAAAACAATGGAAGACAAAAATTATAATAAAACTCACGAAAACATATAAAGTCTCAACTACAATTTCAGGTAACAACATGAACACGACATAATAAAACTCACGAAAACATATAACGTCTCAACTACAATTTTAGGTAACAACATGAACACGACATATCATTGGAGACGGATGGGTTTGACTAGTCACAAGCAAACAACAACAATAGATATCAATGAAAATGGGTCTTCCACTGACAGAGAGGATATCTTCAAGCTTCTTCGAGGGATTGTAACAGTACTAAAATAAGAAAAAGGGAACAAAAGGGAAAGAAACAAGTCAAAGTTAGTAAATTTATTCATTTTCTATTTATTCAAATAAAAGGGGAATTTGCTTCTTTTGGTAGGGTCAAAAAAAAGAAGAGAGAGACGTAGATGAATACCATATTTGGTGAAAAAGAATTTGAATAATAAAAAAAAGAGATTGTCAATAGCCAAAGATGAAATGGCTTATTTTGAAGAAGAATGGAGAAAATGACCATAAATTGGTGATGACTTAAAGGTGAAGACATTTTTAAGGTTTTCATTAATGTGGCATTTTGGAAACAACTTCTCTGTTGATTAAGGGTAATGTTATATATTACTCAACCTCTCCAAACCTTACGTGTCAGTGAGATTTCAATTGAATATTGTCGTTATTGTTGTTGTAAAATTACATTGTTGTGTAATAAATGAGAGATTTGCGATTCAAGCCAAACTTTTGTGAAAAAACTAGAATATAAATTTATCTCCAAGTTCAAAAATAAGAAAAAGATATTATTTTAATGAAGCCCTTTAAACTCAAATTAAACCTATTAATATCGAGTCTAACCAAGAATGGACCATTTTACCAAATCTATTTAAAATTACTATAATATTCAAGTTTATACAAAAAATTAGTCACATTCATAGAATAACTTCTAATTAAATATTTTTGATAAGTGACATCCTTTGAATTTTTTAATCTATAATTTCACTATAAATTTATATAATTTTCCCAATAAATTAATTTTAGTGTTCTTGTAAAGTAGTGTCAATGATAATTTCAATATAAATATAAATTTAAAATTTATTTTTTAAAAAATTAGAGAGAAACTAAAAGTACGTTGTTCACTTATTTATGTAAAAGAAATTTCTACTTATTTACATATCTGAGTTATGGATAGGAACCTCAACTATCACATGCCTTCTACTGCAAAAATCTGTCATTAGGCAAGAGAATATGTGATTTAGATGTGTACATATGTTTGTTTATATCGTACAGTCAATTGGTTGATTTGTAGTTTAGTAACAAAACAATTCAAAGCATTTTTTTTGATCTTATACATATACATTGCAAATAAAGTTATGATGAGATTACACTTATGAGATTCATTACGTTTATGTACAATCTTTAAATTATTTATAATCATTGGTCTATTAAGATTGTATATTAATTAGGATGTAGAAAGATTGACACACCTTATATTCTTTGTTATAAAGGAAGTAATTGATCTTATAAACTAAATTATGAAGATATTTACAAAAACATGTAGGTGCTTGCTAGAGAATGATTTCATTAAACTGATCATTTACGAAAATTTCATTTGAAACATTATTTGTATGTTTATGAAAATTTTCATTATGATAATTGTATAAATGAGCTTTTGACTTAAGATTTTCAAAATTATCTCATATAATGATTGCTATGTTTTGATATTATTTATGACATATTCTAATTGCTATGTTTTATACACACACATATATACTAGCCACTTAAAACGTTTGGATGATTCTATGGACCCCAAGGGAACTAATTTAGGAGTTTACCATCTATTAGATGGTTAGTCTTTCTATAGAATCTATTCTCTATATTGAATCATTTTCCTAATGGGGTCTATAGAATCATCCACACTTTTGAAGTGACTATAACGTTATAGTCACTTGAAACGTTTGGGTGATTCGATAGACCCCAATAGGAAAATGATTCAATATAGAGAATAGATTCTATAGAACGACTAACCATCTCATAGATGGTAAATCCCTAAATTAGTTCCCTTAATTATGTCGTCTCACTAAATTTTCTGGACAATTAATTAAACCTGTACTTTTATATTTCGGACTAAATGGATTCAAATTCGTCTTGTTTACGTGAATTACTTCAGACGTCCACTGGAAGTGGACCCAAGTGACAATAGCCTGCCGAATAAGAATTGTAAATAAAAACAAAAGATTGTCACTGCTTCGACTCATGTGATAATATAAACAATTGGCTATGGAGGATTGAACCGATAACACCTGAACGAGGCTCATATGTGGACTTACTGATGTACATAAATAATAGATGGCAAGTGGAGAGATTCTTGGGAGGAAATTAAAAAACGCAAGCTGTATTCCCGTACGATTGTAGAAACCTTTCTCGTTGTATTAGCAGCACAGAGTTTTGAGTTTAGGAGACAATCCATATATTTTTATAACCTAATTAGCAGTATGTTCTCCATGACATCTTAAATTTGCCCCTGGCTATCAATAATTACTATCAAATCTCTGTTAGAACTAATAATTAATTAGAATGAATTTTATTTTGATATGGAAACAAAAGAAGATGAAGAGGGATGTCAGTCTGCTTAATTAATTTATGCACACATTTTTGATAATCTAACTGGAGTCAATGCGTCTAGAATGCGCTTTACCTATCTATAAGAGGTTTTGATCTTCGAACTCAATCCAATAGCCATGGGAGATCCGAATTTTTAGAGTTCAAAAATAGACACGCAGTCCTTTAATTAACACTCAATATACTACAAGGGGCTGTCTTTTAGTTTTAGCAGTTACATTTGCATCTTGGGTGAATTAAAGTGAAACTAGATTCCTCAATCCCCACAGGTTCTTCGCTTTAAAACAGCTAACTTATATGTGATCATTTTCATTAAAGAAATGAGCATGTGCGTTGTACACCAACTAGAGAAATTAAAAAAAAGAGAAACTTTTTCGCTTTCTTGTTTTTTTCTCACACGGTGACAAGCAAGGGGGAATCCAAAACCAGATTATCTATACTGTCGTTACTTGTGAGTCAGCCATGAACAACTTTCATAAGCACATGAATTCATTTTTATTTTGATTGTTTTTTTTAAAATATGAATATTAAAGAAAGAAAGGGACAGATACTTTTCTTTTAATTATCCTTCTGTGACTAGATAAAGGAAATACTAACTCAACCTTTGATTTTGATTAAAAATTCATAGCAAATTGAAATATTATTTTTTTTATATGCGTAATAAAAAATATTTTTTATAAAAATTTAAAAATTAAAATACTTTTAAATTTACAATATGATTTATGTCATAAGTATACTGAAATGTTAATTACAAAATATGATTATCCTTTCTAATAATTCCCTTGAAAAAATCTATACACTATCAATTAAAAATCCGAGATCAAAACATGTTTTTCTTGCAAAGTTGTCTTCTTTTCATTGAAAATATTAGTAATAAACATAATTTTTATTAAAATATGTGAACTCAAACTTTTCTTTTGCTTTCAACTGACTTTCAATCCTATCTTCGAGCGAATTAATTATAAAAACAAGATATGCAAATTGACTGTTAGTGAAGTTATTTAATATACTCAAAACTATTTTGGTTGTTTCTACGTAATTGCATTAAGATTAAGGCTGGACCTGTCCCCCTTTACTTAATATCGTTTTACTATTTGGTCAGTCGTAAACCTTTCAAATGTTAAATGCCAATTGGGAACACGTATGAATGTGATCGCGGCTTATCATACAATCCTAAGATTGATCCTTGGAAACCGGTCAAAATCAATTTATACCAAGAATTGCAATACAGGATGCAACCTCG
>JAOSBN010000005.1:13745180-13763652 GCA_027563595.1 Erythroxylum suave | reverse complement strand
AAAATGCATCTCTTGCCTCTCACTGAAATACTCCTATTTACTATTTTAACCTTCCCATAGGTAACGGGATGTTACAAGTAATGTTCGTTACGTAGACGTAATATCTACTAAATGGATATTCTATATTTTCTTTACCCGTCTTACTTAATTCACTTCTATTTTTCCCCTTCTAACTACTCATTGATACCATAGGACTATTTGCATGATATATGAATGAAAATAATAAAAATATTAAATGAAACAAAGAGACATTGCAACTTACCTTCCCGACACTTAACATGGGTTTTACCTCTAGGATCGATGAGTTGTTATCATGCTATTCCTCAGACTACTTGGAGGAGTCATTAGAATGTCTCATAAACACTAGCACTATACAACACACAATAAACTTGAATAAGAAGATATATAAATAATGAAATAATGAAATTAATTAAAAAAGTACAAAGTTTAGAAATGTTGGGTTTCCTCCTATCAAGCACTAAATTTAATGTCCTTAGCTGGACTTGGCCACCATGATGTCAATTTTGGAATGTGATTGTGGAAATGTATCCAACCATCTCTCCCTCAAAATAGTGCTTGAGTGATTACCAATTGACTATGAAGGTGGTTGCTCATCCCTTCCAATCTTCACAGCTCCATGTAAGTTGGTCACCATGAAAGGTCCAAACCAACTTGATCGCAATTTGCCTGGAAACAATTTTAAACGAGAGTTAAATAGCAATACTTTTTAACCAAGTTTAAATTCTCGCCAAAGGATATGCTTGTCATGGAAAGCTTTGGTTCTCTCCTTGTATATTCGAGCATTCTCAAAAGCATCTAGTCAAAATTTATCTAATTCATTCAACTCCATTATTCTCCACTGTCTAGCCTCTTTGAGATCATAGTTCAACTTCTGGATTGCCTATAATGCCTTGTGCTCCATTTCAATCAGAAGATGGCAAGATTTCGTAAAGACTAACCTTTATGGAGACATGCCTAAGGGAGTCTTGTATACTGTCATATATGCCCAAAGAGTGTCACCAAGCTTCGATGCCTAATCCTTTATTGAGGTAATAATAGTTTTCTCTAAAATTTGCTTGATTTCCCTCTTCGACGCCTCAACTTCCACTAGTTTGAGGGTGGTAAATGGTTCCAAACTTAAAATGGTAGCTATATTTCGCCAGTATATGTTTAAATTGATGATTCTGAAAAACTGATTATGACTCTTGGAACTCCAAATCTCAAAAATATTTGCTTCTTCCAAACCCCATACATCAAAGAGTTTGACCTCTAAAATCTCTAACTGAGGCATCATGCTCCCTACTAATTTTCCCTGTTCTTTGACACCTATCACATGTCATAACAAAGATTTTAGCATCCTTAAAAAGAGCAGGCCAATAAAATTTGGATTGTAAAACCTTTGCTGCCGTATTGTTAGCACCATGGTGTCTTCCATAAGGAGAAGCATGGCAATGAAATGATATATAAATCTTCTAATTATTCCATCAGCACAGCTTCTTAAAATCAATGGGTCTTCCCAAAAGTAATTCCTCACCTCAAATAAGAATTTCCTTCTCTTATGGTATAAGTAATCACTAAGAGTAATGTTGGACACCAGAAAATTAATATGATCAAAAAATTAAGGAACATTTTCCTTACCAGACCATAGATTCTCATTAGGAAAGACATCATTAATTGGTTCAGCCCCCATTTTGTCACCTTGCTCAAGTCATAAAAGATTATTAGCTACTGAATTTTCAAATCCCTTCTTGTCTCTAATTTCCAAATCAAATTCTTATAATAGTAGAATTTATCTGATTAACCTTGGTTTAGCATTCCTTTTTTGCAAGAAAAAATTTCAAGGAAGAATGGTCAGTGTAAACAATGGCTTTAGACCCAACAAGATAAGATCTAAATTTATCAAATGCAAAAACCACTGCTAGCAATTTTTTCTCTGTATTAGCATAGTTAATTTCAGCATCATTAAGAAATTTGCTAGCAAAATAAATGACATGTAATTTCTTATCTTGTTTTTATCCAAAGACAACCCCAAGTGCATAATCACTAGCATCACGCATCAGCTCAAAAGGGAGATTGCAATTCGGTGTAGCCATTATAGGGGTTAAGGTAAGTTCCTTCTTCAACTTGTTGAAAGCATCAAGACATTCATCAGTAAATTCAAAAGGGACTTACTTTTGTAACAACACACATAAGGGTTTTAAAATCTTGGAAAAATCCTTATTGAATCTTATATAAAACCCTGCATACCTAAGAAAACTCCTTATTGCTCTAACCGAATTGGAAGGTGGTAATTTATTGATAACTTAGATTTTTCCAGATTTATCTCTATTCCATTATTTGAAATTTTGTGGCCTAAGACGATCCCTTCTTGTACAATAAAATGAAACTTTCCCAATTTAGCACAAGATTGGTTTCTTCACATCTTTGTAGAACCTGTTCTAGATTAAGCAAACATGCATCAAAAGAAGAACCAATAATAGAAAATTCTTCCATAAATACCTCAATTATATTCTCCACCAGGTCAAAGAATTCGGACATTATGCAACATTGGAAAGTGTTACGAACACTACACAAATCGAAGGGCATCCTATGATACGCAAGAGTACCATAGAGGCAAGTGAAGGTGGTCTTCACCTGATCCTGTGGGGCTATGGGAATTTGTTTATACCCTAAATAACCATTTAAAAAGTAGTAATGATCATATGCTACTACTCTTTCCAACATTTGATCGATAAAGGGTATAGGGAAGTGATCTTTTCTAATTGCTGCATTTAATTTCCTAGAGTCTATGCAAACCCTCCACCTTGTCACAACCCTAGTGGAAATTAACCCATTTCTCTCATTAAAGAAGACAGTCATGCCACCTTTCTTTGGTACCACCTATACAGGACTTACCCAAGAGCTATCAGAAATAGGATAGATAATTCTTGCATCAAGTAATTTAAGTACCTCAAATCTCACAACTTCCTTTATGTTCAAGTTTAAGAACCTCAGATCACACTAGGTTTGTGCCTTTCCTCCATTAAAATCTTGTGAACATAAATAGAAGGGCTAATTCCCTTTATGATAGCAATATTCCATGCAATAGTCGATTTATGTTCCCGTAACACCCTTAATAACTTCTCTTCTTGAGAGGAATTCAAAGAAGAAGAAATAATAACTGGATATATATTTTCTTACCCCAAGAACGCATACCTCAAATGAATTATAAGTTGTTTCAATTCAAGTTTTGGTGGACTTAGTATGGAAAGTAACAATTTAGGTTTAGGAGGGCCCAATTTTTCAATTTGAGGTCTATACCTAAAACCATTACCTTGCAATCTATATGCATATTCCACTATCTCATTATTGAATTCATTCTCATCTATTCCTAAAGCTAGGCATGTCTCTAAAGCATCATCATACATTAATTTAACAATAGATTAGCATTAATTTAGGAATAGATTTAAGTGCAAGAGAATCAAACACATCTATCCTATAGGTGACTTCATTGAAAGAGGGTCCCTTTAAAACTTTGAAAATGTTAACACCTCTTCCCCATCACCAACTCTCAAGGTCAGTTTACTATCTAGTCAATCAATGCTCCACCAGTGGCTAAGAATGGTCTTCCTAAGATTATAGGAACCAGCATATCAAAATCCATCTCAATCACAACAAAGTCAACTGGAATTATAAGCTTACCAACTTTCACTAGTAGGTCTTCAACTATACCAATAAGGTATCAAATTGATCTATCAGCAAGTTACAATGAAATTTTAGTTAGTTTGAGTTCACCAATTCCAAGCCTATTATAGAGAGACAAAGGAATAAGAGTAATATTTGCACCTAAGTCACATAAGCATTGAAAAACATTAAAAGCACCAAAGTGACAAGGGATAGTGAAACTCCTTGGATCCTTTAAATTAGGGGTAGTTTATTTTGTAAAATAGAACTACACTCCTCAGTTAAGGTTACTATCACAAAATTGTCCATCTTTTTTTTTATGGAGATGATTTCCTTTAAGAACTTGGTGTAAACAGGCATCTCAGCAAGTGCTTCAGCGAAAGGGATGTTGATTTGGATCTTCTTGAAAAGTTCTAGGAATTTTTGGAATTTGGAATCATCATGCTTCTTCCTTACCCTTTGTGGGTATGGTATGGGTGGCACAAAGGAAAATTCTAAAATTGGTGAAGACTCTTTCTTGGGTTCAGTTTCTTTAGGGTCTTTTTCTTCATCCAAATTCACAAATTCAGCATCCTTGCTTTCATTTATCTTAGTTTCCTTATCTTTAGGAACCACACCTTCTACCACCTTACCACTCCTCAAATGAATTGCCATACAATCTTGTTTTAGATTCACTTGAGTATTGCTAGGTAACTTTCCCTTACCTCTTTCACTTACCTCTTTTGTCACTTGACTAATTTATACCTCTAAATTTCTAATGGTAGCTTGATTAGACTAAATGTTCTACTCTATTCTATTCATAGCTTGAGAGCTAGGTTAAGCACTTTGATCCATCTTGCTCATAAGTTGAGCAAACATATCTTCAAGACTATCCACTTTCTTCTCCTAAGGGGAAGGGGATAGTGCTAGTAGTATGCCCTAGGCCAATAGTCATATGTGACTTTTGTACTAACATTCTGACTTATTATTTATATATTTGAGGTAATGATATTCTGACTTATTATTTATATATAATGAGGTATTCTTTTATAGATGCATGTATATTATTTATGTAATGTGATATACATTCCATGAATAGTATTAAGCTTATGTCATCAAGTATATGACTTGATGGTAAAATCACAAGCATTATAATACTATTCTAAATTGTCCCTGGTCGATCATTATTAGTGGAACAATAATGAATTAAGGTTAGTATGTGTTCTGATTGATGATCACATTTTTTCTAATCATAGATATAAGTTATCAAATTAGATACATAGATGTATGTTAGAGAATATATATCAGACCGACCCACAGAGAGAACACTACATGTTTTCATGTCATTAGTGATTCCCAATATGGTTTGACTTTAGTCCTTTGATCTAAAGTCACCATGGTTCCCTACATAAGGAATTCAGTGTTTTGAGATTAAACTAAGTTATCTTTAATCGGATAACAAGTATTCTTATGTTGGACATTAAATGAATCATGCGGAGGGATGTGAATGATGTAGATGGGATTTGTACCTCTGTTAGATGAGAGAGATATCATTTAGGCCTCTTGACAAGTTTAACTGAAGAAATGCATGGTCGTGCTCAAATGAATTGATGAGGAGTCATCAATGTCATTTGTTATAGTCAGTTAACTTGGGAATCAAGAAATTGTGATTAATCAAAGGTTGACATGTACCATACCTTATGATTAATCTTGATATCATGTTACAAAGAGATTGAGTTTGTCACTATAGTTACATGTTAAATCGAATTACCGATCCTCATTTGATTTGGGTAGTCATAATGTCTTGTTAGAGGCCGCTTATAACTTATGGGCCTTGAAGTGTGATCAAGCTCATTGCCAACATCAAATGAGCCTACAGGGTCACACTCAAAGAGTGATGTGATTTGGGCTTATTCTCTTGGGCCTAACTTATTAGACACTGAATAAATATATGTGGATATATTTATTAGGTTGGATTGAATTAAGTTCTCAAGCTTTTATTATATAAGATATAATATGGGCCAAAACTTATTGGGCTTCTATAATCCTAATAGGTTTAGGATTATGATATTCTTATTCGTAATAGGTTTAGGATTAGGATGTTCATAATTATATTAAAATAGCATTGTCCTATTCCCACTAGGAATAGCGATAAGGGCTTCTCTATAAATAGAGTTCTTATGTCTCATTAGATGACATACGAAAAGCCCTAGCTACCTAGCCACTCGTTCCTTTTCCTGAGAGAAAAATTGTGCGGTGCTCTAAGTGTTTTACAACGTGCTAGCACACATTGGCCACTGCCGGGGTCGTTCATCCTCATATGGATACTTGTAGAGGGCGCTCGTGAGCTGTAGCGTCAAGATATCTAAAAAGAATCCTAATTCGAGTGTTTTAAAAGGTAATTCCGTACACTTCTTGTTATGAAATTTCAATTAACTAAGGCACAAGACCCGAAATCCTATGGTCCATTCCATTGTGCATTGTGCATTCCCGGGCCATAAGTGATCTCACAAATTATTGTTGTGTAGAAGATGAAGGAGGTGAATACTACTGTTTTGGTGGCACCTGGAACCTACGTGGTCCCATTGGTTTTCCAGCCCCTTGATTTTTTTCATAAAAAATTAGGATGAAACTTTTAACTTTCATTGTAGGTGTTTGAGAAAGGATCAAATCTTTGACCTTATCTACCAATATAGTTCACCTCTTCTTCTAACATTGTTCCTTTAATGTTCATATAACCAGCTACTGTATGCTCAAATCTACCATAAAAAGTGCAAGTATCCCTACCAAACTTATTGTCATTCATTAACATTTTCAACTTCTTATTTATCTCAGCAACTTGGTAAGCTATGTCAGATCTAGATCCCACTTCATTAAGAGTAGCAGCCTTGCTCCTAATCACCTTACTATATGAATTCTTCGCAACTTTCTTGAAAATATTCCATAACTTTTGGGAACTCATATTACTAATATTCCTACCAGTATTTAAATCCACCAAAGTTTGATTGTGATCAATGAGACCATAGTAGAAAAACTAAGTCAAAGAGCATGTATCAAATCTATTATGAGGACATTGGTTAAGGAGATCATTAAATCGCTCTCATTCTTCATAAAATTTTTCTCCCTCTTTTTGTGAGAACCAATGTATCATCCTCTTTATTTCAAGAGTTTTATGGGCTGGGTACCACTTCATCTTGAAAGTCTCCATTAATTTGTCCTAAGTATTAACGGAATCTACCTCCAAGCTCAATAACCAATTTCTTGTTAATCCCTTCATACAATAGGGAAAACACCTTAGCCTTAAGTCATCTTCAGACAATCCATACAATGGAAGAGTTTGAAATGTAGTGTAGAAATCTCTCATGAAGGCTAGAGCATCTTCATTCAGCATTCCATTAAATTATGGCAACATAGATAGGTGAATCTGCTTCAACTCATAATTCCTTGCTGCCGCAATCAATCGAATGCAAGAAGGGTTGCCAATAATAAATGGCATATGATAATCACTAATTCTCCATACCGTAGGGTTAACAACTATCGGTTCAGCCTAATTTCCTTTGTTAAATTAATCTTTCCTCATCTCTTATTCCCCATGTAAAATTGGATTTTGATTACTATTTGCCATCTCTCTTTTTCTTTGGGCATTGTTCCTTCTACAAGTGCATTCAATTTTAGGATTTAACTCTAGTAGCTGATCGTTGTTCAAATTTCTTGAATGTCTTAAGTGAATGCAACTCCTGAAATAAAACAAAGAGAAAGGGTTTAAAAGTAATCAATGGAAGAAAACTTAAGGTAATAATAAAAAAATAACTAGAATTAATAGTAGCAAATATAAATTAGTCTCCGACAATGATGCCAAAAACTTGGTCGACAAAATTTGCAAGTGCACAAAATCATTCCTAATACCCACAAATCAAGTAATCCAAGGTCGTATCCTACAAGGACTAAGATACCCACTACTGAATTAATCCTAATTATTTGAACCAAACAACAAGAAATTTAAAAGACGATTGGGTTAGAAAAAACAATAAATTGTAAAGACTGTAAATAAAAAAATAAGAGAAATTTGATGATTTAGACTTAGGGCTTTGGGGTTCACTAATTTAAGAGGTTGATCAACAAATTATGGAATTGATTGAATAAAAAATTATAATAACAATTTCACAAATTCACTTATATTCTCTCTTAAGGCATATAAGAATATCTAGCTAGTTGATTACCATATCTCAATGCGAAACCTAACTAGTCAAATGCATTAGGAACAATCAACCATAAGTTATCACACTAGTCCAGGATATCTCTATCTCTAAATCTAATGTGTTTATCTTCCCAGTGCACAAATCATACTTCACCCCTCAATCCATCATACAATTCCTAAGGTTACATCTATTGTGATCAAGCATAGAAGCAACAATGAAGCTAAAGAAAGATAAATATAACCTAAGAAATTTTATTCAATATCAATCAATCCAAAAAACATAAATCAATCCCCAAAATAGGCTACATTCGTAATCCTAAATGGAGTTCATTTCCAGAACATGCTAAAAGAATCCAAATACATAAAGGTAATCAACATTCTGCTAGAACCCCTCTTTAGGTCTTAAAAATGAGTATTTTTAGTTTCTTGGGATCAAAGAAACCTAGTTTTTACCAAATAGAGAAATGAGGATCGTAATAGGCCGACAAAGTCCGTTAGGCAAACTTCATGTCCACTAGGTAGACCTTTTCTATCTTCCAGAGTGAATTTGGACTATGAATGTCTATTAAGTGGACTTTCTCGGGTCTGTCAGCTTGTCCACTTGGAGGGACATGATGTTCACTGGGCAGGTATACATTGGGCATCTATAGAAATGTGCAATTTTGGCCCTTTAGATGGAAAAATCTCTCCTTTGGGTCTTAACGGAATTTGTAGAACTCGAAGTTCTTTTCAAAATTGTACTTGAATGACCTTAATCCGACATCTACAAAGAAAGTTATGTCTTTTGCCCAAAATCCATCCAATTGTATCTATTAAGCAACAAAATTTAATTGTGTGAGAATTAACCAAATAAAGCTCAAAATTCACATAGAGATAAGCCAAAATTAGTTCCAATTCATCCCAAAATCATATACAAATAGTTTGACTTATTAGTGCTGCCAACAATTGCAAGGAAATAACGAAGTGGTGCTCGAAAAACAACCATAAGAAAGAAGGGGATAGATGGATATTTCATTTAGCCTTATCATATACTGTCACTTCCATTTAGGATGAAAGAAACAAAATAAATTTTATAAATTAAAGTCAAAGTAAAGATGCATTTAATCTCAACTATAGTACGAATGCCTTTTTGAAGTGGAATGTTAGCTAACTCGTAGTTTAGTCCCTTGGTGTAACACCAATTTTGGTAACTAGCCAATCTACGTAAGGTGTAATCTAGTTTATTAGCATCAAACTAGTTATTCCCCATTGAAAACATTATGTATAGTTTTATTTGCCTTTCAAGGCTTAATATAATTTTACATTTTTCCAAAAAATAATTTGTAAAACGTCTGAAAAGTTTCCAAATATGATTTTTCATCAAACAATGGACAATTATCTGTATTTTCTTTTCTTTTCTTTTCTTTTTGTTAAACTTTACTATATGATTAGCCTATAATAGCTTTCCTTAATTGAACTTGGAATAGGACCTAATAACAAATGACTTTATTATGATGGCTTTTGATGGAGAGGTTTAGGCCATCTAATAAGTAATTAACATGTTGGTATTCTAAGGACTTGCTCCTAAACTAATCAAGTAAATATTAGCTCTTGGTAAGTATCATATAACCAAAAAAAAAAAGACAAGGAGAATCTTTAATATAATAACACTTATATTAGATTTAGGATAAATTATAAAAAAAAGTGAATTTTACTAAATCTTATAATATTAATTATAAATTTAAAAGGTAACAATAAATCCCTCTAACTCTCAATTTGTCTTAAAAATAGTTTACTGTTAACTTTAATTAATGGTGTCGTTGTGGCAAGATAAATCAGTACACTTGTGTAACATGTGACTGACACATCTGTTTATTATTAAGATAAATTAAACATTAAAAGCATAACATATTAAAACCTATAATTGTTTTAAAGAATTTCAAATGCAAGCAAACATATGATCTAATCGATTTATATATGACTAACACATGTCTTTTTATTCAAGTTCACTATTTACCTAAATATTAAGAATATTGAAGTCAATGATTTTAAATGTTCTCTAGGAATAACCAATCTAACTCTTCTGTTCTGGAATGGATATTCATTCTCTTCAGAAAATCCTTTAAATAGATAAGCACCATAAGTTGGTTGGCATGCTAGAGTTATAACAATGTAGATTAGAACTAGAACTGTTAAAGGTGTTATAGGCATGAGAATTGACATATCCCTAAGAATCCTATTCTCTTCCTACGTAAAATTTTTCTTTCAAGGAGTTGCAAGGGAGAGTGGCTTTTTGAACAACCTACATATCTATTGGTCTTTCCATCTCATGCTACTTAAAGGTACAATCAAAACAATTAAGAAGTTGTTTAGAAACTTCCTATGGTTAACAATACAATAATCATCTGTAAAGGTTAAATGAAGTTAACTAACTATTCCAAAGAAGTAGGTAGGCTTAGGAATGATCCCCATTCTAAACACTAACAAAGCTATGAAGATAAAGAGATTACGGAGATTACTAGTAAGCAAGCAGCCAATATTACTTCAAAAAGATGAGCATCTATTCTATATAACCAAATAGTAACTTCTCCTAAACCTTAGTTCAACTCATGAAGTTAAGTTATAAAGTTAAGCAAGAAGTATTATATAAGATTGGGGATGGTGATCGCAGTAGCTTCTAATTTGACAAATAGATTGATTTTGATCCTCTTAAGGACAATGGAGAGTTCAATGCACTACAGTCTTCTATTCCTATATATGGCTCAGTCAGGGAAGTGCTAAACAATAGAACTTATGGCTTTAAAACTCCACCTAGCTGAATTCTCACATAGTTTCTCATATACTTTGATCTAACTCTAGGTGGAAGAGAAGCTATAGAATAAAGGAGAGCCTCTTATGGTCTTTTCTCCAACTCCTATTATAGATCACTTCTTAATCCCCAATTTTGTAAACTTTCATATAATAGATTAGTTTGGTTTAAGCAATCTAATCCAAAGGCTTAAATTACGCCATGGCTTATAATCAAAAGAAAGCTACCTATTGTTGATAGAATCAAGAGATTCTTAGATGTCCCCAATGTATATTCACTATATAGTATGAGGAAGAGCCTATCGATCATCTCTTCTCTTAATTTGATTTCTTATATTGTATGGAAAAGAATGTTATAGAGATGGTACTTTCTAGCTCCACCTTCATGTTAAAATGAAATAGCACAATTGTCTATTTGATCATTCTGATCGTATAATGGTGATTGTTCAGTTTCAAAATATATTCTAGCAATGTAATATACTTTATAGAGGGAAAGGAATCTAAGGATTTTTTAACAACAAGCTAAAAGCAGTGCAAACTTCCTTAAAGACTTATTTTTAAGCACAAGAGAGTGAAACACTTTCACTCTATTTGTAGTCCAAGCGTGGCCAATTTCTGGGATTTTCTTCGAAGGAATTTTGGTTTGTTTCTGAAGGGTATGTTCGGTTGAAAGGTTAGTAATGGAACGGAACAGAACGTAACACACTTCCATTATTTGGTTAAGGGTTTCATAATAAAATGTAACAGAATAGGATGGAAGCAGAGGATTTCATGTTATTTTTCATTCCATCCTAAACAATGAAAATAAGAAACCACTTATTCTGAAGATTTAGGATGGAACGTAAACTAATAAATACATATTACCTAATATACCCTCAATAATTTTTCATAATACTAATTATTTCTTCTTAACTTCATTTTTTTTCTTAACAATAACCATGAACCTGTGTTTTGCTACTTATGTCATGGAGTTCTGCTAAATATAAAATCACCACAATTTACCGCAAATCAAGCCACTCATGTCTTGGAGTTCTGCTGAACATAAATTCACCACAAATCAAAAGGTGTCAAATATCACCCAACCAAAAACAGAGACGAGGTTTCTATTACTGGTAAGCTTCGATCTTTCTCCATCCATCCTTTCCCCTTTGCTTTTTTTATTTATCTTAAATTTTTTATGAGTTGAGAAATCAATTGTGGTAGTTCACCGCATGTCACCCAACAAATCATTTCTTTTTAACTTTGTTATGCCATTACTTCATTGTTCTCCATGGTAGTTGCCTACGCCATTAATTCTTTTTTGGGTTTCTTTTTTGTTTTCTGATGATCTGTTGTTTTCTCTTTCTGAGTTTGTTTGAGTATGAAACTAAACATCTAGAGATTAGTCCGAAACAGTAAAGTGAGTAATGTTGAACCAGAGCTAGAACTTAGTTTCATAAAGTAAATATGCTTTTCCTTTACTTTTTCCCTTCAAAATTGCCTTCTTGGTTACTATTTTTCCCATGAAGGAAAGTTGTTTTGTGATTGAGATGTTTGCATTGCATTGAGTTCCAATTTGAGTTAACAGAATCTGAGTTGGGATTCTTTTTCTTAGAATGCGTACACTGTTGTTGAATCTGTACAAAACTATTGTCATTTTCTCATTTAGTTGACTTTAAAGGTCTTTGGTTTTTTAGTCTTTCATTTGGGAAAATGACCAAATTGGAGAATTGGAATTGAAAGAATCAAGGTTGTTTTTGGGCTTATGGCTTTTGGCTGCGGATATCTGGGAATCTTTATTTTCTCTCAAATTGTTAGAGATTCAGTCGTCTAATTTTGGCTTTGGCTTGATTTGAAACTAAGTAATATAATGCTATTAATTGTTCAGGTTTCTCTGTTTTCATGGAAATGGCAACATTAGAGTTTTAAAGCTTCCTTCCAAAGAGTGCCTTGGTACTGGAGCTATTGTTTTGAGCGTTGCAATTTACTTTCAGCAAAATGCTTGTGCATTTGGAAGGAGACTGTCTTACTAGTGTTCTTATGTCCAAGTTACTAAACCTTCCTTGGTAAATACTTTGGGTAAGCCTTGCAAAGCCTATTAATTTAGATGCTCATATGGTTATGAATATGTGAATGATTGATCATGTAACACAAGTACACATCTCGAAATTATTTTACGGGTTTTTTAAATGTTTTCTAATGATCTGTTGTTTTCTCTTTCTGGGTTTGTTTAATGGATGATTTTAGAGTCTGATAATGTTTCTATTGGGTTAGTACTTGAGCGAATTATTCAATGTAACTAGTTCTTGTGATGATTACTCTATGAAGAACTATAGATGAACTTTTGCATTTAACACAAAAACTTTCAAGATTGTTTCGTCTTCAACTGCCCTCAATATGATGTGTTCTTTTTTAATTAAATGTGATTCTTTTCCCAGATGGCACACTGAAGATACCATGGTTAGAAAATGCTTTTGCCTTTAGCATTTACTTAATATGCGAACGATAGTGTTCTGAAACTCATCAATTGATATGTTCTGTTAAATATTTGTTTCATTTCTATCATTCCAGTTTTTCCATTGAACAAATGAATTAATTATGCTAGTCCAAATTTTCCATTCATTGTTCTAAAGTAGGACCCATCTGCATCATGTCTTGGTTTATGGAACATTATTGAGTCGAGACTAACATGGTAAATTTTGTAATAGGCAACTCTAGCATACTAAAATCATTTGTAGTATGGGTGATCAAAATTCAAATTAAGCACACAGACAATTTTTCAACTGCTCTTGGTTTGTCTTTAAAAGAGAAACAAAGAAAAGAAAGGTGGGAGTATTGTTGTCATCTTATTACAACCGGTGATGGTTTTTGTTTTTCTTCTTAGTTAGGTGAAAAGAAGTTAGTTGCAGAGTTTGTTTAGCTACTTAGTAATTGACCTCTCAACTTAACCTATATAACATCACATTTAGGCGGTCTAAACCTACCAAAAACTCACATAATTTTAAGTTGCAGTTTGACTCAAAGGAAAGATGTTCATGTTTAAAATTTTGCAGATTTATTTTTGTCATTATTGTTTGTACTCAACTCAAAGTAATTAGCTGGAGGAAGAAACACTAAAAGCCAATTTTGCAGTTGAAATCCTAAAACCACTTCATTGCTAACTGCTTTAACTTTTTCTCATTTGATACTTTAAGAGTTTTGCTGGATTTTACACCAGGGACATAACTCTGGCCTTTCCCAGCTTTGTTCTGGGATTTGAAGAAGACCAATCACAGCTGCAGTTCAAGTGTATGCAGGAGGGAGATGTCTATTCCCGATATTGTCCTATCTTGATTTTGCCTGGAGATAACCTTGACTTGGATACAAGCTTCCCTAATAAAGTTGTTTGTACTTCATATATTTTCAATGGCCCGCACAAAGTATAATACACAAGCTTAGATATTTGTTTTATTGGAGAGCAATATTTAAATTAGTTAATGTCACATTCAATTCAATAAGTAAAATAAAACTTTTATGTATAGAAATCTTAAGTGGAGTTATTTATTTGTGGATATAAGAATTAATGAGTTTGGTATCATTCTATCAAGTAATTAAAATATTAAATTTTAAGTTTAAAATTAATATAAAAATAAATTATTTATTATTTATTAAATATGAAAAAGAGAAGAAAGGAAAACAAATAATGAAATATTTATAATTGAATAATATGTAGATTAAAAAAATTAATAATTCACTAAATAATTTTTGTATGAATTGAATATGAGAATGGATCAGTATAAATTTGAATTGAATTGAATTATTTATTTATTATTAAGTCTTAAATTTGTTAAATAAAGGTGTCTTTTTTTTTCTTTTCATATGGGCCATTTGGAAACAGTATCTCTACTAATTAGGAATAAAGTTGTGTAATACTAGACCTCTTTAGACCTCATATGTTAGTGAAATTTCTAACATTGTTGTTGTGTCTACTTTTAAGTGTTTATATTTTTTATATTGGTATTTATTGTTAAAATAAAGATGAATATGAAATAAGGAATCAAAGAACAATGGGTGGTTCTAATAAAGACTTTTATTTATTTCAAAAAAGAGGCAAAAATACATTCCAACTACTCATCCGTAAATAAAAATATAAATAAATAATTTTTAAATATAAATCACATATAATAGAATAAAATTTATTAAATAATTAATAATAATAAATTGTATATAATTAATAATAATAATAAAACTTTTAATAAAATTTTTATTATTTCAAAATAGAAAATATATATATAATTATTTGTCATGGTTGTACGTGACTTTTTAATTGGACATGATTTCTATTTTAAAATCATAGCGTTAAACCTCCTGCAACCTCCATTTTAATATCAGGGGTACAATAGTCATTTATTATACATTATAATTCATTTCATCCATCTTCCAAACAATGTTTCACTACATTACATTATAAACTCTTACATCCCTCCCAAACAACTTTTCACTGTATTCCATTCCATTCCATTATAAATCGTTTCCTTCAATTCCATTCTGTTCTATTAATTAACATCCAACTAAACAAATCCTAAGCTTATATCCTATTGTCATCTTCTTCGAGCAATCCAAACTTAATGTAACTCAAAATTTTCTTTATATAACAACTTAGTCCTTAAGATGCATTTTTTAGAAACTCTATTGTAGCGGTTCTATTAGTTGTCTCAACTTTCTCAGCTGCTTGGTTTCTTGTATAATCCCACTCGGTTAAATTAAAAATTGACATTATGACCACTTTCAACATATTTGTTTTTGATAATATTATTGACAATATTGGTGAAAATGGTTTCTAACTAGTTGTTGAATTTGGTTTCCAAGTATTTATAGCATCAAAAAATGTTTTTGAATAGTATGAATTGCAATTTTTGACCCTCTTCTACCGGCAGTAATCATAAGCTGTTATTTTTCAATCGCGAAAGTAATATGAAAAGATAAGGCTAGAAGTATTTTGGTAGGTGGCTCCCTAATCAATTTAAAGTTTTTTAAAATATTTATTGTGCCATGCAATAAGTGATATAGGCCATTTCAACATTATTAATCAAGGGTTAAAAATGGGCTTTTTTTAATATAAATTAAAAGTAGGAGCATTTTTATTATCACTTTTTAAGATTTTGATTAATATTATAAAATTTAATAAAGCTGAAACTTTTTATAATTTTTATTCAATTTTATTGACAATTATGCCTTAATTAGAGATGAAACATCTAATTAACAGCTTCCCCCGTTATTCATAGGTTATTAGGTTTCCTAAACTAATTTTACCAATTCAGCATGGTGATTAGCAGTTGAATTTATCCGATATCTATAATTAACATAACAACGTAACACAAGGATCATAAGGAGGAAGCATTATTGTAAATAATGTTTGTCCTGCTATTTTTTCCTCATCAAGTGGCGTTAGAACTCCTCAGTCTTCCTTGTTTGGTTTTTCCTGTGACGGAGCGGATGGCGAAAGAAGAGATAATATAAACGGACTTGGGTCCTCACACGTGGATGTCTTCGAGGCTTTACTTATTATATGATGCGTGCCTCGGCACTTTGTCATTTGTGTTCTGCTTTGGTTGTGTTTGTCCTGTATGTAGTTTTCCTCTGGGCTCAAAATCCAAAATGTAATCTTTTTGTTGGCATACAATTAACCAATGCTGTTGCCACTAGTCGAAGATGCGTGGTGCATTTGGATCATTCCAAGTGAGTGGAGTGGCCACTTTTATTTCCTTCCAGCTAGAACGACCAATTCAATGCCTATGCCTTGGAACATGTTACTCGCGGTCGTACTGAAATGAAAATATAAGGAATTTTCTTTTTATCACACTAAAGATGGAGAGTGGAAGCATTAATATAAAGAAGCAGACTTACATATTTGTTAAGATCAATAGATAATGTTCCTGTCCTTGGAAGTTTTTAAGTTATATTTCCATGTCATACAAACCGACCGGCATGTCTTTTACAGAAGGATTTCACCCTTCCCAAAGCTTCTTCAAGCAGTGCTGGATCAACAGCGAAAGTAATGCGAATCCAATCCTTTAGCCCCACAGCGGTCCTTGTAAATTATTTACGACAGATACGATTGCTTAGTCTCCAAACTGAACGCGAAATTTTGTGCTTGTTTTATTAGAATTATCTCACTTCGTCCATGCTATAATCTCACAAAACTCTTTCATATCCTACCTGGAAGAACGATAACAGATTCCTCTTTGGCCAGTTTGAAGCAGAAATCAATATCGTCACTGATTCCGTCCAGTAGCGAAAGGTTGAGCTTAAGCTACATTGAATTGAATACTTCCAATATTATTTAACGGACTCATGTAACATAAAGAAAAGCGAACTATGGCTTTTTCTCACCATTACAGCCATTGATCCTTCTGGCTTGTGGGGGCAAATAATGCAAGAGATCTCCTTAATCTTTTCGCAGCATATATCAGAGCTATGCTTCAGTGTCTTGATGGTATTCCTGAAGAAAACTTCTTCAGCTTGCCCGATAATGCGAGGTACAGCTGCCTGAAAGGCCAATTTGTATTGAGATAGATCACATTGACTAGGCTGGTACTAATCTAACTTCCGATGCAACGTGATCCTCTGGCCAGTTTAGATTCTGGAGCCTCTAGACGTTCCAATTAGTTATCTTTAGCACTGCACCATCTTGACAGTGAAGTATGAAACAATCAACTTGTATAAATTTGATTTAGACTAATCAAGAAATCTAGTCTTGTCCTGCGACACAAGACCTCCACCCTTGAATATAGAGGGGAAAAAGTTCCCATAAATGTTCCCATTACAAGTGCTTGAATACAGTACAATTGCTTGTCAGACGTAGTTTAATATGGGGAATTAGCTAGAAGAACATTGATCTCCTAGAGATCTTCCAGAAACAGACTTAAAGAAGTCACAGGACCTACAAGCAAGCATATCACGTAAATACCTGAATAAATTTTGCAGGTCCTCCCAAAATATCGACGTACTTCTTGATGCGCTCAACAGTCTGTGGACAAAATAAACAGACGATGCAATGAAAAGGGAGCACAACGTTACCTTGTTTGATTCCCTAAATGTTATGTCTGTTTCATCAGTGAGGCATCAAATTTTCTTAGTGGTATGGTGTACTTCTGTAAACTATAAAATATTGCAGGTCATGATATTCAGGGAGAAACACAGAAAGTAAATAAATAATAATTCAGTTCTTTAACATTGTTCAGGGGACTGGGGATAGAGAAACGGTTTCAAGAAAAAGAAGATTGAAGCTTGAAATCTGAAAAAAGTAACATCAATTTCCTCATCCAGCATTGGAAAAGGAGATTCAATTTCTTGAACGCTTTTTTCTAATGAACCGTGATTTCCAGTAGGTTTTCAAATGAAAGTACGCAGATATAGTTTATTAATCGAAGATAGAAGAGTGAAGCTTGGGTTGTTTAAATACGCCTGAGGGATCACTTGTCATGAACCAAACAAGTCGCCATCCAGGCACTATCCATCTTTTTGACAGAGAGCCTATGGTAATGACGGGAGATTTGGAGCCAAAAACACCCATAGCCACAAATGGATTACGCCCAAAAGCTAGATGTCCATAAACTTCATCAGCGATAATAAGAGTTTTAATCTTCTCAGCAGTTTCTGCAATCTATATCCAGTAGAGGTGCAAAAGGGAAAAAAGAAAAGAAAAAGAGTTTAACGGGGTGTTTGGAATCCTTCGAATTGAATTCATTAACGAATTGGATTCAATTACATTAATGAGATTGAATTGAATTCAATTTATACCGTTTGGAACAAATCCAGTAATATTAGAATTGAATTCAATTACACTGTTTGGAAAACAATAAAAATGAATTCAATTATTTCATA
>JAOSBN010000005.1:13670156-13738682 GCA_027563595.1 Erythroxylum suave | reverse complement strand
AATTCCTTCTCAATCTCTTCCTCGGTAGCAATCCTTGTTGGGGTTCTTTTGGAACCTTCAATCTCCTTTCCGCCCCTTAGAGTTATGGCACTGACATTCTTTGGGTTCACCTTAGGTTGTGATGGCAATTTTCCTTCACCTTATGATTCTAGGCGAATGAGCCTTATTGCCATTTGACTCATTTGATATTCCATGTTCAGTTGGCTTGCTTTCATATCCTGCTGAAATTGCAAATTATTAGCAACAAGTTTGTTAACAAGTTCTTTTAAAGATGCACCTGAGCTTGAAGAAGAAGCTCCTTGTTGCCTTGGTTGAAATCCTAGTGGCCCTTGCGGCCGATTCTGGAAGTGATTTTGTTGTCGATTCCCTCCATAACTTAAGTTGGGGTGATCTCTCCAACCTGGGTTATACATTTGCGAGTATGGGTTGTATTGGTTTGGGAAGTTCCCTCCTGCAGCATTCACGTGCTCCATACTCCCTTCTTACAAAGCTGGGCACTCGCCAGTTAGATGACTTTTGTTTGAACATATCCCGCGTGCTTTCACTTGTGCCTGTCCAATTGCAATCTGTCTCACAAAAGATGTTAGTTCAATCTAAACGATGTTTAATGGATGAAGTGCTTACCTCATGTACTTATCAAACATCATTACGAGTGCTGAATTTTTGGGTTTTAGCAGCCATCCGCTCAAGTAATATCCTAGCTTCAATGGGAGTCTTCTTGCAAAGTGCCCCACCACTCGCCGCATCAACCAAACTCCTCTCCATTAACAGTAATCCTTCATAAAAATATTGGATAAGAAGTTGATCTGGTATGTTGTGATGTGGGCAACTGGCACATAACTTCTTAAATTGCTCCCAGTATTTGTAAAGAGACTCCCCATTGTGTTGCTTAATACTGCATATCTCCTTTCGAATACTTGCTGTCTTTGAGGCTGGAAAATATTTTTCCAAAAACAATCTCATCATCTCCAACCAAGTGCTCACACTTCCTACAGGTAAATCAAATAGCCAATCTTTTGTTGCATCTTTGAGCGAGAATGGAAAAGCTCTCAACATGATTTGCTCGTCCGTCACCCCGTGAGGCTTCATGCTCAAACACACCACATCGAGTTCCTTAAGATGCTTATGTGCATCCTCAACTGCAAGGCCATGAAAATTGTGAAATAAATGAATTGATCCAGATTTTAACTCAAAGTTAACATGTTCAACGAAATTCGGAAATGTTATGCATAATGGTCTATGAGTTAAATTGGGTGCAGCCAACTCCCTTAAAGTTCTCGGATTTTCCATTGTATCTTCAGATTCTACTTCCAATTTGATAACCAAAGTCGAACTTGCTTCCCTACGCAATCTCCGCAGTGTTCTTTCGATCTCTGAATCAAGTTGCTCAATTTCTCTATAAGGAGACCTGGTCACTACCATATACTAAAACTAATAGACAATTAAAAATTAACAAGTAACAAAAAGAATGATAAAAATAAATATATTCACAAAACACCAACTAAAATCAAATTCAAAAATTAAACTACCACACTCCCCGATAACGGCGCCAAAATTTGACAGCACGTGTCGAGTGCACTGCAAAATTTACCTAACTCTGCACACTAAAATTTGTAGATGCGGTAAGTCGGGATCGAATCCACAAGAAATGTTCGATTAATTTTCGTAGTGAAATTAATTGATGCAAGGAAAGAAAATGCTGGGTTTTTGGGTTTCAAACAATTTAGAAAATTAAAGTAAAAGTAAACTGCCAAAAATAAATTAAAACAAAATTAATCGAAAATGATAAAAGTGTTGAATATAAGTAAAGTCCAGTTTTAGGGTCAATCTCGGCCTAATCACAATCAATCATATTCCTTCATTCTAAACTCTTTACAATTCGTTTCGAACTATTGATCTGAGACTAGTAGAACGCTCTACAAATCTCGGTTTTCCCTTAGGTTGAATTTAATCAAGATACGATCATCAATTAAACCTAACTATCGAATTACCTAGGATACGATCTTTAGATTCAATTTGGCGATTGCATTACGAACTAGAAAACGATCAATATAGGCAGTAACCTCACACGTTCGGGTTATCAAACCTAAGTTATGTTATTTCTAACGATTAACGATCGTTAGATGCCACTTCAAACATCAAAAGTAATGATTACGAATTACAATTGATATTTTAGCAATAGGTTCAAAATAAACAATCAAAATAACATATTAAGATCATTTATCCTAAAACCATCCAAATCAATACCAACAACATAACAATCAGAAAAGAAATCGCAACTTTAAAATGACAAAAATAGCTTAACCGTGACTCCGCATCGATATCTTCGTTGAATCGGTGTTGGGAATCTAGCCTTCCATATTTAAATTCATGCTGTAAGTGTGTACCATCTCTTCCATATTTTTCCTTTTGTTCAGCTTCCAAGCTTGCCTTGCTCCTCTGCTTTGTGTCTGTGCCAACCTGTGGCTGTTGTTCTTCGTATTCTTTCTTGCGTTGCACTGTTGTCTCTGCCTAAACAATTTAATTCTCTCCCACGTTAATGCTTTGTTCTTGTCGCCACTGTCCCTGCCAAAGAAAACCAAAACAATATGAAAAAACTCCTCTTCAAAACCCATCCTGTGTCTCTTTATAATGCATGACCTGTGCGTTTCCAGCATTTTTTTAAACGCAGCATACGCTGCGTTGCTGTGTGAAACGCAGTATAGCATTTTCATTTTTTTTGTTAAACAATTGGTTTTCAATTTGTTTTAGAAAATTTGTCTTTTTAGTCTAAAAAATATATCAATATATCCAACCTAACAGTCAACATAAATTGAACATTTTATCTTAAAAATAGGATTGAAATCACATGTAAATATATAAGAAAATATAAGAAAATTCAATCCTATCATATACATATGATACATTATAGACCTAGTTGCTCTGTTAATGGAACTCTAATGTAATCTTCATCTTGTTTTTTTTTTTTTAGTATATGAACAAAGAGAATATAAATTCATAGCATTTTATTTATGACTTTAGAAGAATAAACTGTAATGGTGATATTTAATTAGTCTTCTACAAAATGAAAAGGAATTGGAGGTGGAAGGAACTTGATTTTACATAATATGTACAATAAAACTTCAATAAATTGCATCTTTTGAAACAATTTTTCTTGAGTCAAGATCCTCGTCCAATATAAACCTGTCTTATTTTGTCTAATTAAAAATCGTTGTTGTTATTCTTAAATTTTAAACACGATGTTATTCTTCTCAAAATGTATAAATTATTTGTCAAGCCGAACCATCCAAAATCTATGATTTTGTTGGGGATGCCAAGGATACATGCATCTCATGCATTGGACCGCAGTGCAAGTGTCGGAATTGTGACGATCCCGGAGAAACAAAATCACACATGCATGCATAAACATATATATAAAAACATGAAATATAAAACTTTTACCTTTTGTTTCTCCTCCTTTCTTGTTTCTTCTCCTTGTTTGGGTTGTTGCAAACACCAAACCCTTCCTTGATCACCCAAGAACACACAAATAAGATGAAGAAACAATGTGTAAGGGTTATTTGAGCACCAAACTATATGAGTTCTAGTAGATGCTTAAGATGATAGAAGATAGATCAAGAATCTTAATGCATGTACTTTGATTCATGCAATAATTGCATAAAAAAGAAAGAACAAGACCCTTGATACCTCTCTCTCACTCTAGAACTCTTCTAAAGCGCTTGTCTCTCATTTTTGTGTGTAATAAGTGGTGAAAACCTTGTGTACATAAGTGAAGAACTCACTTATATACTTATTTGTGCCCTCTGTCACGATTGTAGCTATCATGGCCGAAGGCGAGAATTTGACCATACACACTATATTTTTCATCCGATCTTTTATGCATGGACCCTTAGGTTCCCGGTTATTTTAGGCACTTGAATTAACTTTTAATTCAAGCAAGTCATGAAGGGTTTTATGATGTCAATTTTTCAGAATATAAGTGGATTAGCACACGAGCTCTATAGGTCAAGATCGTGGCCTACTTAAAATTGGCAATACACACTATGTTTTTCATCTGATCTTTTACGCGTGTGACCCTTAGGTTTCTGGTTATTTTAGGCACTTGAATTACCTTTTAATTTAAGCAAATCATGAACATGATGCAAATTTATTAGAATATAAGTGGATTAACACATCAACTCTTCAATAGTTAATTATCTAACTTATGAACCTTTCCATAAATAATTACTGTGCAATTCATCCTTTTACCATACTATACCCCACTTGGTTCAGAGTATGGATTATGTGTCAACTCCCACTAGATTGACTACGTCACATCTAGTCCAAGTGATGTTAGTTCTTCCTAGTTTCTCATTACTCTATGTGTCACTGAAGACTCTCTTCATGACATATAACTACTCTGGCCAAAGACTCCTGAGTAATGACCCTGACAAGAGGCCATATGTATCATTTTCTTCTATCAAGAGTCGTGAATCCTTTATTGGCTCAATTACTTTTGAATACCAATAGTTGTACCCAATCACCACCCCAAGAGCGGCCTCGTCTTGAGGTAATAAGGAATGATGTCAAAGCACAAGACTGGTATCTAAGATATCCTTGAGTACCTCAAGTCTAAGGATAATTGCACCATTGCTATGATGAGATTAATCATTGACATTTGATAGATCATCCATATGATAATCTCATTTTGGGTCATTTGATGTACTTATTACCGTTAGTAAGCATCCACAATTTAACTATAAACATCTCATGTTTATAGTCTGTGAGATCTACTTCTTGATCAAATCAAGGAGTATAACATGTGCTACTCTGTCTGGATTAATAATGTCTTGTCTTATTATTCCTATGATTAGGGATTATTTAGTAATTGTACATGATAGGAATCTCATTATCATGATCTCATCATGATTTCCTTTATGCTATGTTTTGTATCATGGACGTCATTAATTCGTTTTATATAAACGAATATCAAATTAATGAAAAATGCCTTTCACTTTGTTAATCAAAATAAAGTTTCTACAAAAGTGCTAAAGGTGATTGCCTTTAGAGCACCACTCTAACAATCTCCCACTTGCACTAAAGCCAATCGCCTTTGTATATAATACCATAGGCAGGTACACAAGAATCAAATTTTATTTAAGGAAGTGACTTAGTTAAGGGATCAGTGATTTTCTGATATGTGGGCACTCTCTCTATCTTCACATCACCTCTATCAATTATCTCCCTGATCAGGTGATATCTCCTAAGTATGTACTGGGACCTATAATGAGACCTTGGTTCCTTAGCTTGAGCAATAGCCTTTTGTTGTCACAGTATAATAGTATTAGGTCTACTATGCTTGGAACCACTCCAAGTTCCATAACGAACTTCTTGATCCAAACAGCTTCTTTCTCCACTTCCACAGCTGCAATGTACTCTAACTTGATCGTCAAATATGCAGTCGTCTCTTATTTGAAACTCTTCTAGGTGACTACTCCGCCATTCACTGTGAAAATATAACCTAACTAGGATTTGGAGTCATCCTGGTCAGATTGAAAACTGGCATCTGTATGCCCGCTCACTACTAGATATCCATTTCTATATATCAAGAATACATCCTTAGTCCTTTCTCAAGTACTTTAGGATATTCTTAATAGCCACCAAATGACCCTCACCAGGATCTGATTGATATATGCTTGTAACATTTAAAGCATATGATATTTCGATTCTTGTGCATAATATAGCATACATGATTGATCTTATTGCTGAAGCATACAGGATCAAACTCATGCGAGACCTCTCATCTTGCATCCTGGGACATATAGTTTTCTAGAGTTTTATCCTATGAGTTATAGGAAGAAACCCTCTTTTGGACTGCTTCATGCTAAATCTATTTAGCATTGTGTCTATGTATGTTGACTATAAAAGACCTAGCAACTTCTTTGATCTATCTCTATAAATCTTTATTCCTAATATGTAAGTTGCTTCTCTAAGGTCTTTCATGGAAAATTTTTGGGACAACTAAACTTTGAATGATTGCAAATTTGAGATATCATTTCCTATTAGTAATATGTCATCCACATATAACACAAAGAATATGATAGCACTCCCACTAACGTTCTTGTACACACAAGGTTCATTAGGATTTTGTGAGAAACCAAACTGTTTGATTGTCTTATCAAATTGGATGTTCCAACTCCTAAATGCTTGCTTCAATCCATAAATGGATTTCTGAATCTTGCAGACCCTTTTTCCATCTATGGATACGAAGCCCTCAAGTTGTATCATATCTACATCCTCAACTAGGTTTCTATTTAGGAAAGTTGTTTTCACATCTATATGCCATATTTCATAATCATATTGAGTAGTAATGGCTAGGAGCATTCTAATGGATGCATAGCTACAGGGCTAAATGTCTCGTCATAGTCAACTGCTTATCTTTGACAATAACCTTTAGCGACTAGCCTCGCTTTATAGGTAATCACATTACCTTCCATGTTGATTTTCTTCTTGAAAATCCACATGTACCTTATGGGTTCCCTTCAGGTGGGTCAATCGAAGTCAATACTTAGTTTTCATACATGGAATCTATTTCAGGACTTCATGGTTTGAAGTCATTTTTCAAATTTTGAACTCTTCAGAGTCTCTTCACAGGTTTTGGGCTCGTCATCCTTCATGAGCAATAAGTCATTTTGTACACTTATGAGAAGTCCATATCTCTCTGGATTATTGCATATCCTACTTGAACTACAGACATTTTGTGTGTCATAAGGTTCAACTGTTATCTCATTTTTATGGACAACAATTTCGGGTTCAGGCAGTTAATCTGTGTTGTTTGAGCATCATGAACTTCATTAAGTTTAACTTTGCTCCCACTATCTTCTCTTAAAAGAAAATTTTCTTTAAAAGGATAACATGCTTTGAGACAAAAACCTTTTGCTCTAAAGCAGTATAGAATTGATATCCAATTGTTTCCTTAGGATATCCTATAAATAGACATTTATTAGATTTCACTTCAAGCCTGTCTAATTGAATCCGCTTCACATAAGCCGGGCAACCCCAGACTCTCTTATGAGAAAGGTAGGGCCTTTTGTTAGTCCATATCTCATATAGAGTAAATTCAACTGCCTTAGAAGAGACTTTGTTTGTCACATAAATAACAGTCTCGAATGCATAACCCCAACATGATTTCGGTAGATCTGCTAAGCCCATCATTGACCTTACCATGTCTAACAAGGTTCAGTTTCTTCTTTCAGCCACACCATTATGTTGCAGTGTGTAAGGTGGAGTCCATTAAGATACTATCCCATTATCTCCAAGATAAGTTAGAAATTCCTTGTTTAAGTATTCACCACCTTGATCTGATCAAAGTGTCTTAATACTTCTACTGAGTTGTTTCTCAACTTCATGTCTAAATTGTTTGAACATTTCAAATGTTTCATACTTGTATCTCATTAGATACACATACCCATATCATGAATAATCATCAATAAAATTAATGAAGTATACAAAACCACCTCTAACATGAATGGACATCAGATCATATACATTAGAATGTATTTGGTCTAATAACCCATTCATTCGTTCACCTTTTCCTTTAAAAGGTAATTTTGTCATATTTCCTAACAAGATTCATATGTGTCATATGATTCATAATCAAATGACCCTAGGCTACCATTCTTATGTATCTTAATCATGTGTTTCTCACTTATATGACCAAGTCGATAATGCCATAAGTAAGATGATTTTAAGTTATCTCATTTTTGTCTTTTATTGTCATTGATATTTAAGATCAGATAGCACATATCTAATACATAAATTCCATTGCACAATGTAGCAGTACCATACAACATTTCATTCTTGACAAAGTTAAATGAAATCCTACTTTATTAAGACATGAAACAGATATAATGTTTTTTGTCATAATGGGTACATAATAACAATTTTCCAAAACTAACTCTAGCCCACTAGGAAGATACAAAACATATGTTCTTATGGCTGGTACAACAACTCTTGCTCCATTTTTTGCACGTAAGTCCATCTCTCCCTTCTTGAGCGGTCTGCTATCCCTGAGACCCTATATACCAACACATATGTGTGAGCCATATCTGGTATCTAATGCTTAAATGTTATGATCAGAAATAGTATTAACCTTAATGACAAATAACATACTTGAAGTAGACAGTGGGGCATCTAATGCCTTCTTCTGCTTTAGTGACTCCAGATAAGCTTTGTAGTTCCTCTTCCAATATCCTTCCTTATTGCAATGGAAGTATACCCCCTTTGTTGTTGTCTCCTTCACCTTCTTCTTGGCTACATCACCCATTGACTTTTTGGACTTCCTCTTCTTCTTTTGGTTCTTCTTTCGAGAACAGCAGAGTCCACTAGCATCACATCCTTATTATCTTTTTTGACAGTCCGCTCAACTATTTTGAGTAGATTAATCAGCTCAAGTATTGTTGTGGATATTTGGTTCATCTGATAATTAAGTACAAACTATGAATAATTATCAATTAAATTAGTTAGAATTAAGTCTATACTTAATTCATGATCCATTATGAAGCCCAAACTGCCTAACCTCTCAATGTATCCATTCATCTTCAGCGCATACTGCACTGGAGATGATCTTTCAACCGTCTTTGAATGGAAAAGCAACCTCGAGGTCTCGAACCTTTCAGATCGAGTTTGCTCATCAAATGATTCCCTCAAATGGTAGACTATGGTATGAGCATCCATCGCCTTATGCTGCTTTTGTAGTTTTGGTGACGTGGAGGCCAACATTACAGCTAACCAACTCACTATCATCTAGTAGCTTCTTTTAAGCTTTCTGATCTTCATTAGACGTATCAGTAGTAGGGAGATCGTGAAGTGGTTCATATATGACATATCTTAGTTTTTCGGGTTTGAGAACAATTCTCAAATTTCATAGCCAATCTAAGGAGTTAGGTTCTGTGAGTTTGTTGGAATCTAATAAGGAGCATAGGTTCACACTAGAAGACTTCATGCGATTCGATAACCCGGAAGAATGAGAGAAAGTGTTAGAATGTACATTAATGCATATCTATAAGGACTTTAATAACATGCATTATGGGTCCTACTATTCTTATTCAAATCTATAGCCCTCACTACGAATTCGAGAAAACTTATAGTTTTCTTAATGGGTTGATATCCAATATCACCAAGAATGACCTTGCGTTACCCAACAAGCCATCTTAGGTCAATCGATAGCCATCAATTATACCAATTGCATTCATTTATGCAACTATCGACTTATGGCATCAAATGTTGATTTAACACACTCATTGGGTCATCAACTCTTGATTTGCATACATCTCATGTATATAACCCAAATTCACCTCTATCTACATTGACCTTGGGTTTGCCTAACAAATCAATGCTTCCAGTTAGGACCAACCCATTAATATGAAAATCTAATTGTTATGGTTTGAACATATTCGCGTAAAGCAGGCTTGGGTTTGCCCAATAACCTAACTCTAAAAGAACTCTAGTTCTTGCCATATTAATGGAAGGCATAAATCCTAATGTTTCGGTTGAGGGATTTGTTCTTTGGTCTCATCAATACTTGGATGATCTTGTATACGTATATCACATATAAACATTCAGGTTATAAACAACTCAATTAAATTGCGCCTATCTCCATAACTACCTTTAAAATGCATCTAATGTATCTATCACATAAAGGAGGTTTAATTTAGGTTGTGACTTGACTATGCATCTAAAGTTCATGATTCGATTCAACTCTTGAACCTAATCGGGTACTAGTGTTAGTCTTGGCTAATCTAAATTATGAATGTGATTCGATTAGCAATCCTAAAATTTAATTATTTCAATGTCCAAATTAAACACTTTAATCCTTTTATTTATGACTTTTTCTAGTTACACTATAAATGCTATGGTTTACTTAGATTAATTCTAAATTAATCCCTAGGGTTTCCAAAATTTCTATACGATTAGTTATCTATAATATCCCTAGGTCATCTCAAATTTATCTAAGATAAATAAGTTAACCTATTAGACACTAAAAGGATTGATTTGATGTTCAAAAAATGTCCGAAACCCTATTTCAAGCACATGCATTAAGCATGCTATTTCCATCAAAAGAATACATTTATTATCATATAAGAACTTTATTAAGGTCTTATAACCCAAATTCATACACTATAATTCATTAAGTAAGTCAACTCTATCAACTTTAAAAATGTTGACCAATATTGACTGTGACTTTATTTATTAATTGAAAATCAAATTCAATTAATTCTGGAAAAATTTCCAAAGTCTTATACACATTCTAAATATGTCTAATAGAAAATTCCAGAACCTAATTCTTAAGAATTATTTATTAATAAATTGGAATAAGCCAGCACATCACATATGTATGACATTTGTCATATTACTTCCAACACTAGCCAAACATTACATCATGCATGCATAACATAATCACTTTAACAACAAGTGTTATGCATCTCATACACGTGGAAACATCTCATATTGCATGTGCATGCATGAAATTTATAAAAATAATTTTTTATAAAAATTAGTATGGAATTTACATGCATGCATGTACATCACAATTCCAGAACTTCATACATGCATCAGGCTGAAACTAAATTCATAATAATATAACAAATGACATTCAATTGCATTTTATTTTTATAGAAACATAAAATAACACCTTATAAACATTTATGTGAAAGAAAATCAAAATTTTTTTCTAGAATTATTACAAAATTTTCAAAATTAGAATGTGCATTCAAATTTTCACAAATTCCCAGAAATCAACATATGAACAGTCTAGATATTAATTCGAAATAAAATAGCAAATGACATTTAATTGCAATTGCCTTTGACAAAAACATGGGCTAACATATTATAAACATTTTTATGAAAGAAAATCAGAAAAAATGTTTTTCTAAATTTTACACAAATTATTTCAAATCAACATATATGTCAGTCACAATCCAACAAACACTTTGCTTATGTTCAATACATCATCTATTATATGCATAAACTTACTCTGATACCACTATCTGGGATGCCATGGATGCATGCATCTCATGTATAAAAACGCAATGGAATTGTCAGAACCTAGATTTCGACACCATGACAACTTCGAAAAAGCAGAATCACACATTTATGAATAGACATATATATAAGAACATGAAATATAAAACTTTTACCTTTTGTTTCTCCTCCTTTCTTGTTTCTTCTCCTTGTTTGGTCTGTTGCAAACATTAAACCCTTTCTTAATCATCCAAGAACATGCAAAGAAGATAAAGAAACAATGTGTAAGGGTGATTTGAGCATCAAACTAGATGAGTTTTAGTAGATGCTTAAGATGATAGAAGATAAATCAAGAATCTTATTGCATGCACTTTGATTCATGCAACATTTTCATAAAAAGAAAGAACAAGACCCTTGATACCATTAATTAATGTTTAGGTAATGGTGGGTTTGTGGATTTAATAAGAAAAGAAAATAAAATAAACCTAATGAAAAACAAATAAAAGAAATCATGTAAAAAATGAAAAAATGGAGAATTCAGTAAAGATCCAGTTCTTTGGTTCAATCTTGGCCTACACCCTAATTAAGCACAATTTATTAATTTGTCTTTCTTTTATCTCTCTTAGCAATTATCGTTTACAGATTAACAACAAGCTCTGTTAATCCCAATTTTTCCTTAGATCTTAATTAATCACGAAGCGCTCGTTAACTAACCCTAGTTATCGGGAAACCTAGAACAAGCTCTCTGTGTTCATCCAGACAACCGCATTATGAATCAGAAAAATAGACCAACTAAGCAATAATCACATAAGCTCTGATTATTTTATCCTATTTTATGTTATCTCTAATGATTCAGAACTATTAGTCACTACACATGAGTCGGAAATATAATGATTACGTATTGTATTCGATCCTAGCGATGAGTTTTCATGAAAAACAATTCAATAGAGTATTAAAATCATCATCATACAATACCCAATACAATAAACATAAGATACATAATCAATTCTTAATGAGAGAAAGAAATAACAAAATAATGAAAAAATGCCTAACCTAGGTCATTGGCGTCAATGTTGCCTTCAAATTGGTGTCGAAACATTTAGCTTTCCATAGGTTTCTCCCATAAATGCTTTAGCCTTATACAAGTTAGCCAAACTGAAAAGCCCTTCTTTTCTGCTTCACTGGCTAAGCTTTTCTTCTTCATTATTCACAACACTATTAATTGAATTAAAAAATAAACATCAAGACCACCTACACTGTTCACTCCTCTATCTTCTTTGTTTTATGCAGTCTCTAATGCCACTATCTTCTTTCCATCCATGCTACCTACTCCTCTCTACTCTCCACCGTGTATTTGATGGTACAATTAAACTCAATGGCTTTCTAGTTCAAGCTCACTATTCATTGCTCTTCACTTAACCTTTGCAGCTATGTTAAACGCTAGCGTTTAACGCTACTTTTCACCTGCTACGTCTGTGTTTCAAGCTGCAAATGTATGCGTTCAACACATATTTTGTGTTTTCTTTTCTTTGTTGTACGTTTTACCACCTCAGATTATCGCTTTGCATTTGGTCTTTTCTTGACTGCTTCTTTTTTTCCTTCTTTTAGACTAAAATTTCTAGATTTTCTTCTCATCTATCAAATGCTATTTTGAAGAGCTTTTATTGTCTTCTTTTTTGCTCTAATTCTCTTCCTCTTACTGCACGAAGACAAGTGAGTGTAATTCTTTGAAAAACGACCCAAATGTTATACTTCTGACTCACTTTAATTTCTTTTCTTCCAAATTGTGCCTAAAATCACATATAAGTCAAAGTGAGTATCTTAAGCAATTTAATATTAGTAATCGCTAAGTGTTATGAAATAATTAAACAATCAATTAAGCACATATCAATAAGTTTCAACTAATCATTGTCTTCAAGTTTATATTTTTGTAGCATCTTATTCCATACATGGGAAAAATCTTCTTCTTCTTCATAGTCATTTATGCATGAGCTGAAATCTCATGAAAAATCTTTAAACTGAGAAAAAATACCACTCAAATGGATTGTAACATTTTGACAAATGTGCCAAATACATAATCGATGATGAGTTTTAGGCCATCTTAAAGCTAATGCCTTTCTAATTATGCATCTTGATCAGTAAGAATAGTTGTAGGCTTTTTCTCAGACATGGCTCTACCAAATTTGTCGAACAACCACTCAAATGTAAAAGCAGTCTCATCATATAGGAGTGCAACACCAAAAACTATTGTTTGCTTATGATGGTTGACACTGACAAACAAAGTAAGTGGAGGACCCTCACCATTGTTCTTGTAAATGGTATCGAAGCAAACAACATCACCAAAGTCTAAGTAGTCATTCCTCATCTTTGCGCTGACCAAAATATATTAGTTGTCAATTCATCTTCATCCACTTGAATGGCATAAAAAAGATTAGGATCTTTATCCTATATTTTATATAAATATTATAACGTGCCACTTGTATCTCCCTTTTCATGCATCTTATTCTTTTAGATCTTAAATAATTCTTGTAATCCTCTGAAATAAAACCAACATTATTTGTGTCACTTGCTTGTCTCACTATAAGATCCTGAGATGCTTTTGGCAGAATTCCCACATCATTAGCCATTTCAATTTGCATTGCTGCAGCTAAAGATATCTTTTTGTGGCTTCTATGCAAATGTTTTTTGTTATGACTTGAAGGTAGTGATTGTGATCCTCGACAAATTGAACCACTTGAAATTTTCTAGTTCACACACTATTAACTTTCATTCTTGCCTCATAACCAAATCTTGTTTCTCAATGTGGAGCTCTTACATATAAATATCTTTTGTCTGACATCCTTTTACATTAAAATCTTTTAAAAGTTCTTAACCATAAGTCAATATTAAGCAACTCAACCTTTAAAATATACATTAATTATCACTCACATATATATAAAAATAGCAACTATAAACAAAAAGAAAAAAGTTAGATACCAATGAATTCCAAATATCTTCAACACTTACTGTAAGGAAAACATAAATAACAAATTCAGTTTAATAACCACTAGAGGCAAGTAAATAAACAAAATGATGCATTCTCGGCAACATACTCAATTGGGCTACTGATCCATTCCTCAATAATTGATTAGAGATAGAGGAATGGTGAAAAAAAATAAGTAAGCTCAAGAATTCGTTAAACACAGAGATAGAGGGAGGTACAAGGAATGATAACAAAAACAACTAACAAAAAACAAACAACAATTACTTGAGAAGATAATTGAAAATCGTCAAAATATTACCTTTCCCTACTGTGATTCGTCAAAATATTATCTTTCTTCAACTACTGTGATCTTTACCAAAAAAGTTAATTTGCTTCGTAAGAAGGTAAATAAAGTTTCAAACACATGAAAATTGGATCACACACATAAACAAACATGTTAAATGGTGGTAAATCTTAGTTAAACATTGCTTTGGAAATGACAAATAATTATCAATTAAGGTCATCATCATTATCGTAATATTATTTGTAATGAATATACTAATATTGTATTTTTGTAATATGTTAATTTTCATTTTAATTCCTTAATGAACAAATAAATAAATATAAAATTTTAATCGATAATATTCACTCTTTTTTACATTTATTTCTTAATTTCAATTATTACATTTTTGTTAACATTTGTATTAATTAATTTAAAAGTTGTTCTTAAAAACTTATGGCGCTGCATGGCCGTGAGTTAGGCTTCATGCCGTGCATGCTCCAATATTAGACAAGGTTACAAATAAAATGACAAGAAATGCTTGATGGCATTCTTGCTTCGTCCTTTTGAGATAAATTTACAAGGTAAGAAGGAGGCGAAAAGAAGAGAGTTAAATTTCTGAAGTCATATGAAGAAGTGACATCAGTTGGAGGCGACGAGAAGAGAGTGGGATTTCTGAAGTCATACAAAGAAGAAGACAAAGGATATCATAAAGGAAATTAGCTAGTTCGGCTAATAATCTACACATTTTGAGAAGAGTAACAGTGCATTTAAAATTTAACAATAATGACAACGTTTTTGAGTTAGATAGAATAAGACAGGGTTATATTGGATAGAGGATCTAGACTCGTAGTGATAAGGAGACAGTATTTCAGGAAGCATGGGCAAGCATTAAGGAGGTCTATACGTGGTAAGTTTCTATGCTCTTCAGACATATTGATGGAAACTTCTATCAACTTACTTTAAGTAAATAATTATACATTTTGGTACCAAAAAACCCAATTGCTATATATTAAATATGCACCAAATAAATCTTACAAATTATTTATTAGAGATCACTAGCTTTTCTGGAGTTTTCCTTTTTCATTGAAGTTCAATTTTTAAATTTCAAGAAGGGTTTATTATTAACTGCCTTTCAGTTTATATTTGTTTTATTAAATAACTCTCTTTTTAATGGATTGTTAATAATGATTAGCATATCAGTGTATGGAACAAGGATTAATTCTTTGAGTTGGTAAAGATTTATTTAATAAATTTAATTCATGGACCAAAATGATAAATGAATCAAAATGAATATTTTTAGTGTATGGGAAAGTATAAAGAACTCCACTATATTTATTTCTAAATGAAAGGTAATACTTTTAGTATCCCTTTGCATTAGGCCTTACCTAATGGCAACAAACTAAAATTTAAATCACAAAATCTCACTTGAAAATTATGACTAATTAATATTAAGTAACTTCCTAAAATTAAATTTAATGTATTGCAAGTTTTTTCTATCTCAAATATTGAAAATTTATGCCTACCTAAAAAACTAAAGTTCTTGAAAAGAATAATAAATGTAAAATTCATAATAAAATTTAAAATTCCTTAGGTAAAAATTGTATTTTGAACTAAGATTAACTGTATTAAACTCGAGCACCAGTTAAGGTCCCATATACAGGGATGGTAATATTTTCCCTATTCAAAGTCAATGGATCCAATTCAAGTTAATGCAGCTTCTAGTCGAGATCAAACTATTTAATTATTTTTCAAATTTGGATCAAGATTAAGTTTAGGCTACTCAATTTGGATTCTAAAATTTCAAATAAAATAACATTGTTTTGGGTAAAGTGACATCATTTCAAATTGTTAAATAAGAAAAGAAATTAATTAAATTTGACTAAGACTCAATCATGCTTTAGGTCACTCAAGTTCAATTAGACTCAATCTTAGGTTGTAAATCTCTTATTCAATTGAATTTAGACTCGATCATGCTTTAGGTCTCTTAAGTTCAATTAGACTCAATCTTAGGTTGCAAATCTCATATTCAATCGAGTTTTGTATCATACTTGACTCTAAACATAAGACTTCATATTGGACTCAGATCTAAAAGGACTAATCCCGATCCAGCTCATTACCAAACTTACTTATATGCATTCCATATAAGATTTCTATAATCTAATGCTACAACTTCAATGAATTTGAAAATAGAGCTCTAGCCCCTTAAGGGTGATGCAAGGAGGATGCGAGGTTCTACTTCTAAATATCCTCCACTTTTAACCAAGCTAGAGAAGCTATCAATCCTCCAAGATTTATACTTTGTTTGTCTTAATTTATTTAAATTATAAGATCTATATGATTTGATATTATAATGGTTATGAACTTTATTTTCATAAAAAAGAAGAGTTGTTTAAAAGTAAAACTTTTCTTTTTCAAAAGGGATGTTTTTTTTAATCAATCATAGATTTTTAAAGTAAAAGGAAAAAAGAAGATATTTCAATAATTGAAGCCAGATGATTTATAAAAATCCAAAATAACGATTTTTCCAATGAGAGAATTTCATTCCTTAAGACATTTAGCATTTATCAACTAATTTATGACTCCGCATAATGCAACTAAAAGTTAAGTAAAAGAAATTAGTTTCTCTTATCTAATAGTGAGATTGAGCGACAAATTATGGCTAAATTAATTTATATTATTAATTAACAATTAAAAACTAAATCATCAAAAATAAATTTGAAAACCTAGGTCACAATAGGGTAAGGGTAAATGTGATGATGCCATTTTCAATTGCCTATACACCAATAGGAGTTAATGAAGGCCAGGAGCCAAGTGGCCATGTTTAGTGGTCAAACATGATTATCTTTCATGATCTTTTATTTTGTCAACAATTGGGGTGAGGTGAATGACAATGATATTAGAGGCTGAATTTCTTTAACTTATCATTTGGAAGGCTCCTTTTTGCATTTGGTTGGACCTTTTTACTTAAGAGCTTCATCCATTCGTTATTCTTAATTGAAGGCTTGGTTATACTCCTATCGGGTCTTTCAATATCCTCAAAGTTTTTCTTCCTACTTATAGGCTCATTAGCTTTCAAATATGCTATATGATATATTAGAATAGGGTTATCTATCTTCTCTTCTTCTTCTTGCAAGATACAGATATCGAATAAATCATTATGTACCTAACACTAAATTCTTAAATGAGTCACATGATATCAAATGAATACTAGCTTCTAAGTATGCTAATGTCCTTTTAATTAAAAATTATTATTATAAGGAATAATGCAACTCCCCTTTGCAAGATGATGGTGCACTTCTCCCTTAGTGTGACCATTAACACATCCTCAAACTTTTTCATATTAAAAGGAGATCTTTTAAATACTTACATAGTGTAGCATATGCAAAAAAGCTTTAACAAAAGATATATTAATAAGTAATTATTTTGAAAAGTTTTAAAATTGGCCAAATTTGTCTTTCTTTTTACTTGTCTTAAGCATGCTTGTGTATGGAATTCTTTTGTTGGTACTGTTTAGTCACTTCCGTCGTTGGCTCCTCATCTCTCTCTCTCTCTCTCTCTCCCCTTCTCCCTTTTTTCTTATTCAAAATCCTTCTCCTTCTCTTTAAATTTTTGCTTCTTTTCATTCTTCAAAGATACTAGATTCACTTGCTCTTATAGATTTGACTTGATGTTGCTAGGCATGTATCTAGCCAACTTTTGGAGATAAGATTAGCAAATTGTCCAAAAATGAAATTTTATGTTATGGACGAGGCTTGTTGATCTTTAAGAGATAACTCAATACTTTAGAAATGAGCCTCATAAGTAGTAATGAAATTTTTCATGACCTCTAAAAGACTTGGCTTCCTTTCTATCTATTATTATTTTTGAAATTCTAGTGGAGGTTTTTAAAATAAAAATTTTGGTTAACTTCTCCACCCTAGATTGTAAGCATTAATAAAGAGATTATTATGAGACTAATTATAAAAGCAATTTGCTTAGTTGGTTTTCCTAAGCAATTAGGTGCTTAACATTCATGTTTAGGGTATCCCTCACCGTAAAAATCACTTCTTTTCACTTATGTTAGTTGATATGTCAAATACATGTTATCAAGCTTTTTTTCAAAACTTCCAACTTAGCCTTTAATATGGTCACCACATTGACATTATGAATGCCACTAAAAATTGACTTTATTATATTCCCGTGCTAATAATTATTTATTACATTGTTTTAAATAAAATCTTGTAGTTCCTCAATAGTTCTAAAGCTTTTAATCTTACTCAAAGATGTATTAGTCAACTATCTTGATGGATAACTCAATCCTTTATCAAATTTCTACATTTGTAGTCCTAAATTGAGTCTATGGTGTAGGCGCTTTCTTAATAGTTTATTCCATCTCTCTCATGTCTCATAAACATTTCACTTTTTGAGTCTTGTTGTGTATGTTAGAGAGGAATACTTGGCTAAAACTTCTTAACATTCCTGTTCTTGATGGTAATAGATCTAGGATGGAGAAATTTTAACCAAAATTTTGATTTATTCCTCAATGTAAAAAGAAACATGCTAAATAGAATGTCATAATTTTGAACTCCATTAAGCTTGAATATACATATAGCTAAAAAATTTGCAAAATGCACATTTAGATCCTCACCTAATAGCCCATAAAATTGAATAAGTTGTTGAACCATCTTAATTATATTAAGCTTAATTTAAAAATTATTGGCCTCTAATCTTAGCCCAATAATGTTAGACTTTTGGTCGTACGTCGTAATGCTACCAAAATAACTAAACCTACAACTATAGCAGTGGCAAGTCTAGGTCAATCCCATAAAGATTAAATCCAATTACTTTCCTAAATCATTTGTATAAGTAAAAAGGAGTTTATGGTTCGATGCAAATTAGAAAACAAAATAAAATTTGAATATGCAAAAGTACTCAAATTAAACAGTCATAAAGTGATAGAATTGATAAATGAATCGAAATCCGATTCTTTTGTTTAATCTGGACCTAAGCACAATTTCACATATATCATTGAATTATCATCTTTACATCTCTCTTAAGACTATTGGTTGTGAATTAACAATAAGCTTTGTTAATCATGATTTTTCTTTAGGTTGTAGTTAATTAAAAAGATCTCGTTAATTAACCCTAACTTTTGGGAAAACTAGAACAAACTCTTTAAGTTTATTTGTACAACTGTATTACAAGTTAGAAAAACAGACCAATCTAAGCAATAATCACACAAGCTCGGACTATTTAACTTATGCTAAGTTATCCCTAACGATTTAATATTCTTAGTTGCCATATGCAACCTTCAACATGACTATTATAAATCGCATTCAAGCTCTAGTTATAGGTTTTCTTGAAAAATGATTCAATAGAGCACTAAAATCATTCTCGTACAATACCTAATCAATCCATACAAGATAACATAAACAATCTAAAAAGAAGGAAAGAAAATGATACATAACAATAATATGCTTAATGTGCTCCTCGACCTTGATTGCACCTCTGAACCGGTGATGGGAAAGTTAGCCTTCCATTTCCATCTTTAAGCTCTCACCATCAACAATCCTCTCCATCGCCACTGTTAGTGTTAAAGAATGAAGCAAAACTGAAGAGAAATGAGAGAAATATGTTTTCGGCTGGGTCTATCATGGATGTCCCTTTCTGACGTCACAATCTTTTCCTTGTATAGTAAAATTTAGTTTTAAATCGAGGGACATCTATCTATTAAATTGACACATGGCTTTCTCATGCCCGTGAGTTAACTCTTACAGGTGTGAGAACACCTCATGGTAGTTCAAGGCCCTCTCATGACTGTCAGAGATCTCTCATAACTATGAGAGGTGTTATATAGGCATGAGAAATTTCTCACGCCCATACGATCCAATTTATGGTCATAAGACTTCTCCTTCCTTTGTTCTTCATTTGACATTCTATCTTACTTCTTCTTCTTTCAATACTTTTCTTTTTCATGCTCCACAAATCAATAGAATATAGGAATTGAGAAGATGGCTTCCTTGGACTTGCTTTCGAGTCACTTTCGCTCCTTCACTTCTTAAATGGACCTAAGAGCAAATATGAGCTAAAGTAAGTATCCTAAGCATTTCTAATGCATTAATCATTAAGTTTAGTATATCAAATAAACCAACATTTAAATACATATCAACTTTGTCCCTATAAATGATGGTTTAGCATAAGCATATAGTGTGATATTCTTCTGACCTGTCATTTTGTTTGATAGCAATAACATTATAACTACAATGTTTTCTTTCCTCAAATTTCAAAAGGTCCTTCCAATTTCTAGATCTAGATCTAGGTCAAGTAGTTCTTAGAGACTACTCCTATTTATAAGTTAAAGTTCCTAGATCCTAAAATTTAGCTAATAAATACAAGATCAAGAAAAAAGTTCAAAAATAAATATAAAAATATTATATTGATAAAAATAAAGCTTTATTAATATCTTTGTCCTTGGAAATAATTTCAAAATTTTGGTTTTGCATCTAACTTGGGAGATTTTGTGGTCCTATATCTAGGATTCCATGTAACTTTTATTATTCATGCCATGATCTATAATACATATGATTTCTAAATTCATATATATGGAATATGAAATTAATCAAAATATTAGCATATTTCAATTTTATTCATAATATAATCATGAATAATTCACAAGATATCTTAGGTATTTAATCAAATCAAGAAATTAATCTTAGACAATATTTATAGGTTTCATCTCATCTATATCTATCATAATTTATTTCATACTAAGAATAAAAACAACAACATTAATAAATAAAGAAAATAAGATAAAAGAAATCATTCTCATGAATCTTGAAATCGTGAAGTTCTTTAGTTAAATATTGATAGAATCCTTTTTTACGCTCTAAAGTGATTTCGTTCTTATAACAAGACACTCTAGTTCAGCCTCTTGTGATTACTCTTTGCCTTACTCTAAAGCTATTTTATATTCTCACAAAACCTTTAAAATGCAAAGATTTTAGATCTGTGTTAGGCTCGTATTTTTCATTATCGTAAAAAATCCTAATTTACGTAAACTCACCATAATATGGGTCACCAATATAGTTTCATGTTATGCTCGTGTTAGCTTAGTAAATCCTATTTCACATACCTTAGGGTTCAACAGGGGTCTGAAGGCCATGAACACCTGTATTCAAACTATATGCCTTTATATGGCAAGTTATAGAAGAAGTAAAATGGACTAGTAACCTATATGGTAGAACTATATTTAACTCATGTTTTGAATATTGGTTTATGTTCAATCTGTATTCATTTAAATTCATGCTAAAACTTCTCCAAATTGGCTATAACATTTCCAAATTTGATCATTCTTCATTAAGGAGATAAAACAAGGTCTATAATTAAAATATAAACCATGTTGAGTATTAAATCATATAAAATTATCCAAATATAAGTAAAATACTTTCAAAATTATGTTAAAAGCATAACCTAATTAGCACTTATCAGTTGATGTTTCCATACATAGCCCTAAAATACCAATTATTACCATAATCTAAACTTAAAAACACCAAATTCTACTTCCATTAGTGTTTCCCTCTAGGAGAGACAAAGAACCCCATCTTAGGCCTAGAGTTAAAGCTATATCATCTGGAGTACTTACATGTATGCCTGATTTGATACTCAAATAAAAAAACTTTTTAAAGAAGGTTCAATATCCTAAAAATAATAAGGCCATCATAAAAAAAGCAATTATGCCTCATGAATGAAAGTGTAATTGGATCAGATATAGGTTTATGTCATCGAAGATATTATGGACCATAACATAAAATGCTCATTGTAAGTTATTCTTAAAATCATAAAAGTGCCCACTAGTTTCCCCAATCTTGAGAAAATAAGCCCTCTTATCTTTAAAAGACTGACACATTTGAATGTAGGAAGGGATACTGAATTTGATTAACAAATCCTATGAATTTGTATGTCTCATTCTACTTATTAACCTATTAGCTTTGTGTTTGTTGATGTTCCTTATAATCAAACTCAGTGCTAAAGCTTACATCCTTTTGCTTATGATGCTAGCCTACTTTATGTTCCCTCACTTTTTGCTAGATCTAATTATATATGAAGATCCTAATAAGTTGGTTGATTCTACTTCTATTGGAATTACACATACATTTTACAAAATTATATGGCTTTGTAAAAATATCGAAAGGTTGTAGATCATATGTTTTAGGTTGTAAGTTGCTCTTGCAAAATCATTTAGGAAAATAAGGGTTTTAAGGAGATCGTATGAAAGGTTTGTTTAGAGACAACCAATGATCTAAACTAAGGTAAGAATGAGCGTGAAGATTATAAGACCTTTTCACTCTTTAATTCCTTACAATAATGACAACAACGATACCCAGTGGGAGCCCACTGAGACATAGGGTCTGGGGAGGTTTCATAATATGCAACCTTACCTTTACTATGTAGAGAGGCTATTTATGATAAACCTACATGTAATGCGTCATTAAGATACTAAAAATTATAAATGAATATGCATAAAAAATGTAATTGATAGAAAATAAACTACGTATTGAACATGTCAAAAATTAGCAATAAAACATAAAATAAATACACAAACCAGAAAAATACCCTTACAAAAGTAAATCAAACCAGCCATGTTAAGAAAGTAATTAAGCTAAGCAAGAAACTAACTAAGCTAACTAAATAAGAGGTAAGTACTACATATTAAACTCGAAGGACATAGTTTAAAAAGCTTACAAGAATGCGAATGACCTCTTTAAAGAGATCTTTTATCTATACCTTAGTATGCCAAAGTCTCCTATTATGGGATATTTCCTTAGTAAGTTCCATCCGAGTCATATCATTCTTAATCACTTCTACCCAATTGTTTTTAGGCCTTCCTTTCTTCCTCTTACAACCTCTAAACATTATTTTCTTACATCTTCTTACTGGAGCATCAAGGTGTTTCCTTTTAACATGTCTAAACTACTTAAATCTTGTCTCTCTTAATTTTTCCTTAATACCAACCACCTTTAATTTATATCTTACCATTAGATTCTTGACCTTATCTCTTCTAGTAAGGTTACACATCCACCAAAGCATCCTTATCTCTGTCACCATAAGCTTACTACTACGTATTTGTTTGATGGGCCAACACTCCATCCCATATAACATAGTTGGCTAATCACTAAGCGATAGAATTTACATTTAAGCTTGGGTGGTATATTCTGGTCATATAAAACTCCTGATCTACTTCTCCATTTGAGCCACCCTTATTTGATATAATAGGCTATGTCTTCATCGATCTCTCTATTGCTTTAGATAATAGACACTAGGCACTTAAAAACACTTTTTTTGTGATATAACTTCTGATCTAATCTTTACCTTTATATCGATAGCCAACTAATGGCCCCAAAAAATTGCACTAAATATTCAATCTTGGTCTTGCTTACTTTAAAACCCTTCGACTTTAACGTATCCCTCTAAAATTCTAGCTTGAAATTGACACCCTCTCTTGTCTCATCCACTAAGAGAACAATGTTAGCAAACATTATACACTAAGGCATATCTCCTTAAATATTTCCAGTGATCTCATCCATCTCTACTGCGAACAAAAAAAGGCTCAATGTGGAGCCTTGGTGTAGCCTAATATTAATAGAAAATTTTTAGTATCTACTCCTATTGTCCTTCCTCTAGTTGTTGCCCCTTTATACATATCCCTAATCATTTGAATGTAGGTTATAGGAACTCTTTTGACCTCGAAACACCTCTACATGATTTCATTAAGAACCTTGTCATATGCTTTCTTTAAATCAATAAAACCATGTGCAAAATCTTTGTCTTTCCCTTTAATATTCCATTAACTTTCTAAGCATATGTAAAGCTTCTATCATGAACCTTCCTGGCATAAAGCCAAAATAATTCAACATAGGAGCAACTTTTCTCAGTCTCTTCTTAGTTACCTTCTCCCAAAACTTTATGGTGTGAATAAGTAGTTTCATGCCTCCATAGTTGTTACAAATTTGGATATCCCCTTTGTACTTGTATAAAGGAATTAACATACTTGTTAAAGCAAGTTTTAATTTATTCAAAACCATCAATATACTACAAGCACACAAGTCACGGTGTAGTTTGTGAAGTGTCAATTCCTGAAGGAGTTGTCGAACTAATCTAATTCTAAGTTATCTAAAGCCCAAAGAATTATTAAAATGAAAATAAAAACTGCACAAAAAAGTAATCACTTGAAGATGATTGATTGAAATTAAAATATAAATTAACATACAAAGAATTGAATTGAGCACCACCAAATTAACAATGTAAATCACAAAAGGAAGATTAGCCAATTATGAGAAGGGGGATTTATCCTGTCATCAAATGCTAACATGGTTACTTTTGAGTTAATAAGGTATCTTTCATAGAATTTCAAAAGGTGAATTACTCTCTTTAGAGTTATAGTCATTAAACTAAATCATAACCCCTAATTGCATTATGGAATTTGTAATCTCTCAATTAACAAAAAACCTATAAATCTAATCATATCTTAAGCCCTCTAATAGACTACTGTGTCCTTATACAAGATCTCTCTTCGTATAAATTACCTATTTGATTATTTGCATGATCTATTATATTGTTTAACTTTCATTACTCAATCTAATCATTTTGCTATTGATTCACCCTCTCGATTTCTTACCGAAGCATGAAAATAAAACAAATAATCCCAACACCCAATGTATTAATATAAAAGGAAATCACATTAACATTGATTCAGGAAAAAATCCCTAAAGAAGTTTAGAGCATCATCATCGAACCCAAATCCCATACTATCAAACCCATCTTATACATTTAAAATAAAGAACAATAAAGATGAAATGAAATGTCATTTGGAAGGGTCAGAATATATCAAGAAGATAGTAGCATTGCAGCCCTTCTTCTCCTTCGTCCTTTCTCCTCTTTCTCTCTTCTTCTGTAGCAGCCCAAACCACCCGCCCACAGATATTGTCCACTTTACGGTATTATTCTTCCTAGCCCAGTTAAGAAAATGTGTTTGTGGGGGAGAGGTATACATACCCTTATAAGGCATACTTCGTTGCTCTCTCCAACCAATGTGGGATCTCACATCTTCTTCCTCTCTCTCTAGATCTTTCTCAAAGTGGCAGAAAAATTGAGCTTCCTTTAAGGTTCTTTTTCTTTCTTTATATAGTCTTTTCCATTTTAGGTAAACTCTAGGGTTTTCCCAAGTCAAAAAAGTCTTTAATGTCCCTCGATAAGTTGCATTTGGGAGGCTGTTCGTGCCGTCTGTCGAGTAACCCATGATCGTGGCATGCTCTCTGTCACAATCATACAGAAGGAGCCACGATCATGGTAAACCCTCCATGCTTCTGTCGCGATCATAGCCCTTGGCCTTGCTCCGAGCTTCCTTCGAATTCTCTTCGTTCTTCTATATTTTGTCTGAAACACTAACAAATATATAAAGGCACCTCAAATACATAAAATTTAAGTGCAATAGTATGCTCTAACCTATAAAACACTCAAAACACAATTTTCTAACTAAATAACACAATCCTAACGTAAACATGCATTAATCATTCAACTTAACAACTAAATACACTTTAAACTCCCTACTAAAACATTATGCAACCTACCCCTGTCAACATCCCCACACTTAAACTTTTACTTGTCCTCAAGAAAAGACAAAACAATCAAAAACAAAAACACACCAAACACAATTATCAAAAAAACACACACATATACAATCATAGGTCAATGAAATTAAACTTCACGAAACAAATTTAAGTACAAACATGATCCCTCTAGTTGTTCTAACTTATTAACTTATGAAATCTGTGTCTAAGTACTTCGAACCAAATATACATACTAATCAGGACTTTATGTCACATTCATTCAGTCCTATCACTTACACACACACATTGATAATTATTTGGTCAATCAAAGTTGTAAATATCCTTAAGTAGCTTTTCATGATAATTTGAGCTATTCACTAAGAAATAATTCGAATTTTTGTTGAATGGAAGTTGTGTCTTTATGAAGGAAATCAAGGAGGGATTCGAGAGAGGCAAAGGAATCAAGAGAAAAGGCATCCTTAAGTCCGATACATAAGCAAGCAAGGATTTTTTCAGTTTTATGATGAAGCAATAAGCCATCAATATCTTTCTTTCGATGAGCTCGATTTTTGCATAAATGTGCAAATTGTTTGTGCTGGTTTGGTGTAGCATAAAGTGTCATTAGTTGCTGCATGTTTTTATACAAAAAAAATGTTTTCTTCAAAAATTTGCATACTTTATGAAATCATGTTTCGGATACAAGAAGAAAGTTTCCAAGAATTAACATTTTGGGCAATAAGATTTCAAGATCATGAAATATAAGTGTTATGTGGGTTCGAGGTGGTCCCCTAAGTTGAGTCCAGTGCACTTGTCTAAAGGCTTCTCCCGCCTGCCCATTAGTGGCATGGAGCTCCTTTATGGACTCCTATAAGTTCACGGCTACGCAAGACCATAAATTGGAATTGCGCTAGTATGTTCTGTTCACGGCTACACAAGACCTTTAAAGGAAATGTGTAGTACGTTCTGTTTTGGATCCACCCGAACCATTCTGATGTGCACATGAATCGTTTGACATGATGAATGCTTGCATGATTTGAAACTGAATGTGTTTTGTCTGCGTAAAAAGGTTTTCTGCTTGTTACTCAGTTATAAACCTATTACCCACAAGCTTTAAGCTCACCCCCTCCAACTTCTGTCCAATTCAGGTGAAGCACCAAAGTGTGAGTAATCTCAGGGTACAAGGCAGCAATCAGTTTGCAAATGTTCTTTTGTAATCCTTAGGGCTGATTTTTTAGAACTAAGGGTTTAGCCCCTTTCAAGTTTTATTCGTCTTTGAGTACTTATGTATTATGGCTTGTAAGGTTATTAAAGCCTTGTCCTTTTGGGGATGTATGAATTATAGGTATATTTCTGTCCAGGATTAAGATTTTCGGTTAAGTTTTTACATTGCATGTGTTGATCCAATAAATAATGAGGAGTGAGAAAGATTAATGATCACGTTTGGGTGATTCTGACCTGAGTCTCAAATAAATGAGAGTGGGTGAGAAGGTTGATAGAGAGCAATAAATAAGGTAGATGCAAAGGAAAATATGTAGGAAGAATATCCTCTGTGATGACGTCAGGACACAGAGGCAAGAAGGATTTAAGAGTGTAAGTATCCTCTGTGATGACGTCAGAACACAGAAGCAAGAAAAAATGGGAGAGTATAAGGATGGGTAGAGTAAAACATAGAAGATAGGATCGTCTGTGTCACTGTTCACAAACTTCAGATGATAATGATTTAAGAGTATAAGTATCCTCTGTGATGACGTCAAGACATAGAGGCAAGAAGGATTTAAGAGTGTAAGTATCCTCTGTGATGATGTCAGAACACAGAAGCAAGGAGAAATGGGAGAGTATAAGGATGGGTAAAGTAAAACATAGAAGATAGGATCGTCTGTGTCACTGTTTACAGACTTCGTCTATGTTACTGTTCACCACGTATCTTCTATCCCATTGTTGACCCCTAGACTTTAGACGATAATTCATAGTCGATAGAGCGTCAACCCAAAAGATAAAAGTCAACCATAGAGGATAGAACACAAAAGATACATTATGGGCCATGGATTATAAGAAGGAGTTAAGAGGGTATTCGAGTTGAAGTACATCTTCTGTGTTACTGTTCACCACGTATCTTCTGTCTACTTCAGACGATAATTCACAGTCGGTAGAGGGTCAACCCAGAAGATAAAAGTCAACCACGAAAGATAGAACACAGAAGATAGATTATGGGCCAAGGATTATAAGAAGGAGTTAAGAGGGTATTCAAGCTGAAGTACATCTTCTTTGTTACTGTTCACCGTGTATCTTCTATCCCATTTTTGACCCTTCAGAAGATGAAGTTGGTCTTCGAGGTCCTCATGAACATTGTAGTCCTTGAAGTCCTCTTTCTATCTATCCAAAGAAACCCTAGTTTGGATGCTTATAGGAGAAGTTATACTAATAGCCTCGAAGCAAGTATATGGGTAAAGAGAGGACTCACCCACACTGATCATTGAAGGATTCTGGTTGAAAGGTAGGAATGGACTAGTTGACTATTCTAAGAGCTGAGTTGAGACTAGAAAAGAGGAGTTTGAGAAGATAATCCGATAATGGTCAAGGTGTTCTCTTTGGGAGATAACTTGCGTATTAAGATTTTCTGCATGCGAGTTGGGGTCCGGATACGGGATCCAACACGGTTAGTTAGCTAGATCACATTCTCAACTTGCTACTATCTTTATTCATAACCTAATTTGTTTCAAAAAGGACCAGCATAATAGTTATTTATTAAACAAAAGCACACCTTTTTTTATATTTTCTTGCCTACGTTGTTTCTTTAGCTTATCGTTGTCGTGAAAAGATACTAAAGAATCTACTTATTCGATTGACCTAAAATTATAAATGAATGTGTCAAATTCCTAGGGTGAAGAACTAACATCAGATACTAATTAACATGCACTTTTAACCAAAGCAACCTAGGACACCAATTTCATAAGCTAATAAATCTTAGAAACTTTATAGACTATGTTCAATGCTAAATTGATTTCGTTAAGTCCTAGCCATTGACATTGTAACATCCATTATCTCATGAATAGGGTTAGAACCCTAGGGTACTATATATGAGAATTTATTGAGAAATTAGAAGTGCATTCATGCACTATATGACATACACATTTACGTGAATAATGTTGTCACTCATGAAATTAATTATACATGCATTCATTGACATTTTCAGGTATAAGTGATTTTAATGTGAATAAAATGTGAATTATGGATTATTTGCTTGAAAATTGAATTCGTGTGTATTAGAATTCATTTCGCTTTTTTGGATATTTTGAAAATTTATCAAAAATTTAAAGTATTTTGGAAAATATAGAAATAAGAGACAAATGGAAGTATGACAATTGGATTAATAATTAATTGACAAAGGACTAATTATGGAGTGACAAATGGACAAATTAATGTGTGATATGTGGACCAATAGCTAAATGACATTTGGTAGCCTTACATGGAGGAAACATGTTAGACATGCAATGGTGACACATGGAATTGCATAATGGAGCCACCTAGTCATTTAGGAAATATGTTTCTACAGCTCCTTTCTTTTCTTTCACCGAAATCATCTAAACCTTCCTTCTTGCTTTGCCATCACTGAAACACCATCTTTGCTCATTTTTGTGCATTGACTTTTGGTTAATTCATCAACTTGACACCTTGTAAAGAAACCACTTCAGACCATATGCTATTTCTCTATTCTTGTCCATCCATCGAAATCTCTTCTAACCATTCTTAACCACTAGAATTTTTCTGAACCAAGTAAGTGACGCTTTAAGTTGTACGGGTAGTGTAAATGACATTTTGATGATGTTTTAATGTTTGTAAATGGATGCATGCATGAATGGTGTATATTTTTGTGCTTATGGATTGATGCATGCGTTAATGGCATAGAAGCATGTGTGGCTGGTAAAGGAAGAAGCAAATTTGTGATATTATTTACAAGGTGAAGGATTGTGATGATTGGAGTTAAATGAAGAGTAGGGAAATGAAAAAATTGTAATATGTAAATGTATGAATTAGGTTCTGTTTTGGGTTGTGATTATTCATGACTTTGTGAATTATGACTAGAGAATTTCGGAACTAGAAATTTAGGTTTAATTGAACCATCAACTTGAAAGGATAAAAAATGATAGAGAAATGATAGGATTTTGGCAATGAAGTGTGCTAGAGTATGTTATATGCAGTGTTTTTACTGAACATGCATCTGTATTTTAGATATAACTTGATCTGTAAATATCCAAATTGGATGAAATTTGATTTAGAGTAAATTAGACACATATGGATACATTTTTCACGAAGAATTAGAATTTTAATTCTGTCAATAAAGGTCTTAAAATTTAGCTTGAAGTTAAGCTCTTCCATAGGCATCAGCACCACCCCTGAAAGAAAGCATGCCTTGTGTTTATTAAATAATCTATATTGATTTAGGCCATATTAGATAATTTTGTATATATAAAAGTTGTATATTTTTCTCTTAGCTTTCTAATGATATGAAGTTTGTAATTTTTGGACATCGGGATTGAGAGATATAAGTTTTACAAGTTTGAATGTATATCAGAGGTGAATGATAGTGCTGCACAAGCACAATTGTGCATTATCCTTTCAGTTATGGAATGCATGATTGTATACTAGCCAAAAATTTTTAATGCGCACAATTTATAGTATTTTGAGCATAACTCATGGAATACTAATCCAAATTGAATGATTTTTATTGCATTTGAAACATAAGACATAGAGGAACATTTTATTAAAAGAAATTATTGTCTAAAAACATCAGTTTATGAATAGCCATACAAATCTAGCCCAAAATTTGCCTAAAAAAATTTGGAGAAATTTCTGGAATAAGATTATGGGCAACAATTTGTTTTCCATGGAAATGTTTTGATTATACAATAGTTGAACAAACCAATGCTAGAGTGTTTCCATATGAGGTACTAAGGTTTAAATAAGAGCTTAAATTAATTTAGTTGATGTTGAATGAAAAGATTAAGGTGAGTAAAGTGTAATTTTGGAGTTAAGAATGTTTAGAAGGTGTTGTAAATTGTTTATATCGTGTATTAAAGAAACATACTCGAGAAATTGTCATTGAACATGCATGATACATGATACATTCATAAATGTATTTATGACTGATTATTCTTATAAAAATGCACAAGTGACATATAAATGTATATGATTTCGTATATAGGAGCATATCGAGCGACCGCTTCCAAATATTACCGGGACCTCAAAGCAATAAGCTAAAGGCAGCATTTGTGAGTCCACCTAGATGATTTTCCTAAGATTGATTGCTTTTGTTTAACTTCCAATTATTGAAGTGTTTTTGATCTGTCTATGAAGTCTGGACTTTAAAGGTTCGAGGAGTTTAATATTTGGGAATGTATTAGAAGTGTTTTATTTGCGTATGAAATTTGAATGATATCTGTTTGCTACTGAACTTTGATTGATTTTCTGAATACTCAACGAAAGTTGAATGCCGAACTAAAGTTCGATTAATATAAGATTCTGTCTGTGCATTATAAGTGAATGCTATTCATGGCATATTCTATTATTTGATGCATTTCATAAAATGCATATTTAGATAAAGACGTTGTGATCAGTGTAGCTAGTTTGAAAAAGCCTTATACTCAGAATTCTGCACGTAGAGCTTTGCTCCATGATTTATGTTTCTGACTGAGCCCAATGGGCTAGATCTATATCTGTATCTGAAAGGCACTCAGTCACATCAAATAATAACAAATATGGAGTCTCATATGCATCTACATTTATATATTTATGAATATGAAATATATGCTTATGAAATCTTTTCTAAAGTTGTGATGTTAAAGTGATATATTATGATAATGTGATTTATTGGGTTATTTAAGTTTTGAAAGAATGTATGTGAAGTGTATGACATTCATTATGTCTTATTGTGATGGAAAACGTTTTGAAATTGGTTGGTTGTATGATATTTATGTATTTGTCTAGAGTGAGATCATTAATGATGGTTCATTTGTTGAGTTTGCAAAACTCATCAAAAATTGCAACGCGACTTTTCAGGTATGAGACAGGAGACCTAGATTTCTAAAATTTTCTAGAAGCACATTTTGGATTAAGATATGACTCAAAGGTCTGTCAGCTGGCATTTGAGGAGTTGTAATTGTTTTTTTTAAAGTAGTTTACATATGACATATGGAACTTGTGTATAAAGGATGTCAATGTTGGTTTTAATGACTACTTTGTAAACTTTTATGAATGAAATGAAGAGTTGAGGTTTATTTTAAAGTATTGTATATTCTTTATGACGCCATTTAAGAGATTATGTTTGTAGTAACATACCATTGTCATAGGATTTGTACTTGAATATCCTCTGGATGTTCTGGTATATACTCTATGGTAGTGAGATGTGATAGACATATTCACATGAGTCATATCACGCAAGCCTAAACAAAACTAACATATAATATGTAAAATGCACATTCAAAATAAAACATATAATGCACACGACATAACCCTCCCCACACTTGGATAACACATTTTCCTTAATGTGAGAAGGGAAAATAACATATAAGGTGGGAATCAAAATAAACTAATACAAAAACATAAGAATAAAATAAGGATAGAAATGAAAAGATAAAGGTTAGAGCATAAGAACTCAACATGGCGATTAAGGTGGTGATGGTGATGGTGTCTGAAATCAATTGCGCTTGATGCCCAAGATTGCTACCATATCTTAAAGTTGCTTCAAAAAGAATAAGAGAACTATCAATCCAACCATTTCAATTCATTAAAAACTTACTTTTAGAATGTACAACAAATCTAACTATGCAATAATTTCAAGATAACTACCAAACGTGCTAAGTTATGGTCTTTAGCTTGACCTTGTATCTATTAAAACTTAGCCAGCATTAATTATGAGTGGCTTGCTTCCACCCATGTTGCTTAATTTTGGGTTTGTAGCTTATAGATAAGTACATATCGGAATATAGTGAAAAGGAAATAACCAATCGAATCGAAGAATCCAAGTAATTTTTGTAATGCCCTTTTCAATAACAAACGGTCAACATAATTATGGATGATGAAATCACATGAATCTTCGATGGAATCAAACATTTTGTCTTATAAGATGGTGAATTGATCATCCACTCTTTCGCAATCATCATCGTCCACTCTTTTGCTTCAGCTTCTAGAACAGGGACTTTTAGATATTCCTCAAACTTTATATCTATTATCACATGTTTTTTATAGCTTACTTGTTCAAAACAGCCCATCTCTTACTCTTTAATATACTCATTCATTATATCTACTTTTATACAAGAGCTGCTTTCTTTCTGATTGTTCAAGTCTGTGTTCAAAATGAACTCCACATGTTCATCACAAATTTGAAGGAGCACTTTGCCTTTATAAACATCTATCAATGCTTTTTTAGTGTTCGTGAAGGTCTTTAAAGAATTAATGGACAATTTTTATCCTCTTTGAAATCTAATATGACGAAATTTACAAGAATAAAGAACTTGTCTGCCTTTACCATAACATCTTCTACCATACCAAACAGTTTCTTTATGGATTGATCTACCAATTGAATAAGCATCAAATTTGGTTTCACATCGCTAAGCTCTAATTTTCTAAAGGTTGACAAAGGCATAAGGTTTATACTTGTGCCTAAGTCACATAAGCATTTTACGGAATCTAACTCACTAACCACACTGGGTTCTGTGAAGCTTCCAGGATCCTTAAACTTAGAAGGCATGTGACTGGTGCTAATAGATCTACAACTTTTAGTTAGTGCTACCATTTGATTCTCTTCCTAAGTCTGCTTGGTTTTTAACATGTCCTTCAAGAATTTGACATACTTGGGCATATGTTCCAATGTCTCAACAAAAGATAGATTAATTTGCAAAGTTTTTAATTTCTCCACAAAATTTGCAAATTGTGAATCCAACTTGTTCTTTTGTAATCGTTGAGGGTATAGGATCTTAGGTAGATATGGAGGAAGGGTAACGTAAGGAGGGTACTCACTTATGTCTACTTCTTTCTTCTTGTCTTGATCTTTTTCTACTGGGTGAGATGCAGCTTCTGTCTCTGTTGATTGCTTAAATTGCTTCCTACATCTAAGTGTGATTTCTTTAAGTTGCTCCTTTGGGTTTGCTTTAATATTACTCGGGAGACTCCCTACACTTTTTGTAGACAATGCATTTGCCAATTGACTCATTTGAACCTCTAATTTATGAATTGAAGAATCATGATTTTTAATTACTTACTTGAATTTACCTTCAAGACTCTTATGAGGTTCATCAATGTTCATGAGCTTATCCACAATTTTGTCCAACTTAGAGTCCGTAGAGTTGGGTTTTTCTTGTTGGAATTTAGGTGGCCTTTGAGGTCGGAATTGACCTCTTGCATTGTTTAACTAAGAAAATTTTAGCTGGTTTTTCCACCAATATAGTAATTGTTAAAATAAGTGTTGCTTCCTCCTCCTCGACCAAATTGTGTGTCCTTATAGATGAGTTGCTCCATCATGTCATTTTGCCTTGAAAAAATTAGCAGTAAAATGGTTATTTTGCTCGTATAATTCATATTTATGTTGAATTGCTTTGACAGAAGCTAATAAAGAGGCTTTGAGGCTATTAAGATGTCTTGTCAAATTGTCAATCTCGGCCTGCATTATTGTTATTGAATCAATAGCAATGACTCTTATGATCTAAGAAAGTTGACTATTGTTTATTTTTGTCCGATGACTAAAAATAGTTGTTACTTGCCATCTCTTCCAACAATCCCTTCACTTCCTTAACTGTCTGTTACATAAGAGATCCTCCAAAAGCTACATCTATTATGCCTCTTGTAGGTGGATTGACTCCATGATAGAAAGTTTGGAAAAAATTCCTTTGGTAGATTATGGTGAGGACATCTCCTTTGCAAGTCCTTGTAATGCTCCCACGCTTTGTATAATGACTCCCTGTTGTTTTGTTGGAAATTCACAATTTCCTTTATTAACCTTGCCATCTTTGTGAAGGGGAAGTACTTATCCAAAAATGCACGCTCCAATTGCTCCGAAGTTATGACATTTGTGGGTTTTAGAGAATGATACCATACCTTAGCTCGATCCCGTAATGTAAAGGAAAAGAGCCTTATCCTAACAGCATCTTCTGATATCCCTTGATATTGGAAAGTATCACATATTTCTAGAAAATTCATTAAATGAGTGTTAAGATCCTCATTAGTTAACACGAAAAATTGTACACTAGTTTGTGTCATGTTCATTAAAGCTAGTTTAATCTCGAATGAGACTACTTACATCGATGGTCGAGTGATGCATTGGTCTGTAACATTAAATCTCAGTCTCATGAAATACATCAAAGTTTGATGTTGGTCCCTTTGATTGTATTCTTCCGCCATTGTTTCTTTAATTTCTTCTTATTGGCATCGTACTCTTTGGATTGTTTGTTCCAATCGGGTGATGTCAAGTGTTAGAGTTTTGACGATCCTTCTTGAACTCTGAGCGACTCTTATGTTCATGCAATTGCACAGACACAAGAGTGGCAAAAATTCCTTAGCTAAAAAAGTTTAACTAATCCTATTGGCTCCTCGACAATGGTGCCAAAAACTTGTTTAGGTAAGTTTTAATCCATTTAAATCCTTAATATACTAAAAGTGCATAGGTCATGGGTTTAGTATATGAGATGTTGATCTCTCAAGGAGTTGTTGAACTAATCTAATTGTAAGTTATCTAAGACCTAAAAAATTATTAAAATGAAAATAAAAACTGCACAAAAAAGTAAACATGTGAAGATGAATGATTGGAATTAAAATGTAAAATTAACATACAAAGAATCAAATTGAGCACCACCAAATTAACAATGGAAATCAAACAAGAAGGTTAGTCAATTATAAGAAGGGGGATTTATCCTATCATCAAATGCTAACATTATTATTTTTAAGTTAATACGGTATTGGTTATAGACTTTCAAAGGCTGGATTACTTTCTCTTGAGTTATAATCATTAATCTCTAAATCATAACCCTTAATTGAATTATGGAATTTGCAATCTCCCAATTAATAAAAACCCCACGAATCCAACCAAATCTTAAGCCTTCTAATAGACTACTGGGTCCTTACACGAGATCTCTCTTCATATAAATTACAAATTTTATTATTTGCCTGAACTATTAGAATGTTTAACTCTCATTATTCACTCTAATCATTTTACTATTGCTTCACTCTCTCCATTTGTTACCAAAGCATTCAAATATAACAAATAATCACAACACCCAATGTATTAAAATCAAAAGAAATCACATTAACATTGATTCAAGAACAAATCCCTAAAGAAGTTTAGAACATCATCATCAAACCCAAATCCCTCACTAGCAAATCCATATCATACATTAAAAAGAAAGAACAATAAAGATGAAATGAAATATCACTTGGAAGGGTCATAATAGATAAGGAAGATAGCAGCAATGCAACCCTTCTTCTCCTTCTTTCTTTCTCCTCCTTCTCTCTTCTCCTTCCTCTCTCCCTGGATCTTTCTCAAAGTGGCAGAAAAGTGGAGCTCCCTCTAGGATTCTTTTTCTTTCTTTATATTGTCCTTTCCATTTTAGGTAAACCTTAGGGTTTTCCGACCCTCTATGCTTTTGTCAAGGGCCACGATCTTGGCCCTGGGCCTTGCTTCAGGTTTCCTATGAATTCTCTTCGTTCTTTGATATTTTATTTGAAGTACTAACAAACACATCACCGCACCTCAAATACACATAATTTAAGCTCAATATCATGCTCTAACCCATAAAACACTCAAAACATAAATGTCTAAATAAATAACACAATCTTAACCTAAACATGCCCTAATTATTCAATTTAACAACGAAACACATATTAAACTACCCACTAAAACATTATACAACCTACCACTATCAATACTTAGTTTCTATTCATCAGACATTTTAGTAGAATTAATAATCCCATTAAAAAGTTTGACTAGCTATCTACGCCTAGGCTCTTCCATACTTCTATAGGTATCTCATATGATCCTACTGCCCTTTTGCTCTGTATCTCCCTTAAAACATTTTTAATTTCTTCCTTTGTCATATACTTGCAATGAGACAAGTTATGAAACCTCTCAGACTTACTGAGGCCCCCTAAAGAGATATTGTCCTCTATGCCTTCATTAAAAAGGCTATAAAAGTACCTCTGTCATTTACTCTTGATGGCCTTTTTATCCATGAGCACGTCCTGTAGTCTTTGATTCCTTATACCATTTTTTTTTTAAAAAAAAAGAGCTTTTCACCTAGAGAAATAATGTGAGTCAAAATGTTCCCACTAGGTTTATATGGTAGCCTTAACACAACCTTATGACTACCTCAAAGTTTACTGGTGATACATAATGGATAATGAATTAATGGAATGGGCACTCATAACCCTCAATAGCCCAGTGAAAATTTTGGATCCAAATATTAGTTAAATCCAAGGCTCACTATGAAGACTGAGAGTAATTTTAAGTAGGTATACACTTACATTTATAGTGACAATACCCTCCTTACTCTAAACGAGTCATGGTCTAGAACATTTATTTTTTACTCTTTCTAGATGTGCATACCACCATGTTTCTATTTCTTCCACCTTTAGTAGAAAAGGGAGAATTATCTCAAAGGTAAATAGTTCCAAAAACTCTTCATAAACACTTTTACATAAATTTAAAACTTGATTTAAGCATTAAAACTTTAGTATCAAAAAAATCTTTCAACATTTTGTTTTGAAAATTTGAAAATTCTAGCCATCTTAACCACCCAAAGGCATGTAAGCCATATTGATAAGTCTAGCCCATCAATTAATATACATAATTGTTAATGTCAATTTTAATTAATACAAGATTAAAATTAAAATATCAAATTAAGAAAATGACCTAATATTTTATCATATATGATTTAAGTTGTAAAATACTTTGAAGGAGTTTTAAATGTTTAAGGATGCAAAGTTAACAAAAGTTCCAAATGATATAGTTTACCTCCTTTAAGCAACTTATTGACCAGGTGAGGTCTTAACCCATAGTTTATAGATAGCAAAACATATTACTATTATTGAATTGACTTTTGGTGATATTAGTAACTCTATTATAATGAAATCAAGCAATATATGAATGATGAAATTTAACATAGACACAAAGTAAGTGTAAGCAATCAATTGAATAATCAATGGTTGTTTAAAATGAGTAAAATGGAGCATATACGCAATTCAAGAGAAATAACTAAGAATAAGGAGGAATCAAGCTATTAGGTCTTAATAAAGTCATTATAATCCTTTTTGTAATATTATCTTGGTCATTTCAAGGCTTAATCATTGTATGATCATTTATGTATAAGACATAATACATAAATCCGTTCATACTTAAGAGAAATTTTGCTTTGACCTTTAACATAATTTTACTGAAAAGTTTGAAATAATTTTGGATTAAGTTTTAGTTAAAGGAATATGTTTAATCTTTAAATAACTTGAAAAATTATTGGCAACATGTTTTTAGACACATTGATCCATCAATGTATAAGTGTGGTTGACTAATGCATTGTTTTTAAACATATTGATTGACAATGTATAGGTGTGTTTAAACAATATACCAGAAGAAGTAAAAAATTGTTTACCATGAGTTTGTGTGTCCTATTGTTTGATACATTTATCAACTAATATGGCACATTGGTTAATCAATGTTCCAAATCGGTAAATCAATATCATTATTACTAGCTATTGTAATATCTAATTTTTGTTTTAACATCTTTGTGAGATTATTTTATGTATAAATAGACCACATACAAGTTGCGAGTAGTTAGTTGGACATACTAGAGAGTTTCTAAGAGCCTTAAGAGGCAAGAGAGTGAATATATGCATTTTACAACACATACAGAGCCATTGTTCATTTTTATGATCAAGAAAGTAGTATTTGAGCTTTATACTTATTGTAATTGAAGAAATAGATTCTGATACACTTTACGAGGTTATTATTCATCCATTACAAAACAAGATGATTGTATGGGTATTTCTTCACCCATGGCAAAGAAGATATTGTCTGGAGGATTATATTTCACCTATTAAAGTAAGAAGATAGTGAATTTTTAAATAGTTTTAAGGGAGTAGATGTATGTTAAGAGTTGTTTGGCTGAACTACCGTAAATAAGTTTTATCTCTCTCTACTTTCATTTATTTTGTGGTGATTTTTTAATAATTATAATATATAAATTTTCCACAAGCATTCATTAGAATAAGAAATTTATTCTTTAGTTTACAAATAGAAAAAAATTAAATGCACAATTCACCCCCTTCGTATGTCATCTGAGGACCAACAATTGGTATTAGATTAAGTCTAATTAATTGCATATAATTTCTAGAACATTTTGAGAAAATATCTATATGACATAATTTAATTCATTTTTTGGGCAAAGAAGTAAAAATACATATATAGCCCTATTCTTTGATGAAGATAGTTTATCTTTATTAGAAAACTAGGATGAAATACTTTATTTTAGTTAAAGGGGTTGATGTTTTGGATGTTGTAAAGAAAGGACCTTTTCTTAATGAAATCCTTAGTGAGAGATATCTTGGAGACTAAAGCACCAAAGGATAGAAGTGAGTGGGACAGTAAGGACAAGAGACTCATTGCATTGAATAGTAAGGTTATAAATCTTTTATTTTGTGTATTAAATAAGAACTAATTCAATGAAGTATGCATGTGTGAAATATTGCAAGAGTTACTAGATACACTTTAAGTAACATACGAAGGCACCACTCAAGTGACAGAGAGCATATTGGTGTATCAATATGATTTGTTTCATATGGAACATCATAAATCAACTTTTAAACATGTGTGCTCACTTTATTTATATCATTAATGCTCTTAAAGGTCTTAGTAAGACTTATATTAATCTTGAATTAGTGAGAAAATTGCTTGGGTCTTTATCAAATATTTGGGAAGTAAAAGTGATAACCATACGAGAAGCTACATATTTGATCATCTTACTATGGAAAAGCTAGTTGAATCACTCCTCATCTATAAGAAGTGGATGAACGAATTATATGAATAAGAAATAGCTCCTACATGAATAGTTATAATGTTTAAAGTCTCCAAAGATGAGAAATTAATAATAAGAGACCTCTAATTGTGAGAGTGATGAGGGCATATGAAGCTCATCATAATGAAATTCAAGAAGCTATTAAAGAAGATGGGGAAAAAATAATTGAAGAAGAAGAAAGCATTTAAGGTTATATATGATGGCATTATTAATTTGGAGAGTGAGCAATCTATGGTGACAAGTATATGCTTTGTGGCTAATAATGATAAGTTAATCGATTCTTGACACTCTTACAATGATTATAGCATTAATCTTTCGTATCATATGTTAATTAAATGCCGAAAGGTCTTTGATGTTGAAAAGAAAGAATCATCTTCCAAATATAAAGAGATTTTAAGGATCTTAGATGTATGTATAAATGAGAATGAGAACTTGAAATATGATATGTATAACATAATAGAATCTACCAGTGTCATTATTTCCTGTGAAAATGAGATTGATTTGTTACATGGGAATGGGGTATTTAAGAAGGAGATTAGCATCCTTAAAGAATCATTGTCTAGATTCACTATAGGCAATGAAAAATTAAATAGCATTCTTAGAGCCAAAGAGAGCTTAAAATGGTAGGCAAGAGAATGGGTACACTTATAAAAAGTGCATCACATAATGCCAAGATAATTTTTGTAAAGGAAAATCATATCTATAATGATAAGTTATTGCCTAAGTCATCATATGAGCATATAATATGTAATTATAGACATGAAAACTTAAAATACTCATGCATTATCCTCTAAGTCACAAGGTAAAAAGAAATTTCATACTTTCACAAGGTAAAAATGACACAACATTCATAGTATCACCCAAAAAGAACATATAATATTCTTCCCATTCATATAATACTTTTTATCATTAAAACAACATAAAAAAGCTCGATATCATCTTATTCATTATAAGAAACAAAAAAACATGAAATTTGCTCAAAAGCACCATAGATCGTATTTTCATAAAAAAGAGTATGCCATATGCTAAATTTGAGGCCTCAATATCATAAAGAATTCATAATTTGCCACATATCTAAAAGAGAGTTTCATACCCTTCACACATTTAAAGAATGCCTAAAAATGTATATAGGCTACAATTTTATATCTTTGTCTTATGAAATTAACACTTTCAATTCCCATTATATAAGATATTCTTTTTATAATGATTAGAACATATGCATTAAATTTTTTGTTTGAGACAATGTTTGTTAAGTTAACCTAAAAGAACATGGGTTGAAAAAGTTTTAGGAAGTAACTCCGAAGGACCTATTAATGGTACCTCCAACAATTTAGTATTTTAAAAAAATCACTAAGGACCCTCACATGAGTTAAGTAAGAAAATTATTATTAAAGTATTCAATCGTTAAACCAAGTAAAGAAGAAAAGGATGCAACCATTGATGGTATATATAAAAAAGAGGTAACCACTTACTTTCATATTAAAAACATTTAATAATATTTAATTGGCATACACATTTAGGGGAAGAGAGCATTATTACATGGATTTATAAGGATAAAGAAAGATTGATCTTTAAATTTAGTACACAAGAATTATCAGAATTTCTCTTCAAGTTTAAAAATGTTTTACATTAATTTAAAACTTTCAAAATTTTTACATTAATCATTACATTATATGCGAATATTTATACGGGGATCTAATTATGAATAATCACTATTGGCATCCAGAGTAGATCATGTTTGTTAGAGATGAAGCCTGTTTTCCAAACAATGCAATAGCCAATTTGGTCATGTTCATTCTAACTATAGATGACATTTACGCTGCGTTTAGTTACTGTCTCCAATATGCAAAAACGGAATGAGATGAAAATTTGGAGATGGAACATAACAAAAATTGAAGACAATGAGATGTTTAGTTGTGATGGATAAAACAGAAAAAACTGTCTCCATCTCGAGAATAGAAATGTGTTTGATTGCAATGTACAGAACATAAAAGCAGTATCAATAACAAAAATGCCCCTGCAGTATAATATGATTGAAAACATGTAATTCATTGATTATTTTATAATTGTATCAATATTTATTTTAAGTGTATTTGTAATTTTTTAATTACAATATAATTAATTAAATTATTATTATTACTTAATTATTTACATTATTTTTAATTAAAATATTATTATTCATCAATTAAAATATTGTAATTAATTAATTAATTACAATATAGTTAATTAAATTATTATTATTATTTAATTACATTACATTATATTTAATTAAAATATTATAATTAATTACAATATAATTAATTAAAATATTATTATTACTTAATTAATTACATTATATTTCATTAAAATATTATTATTAATTACAATATAACTAATTAAAATATAACTATTCATTAATTAAAATATTATTATTAATTAAATTATAACTAATTAAAATATAACTATTCATTAATTAAAATATTATTATTCATTAATTAAAATATAATTAATTAAAATAATGTTATTATTTATTTAATTACATTATATTTAATTAAAATATTATTATTAATTAAAATATAACTATTAATTAATTACAATATTTTTAATTAATGAATGAATTATATTGCAATTAATTAATTAATAATAATAATGTAATTAAAAAATAATATTATTAATTACAATATTTTTAATTAATGAATGAATTATATTGCAATTAATTAATTAATAATAATAATGTAATTAAAAAATAATATTATTATTTTTATTAAATATATTTTAATTAATAATAATATTTTAATTAAATATAATGTAATTTGATAGGTTCCAGACTAAGTATGAAAGGATATTTTAGACATTTCCTTGTGTATTTTATTTTTATTCTTGAAACAAGAATTTTTATGCCACAGACCGGGGAGACACACAAATTTTTTGTCCTTGTACTTTAAATAAAGGAGCGCAGCAACCAAACACATTTAACGACAGAACTATTAAGTTCTTCGTGAAACTACTAGATAGGCATACAAAATGTGAAAGAAAAGTATGTGGACAAGTTTCGTAATATGTTTTAAAAAGATAACTGTTTTTCTTTTTCAAACGTGAGATGAGATGTGATGTGATTAAGAATTAAAGAGGAAAAGAAAAGAAAAAAAAAAAGAAAAAGAAAACAGAGAGGTGTGAAAAGGGGTAGAAAGTTGGCTGGTTCACCTTCAACGTCTCAGAGCAACAAATGCATCGCGACTCACTTTCTTTCTAGTCCTGGCGGGGAGTCCCAGCCCAACCTGGAAAGCAACAAATCGCTATGTAAAAGGGCGTTCTCGTCAATTCATCATATTCATTATTTATTATCTTCGATTTCAAAAACATATAATTAAAAATCTTCTTCTCCTCCTTCTTCTTCTTCGCGCATATATATATATATCTCATCATCTAGTTGCTTTTATTTTGCGAGAGCATCTCAAGAGAGGAGGTGTTTTGGGTCCCCAATTAAAACGCCTCGTCTCGAACCTCAATTTTCTTTTTTCTGCTTCAGTATCTTCATTGTGCGTAAAGAAGGAGGAAATTCATGGCATCAGAAAATTTCAGCGAAAAGAACACTGTGTTCAGGAAGCTGAAGGCCAAATCGGAAAACAAGGTTTCTTTTTCTAATTTGGTTTGCATTTGGCTTCTTTCAGATCCGATTGGTTACAGGTTCTGTGATCTTGATCTTGCGTTTGATTGCTCTTTTATTTTTCTTCTTTCGGCAGATGTGTTTTGATTGTAACGCAAAGAATCCTACTTGGGCTTCTGTTACTTACGGGATCTTTCTCTGTATTGATTGTTCTGCTGTTCATCGTAGCCTTGGCGTCCACATCAGCTTCGTCAGGTAATTCAAGTTGGGTTCCTTTTCTTTTGGTTTTCTAGACTTGATGTTCAAATGGCTGATTTTGGTTGGAATTTCCGTTTTTTCTTTTTTTTTTTTGTTATCAGGTAAACCTTGTTTGTTTATTAATCTAATGCCCTTTGCACATTCGTTGTTGCTTTTGATAATTTTAATATCCTGGTAGCGAAGTAGCTAGATTCATGCGCAAAGTTTGTTTCTTTTTCTTTATATTATTCACAATTTAGCTGGTAAGGGGATGCATTTGAAGATTTTGGAAATTCCTAGCTTTTGATAATCAAAGGAACATGGTTTGGTTCATTTTCTGGATCAATTTGTATTGATCTGCATAAGATATCATCATAGAATGGCAAATTGAATTTTCAACATTTTTGCATAGAATGGCAAATTAAATTTTCAACATGTTTGTCTACGTCTTAGATGCTGTGCAAACATTGCCATAGTTAGTGAGGCTTCTCACCAAACAGGAAGAAATGCTATCGCCTGATCCGTTTCTTGTCTGCCCTACTTTATCATTCAGTGGCATTTCTTCTCCCTTCTGTTGTTGATGTTGTGGTTAGCAACAATCTAATGGTATAGTGCTCTGAACTCAGTAATTGACTCTTATAATTGTGGATCAAACTTTTAACTGTACCAAATTTTAGTATCCTATTGGTAGAGAGATTTGATTTGTGATTAGCTTCATTACACCATTTCAAAGAGAGTAACTGTAAAGTTTGTTTGTAGGTCTACTAACTTAGACTCATGGACTCCTGAGCAATTAAGAATGATGAGCTTTGGGGGAAACAACCGGGCGCAGGTTTTCTTTAAGCAACATGGTTGGACTGATGGCGGGAAGATTGAGGCCAAGTATACATCTAGAGCTGCTGAGTTGTATAGGCAAATACTTTCTAAAGAAGTTGCCAAAGCCATGGCAGAAGATTCGGGCTTGCCATCATCACCAGTTGCTTATAAATCAGCCCAAGAAGCAAATGGGATTTCCAGTGTCAAGATCAATGATACTGCTAAAGAAAGTTCAGTGGCAACACAAGAAACTTCAAGTCTCCCCTCTTCCCCTAAAACTTCCCATCCAGTTATCAGCACTACTCTGAAGAAGTCTCTTGGTGCAAAGAAAACTGGGAAAACAGGTGGCCTTGGTGCTAGAAAACTTGCTACAAAAGTAGGATTCTCTTTCAGCTCTATGAACGTATAGTTTGATCAACTGAAGTATCTTCTAAATAGGTCATATCTGGATTCTTGGGATTTGCATAAATGTCGGGTGGCTTATTTTTGGTTTTACAACTTTGTTGTTTGCAGCCAAGTGAAAACCTATATGATCAAAAGCCTGAAGAACCACAAATTACAGTTCCTTCCTCTACTACCAGCACCCCAAAAGCTGGCACGTCATTTACATCTCGCTTTGAGTATGTAGATAATGTCCAATCTGCTGAGGTAATTTCCAGTGGTCCCCAAGTGATTAGCCATGTATCTCCACCAAAGTCATCAAGCTTCTTTGCCGAATTTGGAATGGATGGTGGTTTCCCAAAGAAAGGGAGCTATAATTCTTCAAAAGTTCAAGTAAGTGATGTTCCCTTATTATTTGTATGAAGAAGACATTTTAAATATATTTTTAGTGTATATGACCAAGAAATAGGTTTATACTCTTAAATGTTAGTAACTTCTAAGATACAAATAGCTGATATATGAAAGGATTCTGGAGCTTATTATTTTACATATTAAATTGATTTTGGTGATATACTAAACAAGTTAGGGCTCATCTGATAAGGATTATATTTTGGACTCCGTGTGATGTTCCCGATAGATTCTTAATTGATGCATTACAATATTATTTGATTTTCGAAACTCGGAGGACAAGTAAGCAATATAACGAGCTTTGATTGATATGGGCAAGACCTGGTTGGAATATCTTCATTTAGACAAATAAAAATAATGAAACCATTTTATGGTAGACTTAAGCATAACCAGGTATATAAATGAAGATAGATTGGTTTTCCCATTCAAATCTTCCTTCTATTTATTATAGTGATTATAGCACGTCAAATATGATGGTCTAGATGGTTAAAGACATGCATATCCCCTCATTTTCCTCATAGATAACCAATCTCTGTGATTGGTCTTTTGAAACTAATAAAACTGTAATCAATATTTGGACGCAGTTGCATGTGGCCATTTGGTTGTTGGTCTATTCTTGTGAGATTCTGCCATATGGGGGTGGAATAAGCCCGAAAATCTTACAGTGAAGTGAAACCTTTTCTGGACTGTATTACAGTGATATCGTTTCTTCATACTTGGAATGTATCTGTTTTATTTTCTTTATGCTGTCTTTAATTTGTACCATTAGGTATCTTCGAATATTATATATTTACATTGGAGCTGATTCTGATATCAAGCTTAGTATTGTACAAGTCATATGTTAGTGTTATTAGCTGGGATCTCTGTAGTAATACTGCTTAATTTGTTTTGGCTAGCATTTGGCTTTCTTTTTTCTTATATCTTGTTGTTACAGATTACTGAGACAGATGAAGCAAGGAAGAAATTCTCAAATGCAAAGTCAATCTCATCAGCCCAATTTTTTGGCGATCAGAATAAAGCTGATATTGACACTCAAGTTTCTTTGCAGAAGTTCTCAGTATGTGCTCTTACTGCTTGTAGTTGGGATTAGTTCATTGTAATTATTTTGACTGATAGGTCTTGAGGATTTTTATTCATAACATGTTCTTGATAAGTTAAGGTGCTGAGTAAAAGAAAGTGGACAATTTGGTAATTTTGTTGAAAAGTTGTGAAATTAATCAGAATCAAAACTAAGGTGTATGGTAAATCTGTTGATGAATTAATAGATATATAATTGCTAACAAGAACAAATAATACTATCAATTACTAAAAAATATTTATTTATTAAATAATCATGTAAAGACAATAGAAATAGCATTATTGTTTGTTATAAGAACTCTCTTTCCTGAAACCGTAGTTTGGAAAAAAGCATGTAAAAGGTGCTTTTAATACCGTGGTTTTGAGGGGGGTGCTTTTCCAGATCGTGATCTTGAAGATATTAATCAAACATTTTAAGGTTTACTTGATGAAAACTTGCAACTCTCAAATGCAGACCTTGAAGCAATCTCAAGCACACATTATTACTCTCCTTTTAGTTTATGCTAAAGTCTATTTATGCTTCCAGAACTCGTTGACAGCATCTTCAGTATTTGAGATATAAATAACATGCTATCCTTATGATATATCTCATATGTGCACGATGAGAATCCACTTTAACATAGTTTTTTGGTAATTTTGTGTATTTCTTGTAGAGTTCATCAGCTATCTCTAGCGCTGATCTGTTTGGTCATAGCAATGATCAGGCTTCCATTGATGTTGCTGCTAGTGACCTCATCAACCGCATTTCCTTCCAGGTATGCAATGTGATTTTCTGTGCATACACTTGGTTGTCATATTATTTCTTAAGTTGGAAGACTTATATTATTTCTTAAGTTGGAAGGTTGTAATTGGCCCTTTTTTTTCCCGTTCTTGGTTGGCGCCATGTATTGATGAGTGGCATGTCCTTGTGTTCTACCCATTTCAGGCACAACAAGACATATCTTCACTTAAGAATATTGCAGGAGAGACTGGGAAGAAGCTTAGCTCCTTGGCGTCCACCTTAATAACCGATCTGCAAGACAGAATGCTGTGATGCTGATGAGTTTTATGTTTGAATGTATCTGTGCTTGTTACATTACTTCCGGGATATTTGTAAAATTCTTTTAGAAGAAAAATAAGATTTAAGACTTTCGAGGTGCTTATTATTCAGTAGGACAGTGTAAAGAATCATATGATTTAGTATCTCACGCAATAGTTGTGTATTTTGTAAACATTAACCGGTTTCTTGCAATGAATAGCCAAGATCCTAAATCTTACTTTACAAATATCCATTTAGCTTGAGACAGCTAAATGGATTTTTTCACCTTCACCTTGAACTCATGATCACAATCTTCAGTATATCTTCTCAATGTATAGTACTTGTAATTTTATAAATTTTACCCCTATTTTTTTAAAGGGAGAGTTTTGGAGCAATGATAAAAGTTGCTATTTTGTAACCTGAAAGTCATATCGCTTAAATAAAGGAAACAACTTATTTGTAAAAAAATACAAGGGAAATGTTGCATGTATGGAAGATTTTCTTTAGACTCTTATAAAGTAGAGAGTCTTGAGCATTACTTACATTAACTTCAATAATTTTTTTTTTATAGTTTTTTTTGTATCTTTTATTTTTGAGTTTTGTAGAACACCAATTCTCCCAAAGTGTACATCTCTTAAAGGTGTTTTAACCAGGTGTCAAAATTAATTGATGATTTAAAAATCAAATTGGTTTAACTGGTTTAACTACACAAAATTAAACTGATTATTTTTTACCGAATTTAAACTTTTTGATTTGATATACTTTAATAAATTTTGTTGCTAAAAATCAATCAATTTATTAATTAACCGATTAGTTTAAATATAATTTTCATTTAACAATCTCCGCTTTAATTTTTCAATAGATAAAGATAATATCTTTTAATCATATTTTAGTTTCTTCCATTCAATCTTTAATTGATTTCATGATAATTTAATGTTAATTTAACCTTTTAACCATTAAACCTCTTATCTTATCGATTTGAGTTCTAATTCAATTTTTAAAAAGTTGAAATTAATAGCAGCTGCTCAAGCAAACCAGGGCACCCAACTACAATTGCCAGCGTGGGTGTTCCAAAAAATAGTTGTTTGACAATTAATTTAAGAAAAAATATAGAGAAAAATGACGAAGAGAGAAATAAAATGAGTTTAAGGGGAAATAATTAAAAAGAGATCATCGGTCAATTATTGAATATTTAAATAGGTTATAATTTTTATGTTATTAACAAAACCAAATTTTTTACCCTTATATGACATTGCTACATAATCAATGACCGTTAATAAAAAAATATTTACTAAAATTATTATAAATTCATAATTTTCAATAAAATATAAGAAATTTTATAAAAATTTAAATCACATAAATTAATAACTTATTTTGTTAAATTAATAAGTTATTTTTAAAAATTGTGAGTTTCACCATCTTTTTCTCTCTTTTTCTTTATATTAATTTCAATCTTAGAATATAATTATTTTTTAACTTCCGCTTTCTTCGGAAACTCTTCAACCTCTTCAAAAGTTAGGAACCTTGGTAAGGTTACCTTCTTCTAACTTAAGTTGCCCCTTCCAATGCTTCGGACTTGAGCACCGTGACACCTAATTCCTCTTAGAATAGGGCTAAACTCTTTTAAAGTCAAGTGGTAGGAGATCACTCAAAACTTCTAAAAAGTTGAAATTCTTTTCTCTTTATATCAACAATGACAAGACAGTGGTAACTTTTCCTTTGGATGTTCTCTAGGCTGAGGCAATTAAGTGGTTCGCCTCTCTGGTAAGTTTTCCATGGAGAAGTGATCAACCTTTTTCATGTTATAAATGTTGCACCTTACTAATTGGACCAAGTTCGGACCAGAGAATATATATAAGAATGAAGAAGATGTATGAGTTTAATAATGAGATAGACCTAATAAAAGTGTTGGAGGTAGGTTGATGGCACATACAAGGGAAGTTAATCATCTTTTACAAGTGAAAATATAAGATGATGCTAGAAAAACAAATGATGAAGAAGATTCCAATGTAGGCTTACTTTCATAACTTATTAGTGGAATATTGGTCTATATTAGGATTAAGCTGTGTATCTAGATCAATTGAAATCTTTGATTATCTTGATGAGGATACTGCACAACTTAAAAGGTAGTATGCAAGAATAGTTATAGAAATCAAGTTGGATAAGGAACCATAAGTTTGATTAAGATGAATGATATTGGTGAATTAAAAGAGACAGAAGTAGAGACTATTTAGTAATGTCAAAACCCTAAACATCCAAATATGAAGACCTACACATAAGAGGATTGATACTGGAGAATAAGTTGCTTTGTTGAATTTAGATCAGAACCAGACTAACTTGGATAAAGAAAAAGAAACATTGGCTCTAAGTTCTAAGCAAGGAAAGTGAGGAGAATTGTACAAAAAATTTGATCAAGATGGAGTCATTGTCTAAAATAAGGAGAAGAATGAGATGGAGGAAAAGACTAATGTCAGTATTCCCAATGCATCCCTAATCCCTCAAAAGTCTAATGAATTAGGACTATAGTTACAACACAACAATGATTTTCAATCTAAAGAATACAAACTTCAATGCAATTATGATGTTGTGGTATCTAACAAGAAGAAACTAGAGAGGAAGCTTAAGAAAAAAAGGGTAAATAGCCCATCTTTACTAAAATATGACAATAATAACTTGAATATAAGAGGTTTAAATTGTCCCAATACACAACAGATACTCAAAAACAATATGATTTTAAAGAATCCTATTTTCTTTAGTCTCTTAATGACTAAAATAAAAACTAACTTGCCCTGAAAAGGCCTTTATTTTTTAGAAAAATAGTGGTAGTGATTAATAACCATAAAGTTCTTTATAATGAGTAGGTAGTTTTGCTTTTCATAGATCAAAATTTGTGTTTCCAAGTAAACCTTATCATTTCAATATCAATATTAATTCCCCTTTTATTTATATAGCTAACTTAACTTCTTAAGGAAAATTCCACAGGAGGGTTTAAAGAAATTGCAGTTAATAGTTTAACCCATTGGTTTTTGCTTAGGAATTTCAATTTTACCCTATGTGCTTACGAGGAAGAGGGTAAAAAATCAGGGTTAAAGTAAGCCAATAAGGAATTTAAAAAAGTATGATTCGACCAGGAACTTTAGATCCCAAATTAAAGGGACATTATTTTTATTTGGAGTAATAACTAAAGTGGCATAGACTTCATAAAAAAAGCTAAACATGACTATCATTAATTCAAATTAGATGTCAATTTTTAGGAGTAGCTTTCATGTTCTTTAACAATCCATTATACTTGAGTCATAGACAATAGAAAGTGAGTGTCCCCATCTATAAAATAAGGAGAAATTCTCCTTATATGTTCAGCAATTATTTAATGAGAGTTTAAAAGTTTGAAGATGTTGTTTAAAGAGGACTTATATTCAAAACTACGTATATGAAGCTTACAAATTTACTAGGAGAATGAAAGTAATCAAGGAGGAGCTAAGTATTCCTAAATTCCTTGGGGGGTTCAATAAGTTGTTTAGCCTCACAATCAATGCAAATAAGATTAGCTATTGTGTTTTAGCTAAAGCCTCGGATATCAATTCCTATCTTGACCATGAAACATATTTCAAAGGTGTTCAATTCCCTTTCAAGTGCATAGGTATCCCTATAATAACCATAAGACTAACTTTCAAATATTGAGAATTTAAAAGAGGTTTGGCCAATATAATAATAAATTCCTATCATATCGAGGCATACTTCAATTTGTAATCTTAGTTTTAAATAAAGTACATAAATATTAGACCTCAATATTCTAGACTAGGAAGGAAGCAAAATAATAGGGGAAAGTTCAAATGAGCAGAAGTTTGTTTACTAAAGGATCAGGATGGTATAGGAATCAAATTGATAAGAAACATGAATAAGAAGCTACTAGTCAAGAAGATATAGAAGTTTATGTAGATAAGAATTCCTAAGCGTAGGGTAGATGCACTCACACTTTTTAAAGTGAGTGAATTTTTGGCAAATTAAATCTTAAGCAAACACATCATAGCAAATGTTAAAGATGAGGGAACATTATGTATGTTTTTTTTAAATGCATGATTAATAATAGCAAAATTATACTATTTTGGTTTGATAATTAGAACCAACTTGTCCTTTGCATAAGCTATCATACTTTAACTCTCTAAAAAATCATTTTTTAAAAAACTAAGTAGCAACATTTTATGGAAGGAATACCTAATATTAGCCCACTCACCTTTTTAGAGGCTTTTAAGAAATAATCAAGAACTTAAAGGATTACAATCCTATTTTAGGATTAAGAGATTTATTTAAATGGAAAAACCATCATTCCTCCTAGTTCACCAACAAATCATATATAAAGGCCCTTACAATATGTCATCTTGTGGTTCCATAGTTTAGGTTGGTGCTAGGGTCCAAAAATCTACTAAAAGTTAATTTTATCATTGGGTTTCTTCTCAAAAGAAGATTAAGACTTAAGAACAAACTTAAATATAGTTTGACTAAAAACTCTTACCTCTCTTTATGTAATCAATTTGATGAAACTACTTATTTTTTAATTTCTAGTATTCTTTTGGCTTACGACCTAAAATTCAAGCTTCGACAATCTTTCATGTGATAAGAATAGCTAGGATGAAGTAGTAAAATGGACATACAACTTAAAAAGGACCAAAAGAGATTTATCAGCATTCAAAATAGCATTTAATTGCAATGTTTATGCTATTTGAAAGAAAATAAACTAAAGCATGTATGGAGACTCTCAGTAAAAAGAAAAATTATTTTACTAGTGGGTGATCAGATGAATTAAAATATTCTAATAATAAAGTTAAATAAAATAATGGAGATAAGATAGAAGATCTGAAGATGTTGAATTTTGAACATTCCTGCTTATCTAATTTCTAGTATTTTATAATTGGTCTTTGTTTTATTCTTTAGACAAGTAGAGTTCATTTGTTATTAGTTTAGCTCTTGTTTTCCTTGTTTTGGCTTGGCTAGCTATTCTTGTCTGATCACTGAACCCTTCTAGCTTGATTTATTGATCATTTTCAACAGTGGACCTTGATCCCTTTTAAAGGTATTAATTTGTTTTTCATTTTTTAAAACAATAAGAAATATTTTTAATTTTGATAACCATTTTGGATAGAAAATTAGATTATGAAAAAGAGATAGGCTAGTTAAAGCCATTATTATAATTTTAGAGATCAAATCTAAAGTGGTAGCAAACTTTGTTATTGCTGTAAGAGGAAATAGTTAGTTGAAAAAATTCACTCCAAGATTAGTAATCAATTTGACTTAACACCCAACAAGGGAATAGATGATTTTGTGTCAAATATATGTTGGAAAGTAATAAAATGATAATTTCATTAACATATTAAACAACATTAAAGGGCCAATTATATAGGCTTACAGTGCAACGAACCAGAGCTAAACTAAGCAAAAGTTCCTATTAACATCTCTACTTCAAAATAAAAAAAACTTTAACAAGTAATTTGCTTATTTGAATAATCAACTACTCCATTAACACATTACTACTAGTACTTAGGAGACAACCCATCTAATAACTCCAAAATTGTGAACTAACTATGTAGTAGTTTGAAACAGATTAATCACCACTCTCCCTTACTTAAAATTTCATGGTGCACTTCTCTCTATAACTTGTGAAGCACTTCTCTTTAATCTGATGCACTTATCATTATCATAACAAAAAAATTTTATGCACTTTATCACTAACCTTTAATTTTTGGAGCACATCTCTCCATATTGCATATCTCATCAACTACTCTAAAAAAGATTTTCTTCTTTTGTAACTTGCGCTATATTTGTTTATTCTTTATTTTTAAATTTGCAATTCTTTTGTAAATGACCAAATATCTTGCACTTGTAACATTAAGGCTTTCCCTTATACTAACAACATTTCTCTTCGTGCCCAAGCTTTGTACAATTGCTACATCAAGGAACATTGGCTTTTTCTTTTGAGGATGAATTATTGGCTAAATAAGCTTCATAAACTTCTTCTTCAATTTTATCATCTTTTATCAATATTGTTTGGTCAATAACTTGAAGAGTATTAAGTAACTTTGCAAATATTATTTTTGATAGATCTTTAGAATCCTTACGTAAGGAAATTTTGACTCATACCTTTTGGGAAGAGTCATGAGAAGCTTGTTTACTACTTGTAGATTAGGAAATTCCTCACTAAGTAATTTGATTTGATTGAAAGTAGACATGTGCTTGATTACGTATTCCTTAACACCTTCACATTTTTTCATCTTTAACATCTCAGATTCTCATATTTAAAATTTGCATCAACCTTGTTTGATTATTGCCTTTAAACTCTTCCTTAAGCTTCTCCCATGTTTCTTTAGGTGATTCATAAGCCATTATACTTGTAAAACTACCCTCCGACATGGCAGAATGTATACAAGAGAGTTTTTAGTTTCTTTGCACTTCTTCATTATGCCTTTTGATTTGATTTACTGAGGGATTTTTCAAAAGGGGAATAGGATTGAAATCAATCTCAACAACCTCCTACAAAATCTGAAATCAATCTCAACAACCTCCTACAAAATCAAGGATTTTAATTAGGATTTCATTTTGAGGGCCCAAGAGTAATAATTTCCTCTATTGAAAATAGGGACAGGAAAAGAAAAATTATTTGATGCCATTGCACCAAAGGTTGAACAATCATAAAAAAGATTCACTTTATACTCACAAGCCTGTAAAACTTGTTTTGAGCTCTGATACCACCACATTTTGTGGAAATCAAGAAATAGTTGATTGCAATCACATATTAAACAACATTCAAGCCCCAATTATAAAGGCTTGCAGTGTAACAAAAGCTAAAAACAAGCAGACAAAAGGAGAGTAGGGAACATGGCCCACTAACATCTTTATTTCTAACTAAAAAATTTTCACAAACTAACATGCTTGTTTTACTAATTCAACTACTCTATTAACACATTACTAGTAGTACTTACGTAATAATTCATCTATTAACCAAAAAATTAGGAATTAACTAAATACTATTTTGAAGCATTTTCATCAACAATATGCGTTTATAGACTTCAAATGATGTTAGATTTATTTAAAACCATAACAAATCCGATCATTGATTTAGATGGTGGTTCATGATACCTTCTTACTCACAAATGCATATATAATAATAATATTATGATGTTATTTTTAGATTTCTGTTATCTATAGTATGGTGCTAGGGGATTGAAGCGAACTGAGAAATAAATTAGTAGTTATAGAAAAAAGAAAATTTTTTCAAAAAAATAAAAATTGTACTTTGTTAAAACCTTGTAAGTAATAATGACCTATCATCTAATGGAGGACTAATTCATGACGGATCTAACTAGGCTCGATAGTTGGGCCTGGGCCCGACCTAATCTGAAGCCCAAAGTCGATAGGCCAAGACCAATCTATATAGATGTAGAAAATGCCCAGCTAGGGAACAAGCAACATATTGAATTTAAGAAAGTCGTTCGCTAATGTGCATCCATTTTCTTGCTAAGTAACCAGTCTTTAGTTCACTTAATCCAAGCTTGTCTTAGCTCAAGCAATGATTCTTTTCTTGGTTTGATCTACCCAATTGGCAATTTTCGGAAAGTATTTACTAATTTTTGTTGGAGAACAGAGTTATCAGAGACAAAATCAATACAACCTTAGCCCGACACGACGGACAATTATAAAACAATACTTATTTTGAAAGTTAGAGGGGCGAGGGGTGTAAGATAAATCATATATATGGGCCAATTTTTGACTTTTGTACCGTGCTTGCCTAAAAATGTACTGAAACAATAAATACTATATTGGCTTAGAGTACTAGCCTCTACTAGTCTTTTCAAATGTTACTAGCCGATGTTCAAGATATTAGTTAGGTATTGACCATATTTCTAATTTTTAAAATAGAGCATTAAATTGAAATTTTTAATTTTTGTCAATTTAATGCTCTATTTTAAAAATTACAAATCTGGACAATACCTAACTAATATCTTGAACATCGTCCATTGACCCTTCTTCCTCACTCTCACCCCTTGGTAAAATAAAAAAAATAGCTACCTTTCTTTACAGTCACATCTCCTCCTACCATTAGAATCGTAGCCTATCATACTCACATCTTTTCATAAGTTGCACATTTGCCTTTGTCCTTCGTACATCCCATCACAATATCAAAGCCTTTCTCTGTCTATATTGAATGAATTAACATTATTAATGCTGAATGAAATTGTGTTCTGTGTTTTTTATATTTGAGTAATATTGTGAAATATTATGTTGTATGTGTTTATTGGATTTGATTAATATTGAATGAATTAATGAAAGATTGTATTGTCTCATTGTCTGTGTTGTTGTCTATTCAACTTCAACAATGTTGGTTGAAACTAGTGAATTAAAGATTTTAAGAGATAAACTGATAGAAAATAAAAGTCACAATGAAGAATTAGTAAATGAAAGATTAAAATTAGTGAAAAAATCACAATGAAGAAGGGAAAAATAGTGCTTAGTTATTTGAATGTTTTAGATTGTTTCTTTTATTCACAAATTGGTTTATATATTTTCACAAAGTTGTTATCAAAAAATAGGTTATTTGTTATAAATTGAATTGTGTAATCATACAAAGTGGGTTAGTTTATGGTTAAATTATGTGATTACATAGAATAAGTTATAGTTAAGAGTTCATGGTTAAATTACGTAATCACAAAAAATAGATTATAGTTATTTTATGGTTAAATTATGTAATCACAAAAAATGGGTTATAGTTATTTTTATGGTTAAATTGTGTCATCATACAAAATGAGTTATACTTGTAAGTTTTTGGTCTAATTATGTAATTACACAAAATTGGTTATGGTTGAGAATTTTTGGTTTAATTATGTAATCATAAAAAATGAGTTATAGCTATGAGTTTATGGTTGAATTGTAAACACATAAATTGGGTTATAGTTGTGACTTTATGGTTGTATTATGTAATCATACAAAATAGGTTATAGCGTTGAGTTTATGTTTAAATTATGTGATCATGTAAAATGGGTTATAGCATTGAGTTTATGTTTGAATTATGTAACAATATAAAATGGGCTATAGTTGTAATTTTATGGTTGAATTATGTAATCATACCAAACAGGCTATAGTTATGGCTTTAAGGTTGAATTATGTAATCACACAAAATGACTTATAGTTGTGATTTTATGGTGGAATCATTTAATTATACAAAATGAGTTATAGTTGTGAAAGTACAACTATATATGAATTTTTTGATGTTTAGGTTAAGAAACATCATAACTAATGTATATACCTCTATGATATTTAGATTAAGAAGTATGAGGATTTCTTAGATAAAGTGTGTTTAAGCCTCAAATTGTCAATGAAGTTAACTTGCATATCTCTATCATTTGATTGATGAGAAGCTGTTATTGCCCTATTTCTTTATATTATTTTACACAAATTTATTTTTACATAAAGTTATTGATTTAATGTTGACATATCTTCATTTATTTTTACAAATAAATGTAAGGAAGTTCAAGTACTCCTAAAAAATCGATCGCTTCAAGATTATGCGATGATCTAGCTTGGGCTTATATTAGATCGGTTCATATAATAAAGAATTGTCCGATTTGTTTATACTATAATAAGAATTTAAAAGGTAGGGGAGAATCACAAGATTAAAAAAGCATTTAGATGGGGGTCAAAGGTAATGTGGAGCCTTATAAGAAAGTCAACTATTATGTGAAATTAAAAATGAAAATTTTGTTTAAAGAGAATGAATATGAGAAGGAAAAAAAAGAAAGACTAAACTATAAAATTAGTATTGGAACTTCTGTTTTCAATGGTTAAGATGATACTAGAGACATTGACGGTGGTCTTATTAGTCAATAAGAAGGGATAATTGCAATTCATGCAAGGAAGAGAAGAAGAAAGTTGTCTAATTTTTTGCACCATAAACAACTCCTACATTTTAGTTTTCAATCTGTGGTGCCTTATAATCTAAAAAACCAACTCATAATATAAAAATGACAATGGCTTGATGCTGGTATAGTAGGTATATCATTCAATACTACTCAGTCTTTCTATTACCAGCTTATAATGGGTGTTATTGCTCTTACAATCTCATATATAATGCTCCTTTAATTGAAGGCTACAAAGGTAATACTCTAAGTAGGTTTGGTTACAAATTAAAGAGTTATTTGGATGAAAGAAGAATGACCTGAGCAACTTATAGGTTTTTAATCGTGTGTGATAATTGGACAAATAGAAGACATGAGCATATTATCAAATTTTTAGCTATTTTACTAAAGGGATGTTGTTTTTGAAGTCTATTAATGCATTTGGTCTTATTATAAATGAAGATACTTTCTTTCAAAAATTTGATAAATTTGTGAATGAAGTTATGTCCAAAAATATTGTACATTTCATCACTGACAATGATTCTGCTTATAAAGTAGTTGAAAAAAGGTTTCAAAATAGGTATAATTTTTTTATTAGACTCACTATGCTGTAAATTACATTGACTGCTGTTGGAAAATATAGGAAATGCTAGATACTTTCCTAACATTTATGAAATTATGTAAAAGGTAAGAAAAGTGATCAAGTTTAGCTATAATCATACATGTGTCCTGAACTTGGTGAGAAAAGATTCATTAGTTGTAGGAATTTGTGTCATCATGCTATTATAAGATTTATGACTAATTTTTATCACTTTAATACTTTATTTTAATAAAGAAAGAGATAAGCCAAATGTCTATAAGTGATAAGTGATTTACATTTTAGCATACTAGGTCTAACGTTGCATTGGAAGTTTCTAGAATTATACATAAAGATCATAAATTTTAGTCCCAATTTCGATTTTTCATCCAATTCTGTGAGCTTTTGGTAAAAGTACTTAGTCTGACTAATATTGATAAGAAGACAACAATGGGTTTTTTTAATGTCATGGAGAGGCAGAAGGAAACGATCAAGGCCAATTTAAAAAATAGACCTTCTTTATATATAGCTTATCTTGCAGCCATTAATATCTTTACTCCTCCTTGTTTGCAGTTAGGGCATTTTGAATCCTAGTGCCTATTTTAGACAAAGATTTTAGAAGAAAGTTATAGTTAATAGGGGAATTTTATTGAATATTACAACAATTATTACCCCTGAGATGATGCAAGATCTCCTATGCTCATAAATGGAGGTTTATAAGGATGCATCTGGCGATTTTGAGATGCACATTGCAATTCTTCAAAGAGATAAACTCAATTTAAATATATACTTCTTCACTTTTGTCACTTGCTAGAAATTATTCATCACTTTATTTTATTTATAAGATTACTTTTGTTGCCTTACAATTGCTTGGTGGGACTACTTCAAAAATGATGTTCCATAATTGAAAAGGTTTGTAATTTGAATTATGAGTCAATTTGTGAGTGTAAGTATGAAAGGAATTATAGTATATTTGAATTCCTCCATTCCAATAAAAGGAATATAGTAGAACATAAAAATTGAACGAGTTGATCGTTTTGCTCAATACAACTTAAAGCTTCGAAAAAGATATGCTATTATTATTATAAAGTTGAATATAATTTCTCATGATTAATTAATAATTTAATTTAATTTGTTTACTAGAACTCTTAATAAAATAATTAGTCCTATAGATCTACGACTAATTGTCCCTAACAATATCGATCTTTTAGCAGATTGAGTGTTTTAGGAACCAAATTTGATAAATGAAAATGAATTCGAAGATAATCTTAGATGAGAAAGTATTAACATGTTGTTTGGTGCAATGAATTTGAATAATGGTGATAATGAGACTCCTCGTAGTGATAAGGTTTTTGTACCAAATGAAAATTGAGGTCAATGTGATTTAAGTGGATATTCAATTGGATGAAGTTACAGGTTATTCATTTTTTTAGTTTTTTTTTACTTCACTTTTTTTATTAATATTTTAAATTTTGTATATGCAATATAAATATAAAAATTTTAACTATAAGTGTTTCAGTTTTAGGTTTTGTTTTTACTTGGTTGTATTCTTTGACATGGACTCTTATTGTAATACTTAAGGATTTATGGACCTTTATTATTCTTACTATATGATGTTTTGATATAATTATTCTTTATTATTGATGTAAATTGTAACATTTTAAGCTTTTTAATTAATCTTAGTTTATATATATGACGATTAAATGATTTTTTATATTAATTATGGTTATTGTTCATATGTGAAATATACGAAAAGTAATATTAATAGAAATGAAAAATGATGCTTGTTATTTCAAATTTGTATTATTATGATTTTTGGAGATAAGGTTAATGTAAAATTAAAACTTTTATAGTATAATATATTAAGGGACTATTTTGTAATTTTAAAAATTACTTGAAATAGGATCTGTTGTTGACCGATACCAATATTGTACTGTACCATAACCAATATGGTACCACTACTAGTATGATATTAATAACTTTGATAGAGGGCAACTTATAAATATGAAGATTGACTAGCTAATATGACCATTATTTGACTTTAAATTAACTTAAAATACTACCAAATAAAATCTTCACACTTTTGTTTTGAGATATATGTGTGGTCTCAATACCTTATGCACCCCAAATCAAATTAATGTGTATTTTAAGGGTTTCCTATGAAAAATTAAAAAAGAATAAATATATAAATATTTTCTTTTATATATTTACTAATATCCTAAATATTTATTTCCCATATACCCAGGGCCATTCCTACCATTTTATAGCTCCAGGAAAACGTAAAAGGAAGGGTCTTAATAAATTGACAATATGCAAATATGTATATTCTAAAGAAAAGATAAGATTTAATTCATTCATAGGTCTTTTTTTAAATTAAAATGTTCCTTATTTTATTGTCAAGATTATCCCAATTAAAATTTAGGATTATAAATATTCAATAGAGAGATTGGTTGCTCATCTACCCTTAAATTTTTTAAATTGGATGCATTTGATACATGATTATGCTTACTTAAATAGTTAATATTCTCATGAATATATATCTTATTGCTTAAATTTTCATTAGGTTGTTTAAAACTACCTACAGTTAGTTTCTCCAAATTTTCTCCGGAGGACCTCACTCTTTTAACAAATTTATCAATAACTCCATTTTTAGGATTTTATTAACTATTCTACTTGTTTTCTTTTTCACTTGTAGACAAAATCTTTTTAAGCAGCAACATATAAAATAATTATAATGCAATTGAACTAGAGAAAGAACAGCAACACATGTATGGAACTAGAAAATCAAGTATATACAACATAACAACAATATTTTGACAATTTATTATAGAGATATATGAACAGCACAATATATCTAAAACAAAGAAAAAAAAGGAGCCAAATTTAATATCCTATATTAAAGTCAAACAACAAAAGGTAAACTTTTCTGATAAAAACCATCATACTCAAAATTCATATCTTACTATTAGAATATTGAAAACTAATAGTAATTTCCTTTGCACCAAAAAGAATAGAGATTAAAACAATATCCATATTATAGAAACATTGAAACCAGATTTCATCAATAATTTACAAAATTAAATTTAGACACACAATAACAACCACCTATAAATAAGAAAATGCTAATATTGACTTAACAAATGAAAGAGAGGTAAATTGCAATTGAAAAAGAAAATAAGGGATAAAAACTATCAACTATGATATATGAGAATGAAAGAGAGATAAATTACTTTCATAAACTACAATTCAAATTGAAATTATACCTAGAATTACAATTGACAAATATTATCTATAATCAAATTGAAAATTTTCAATTTATCTATATAAACTACAATTCAAATATGAAATGAAAGAGATATAAATTGTACCCAAAGTTTAGTCTGAGTTTTAATTAAAAAATAGAAAATTCAACTCAAATTGAAAAAGCTATTATACCCATAATTAAATTTCAAATTTTTATCCAATCTCTAGATCAAAAGAGCTACTGAGGAAATCTAAAATTCAAAGTAAAAAATAAAAAAATAAAACTTGAGAGAAAGAATGAGATGCATTTCTTACCTAGATGGGAATGATGTTCATGGATGCAAGCCTAAGGTGAAATTATTGAATTATAAGGCCTTCTGTTATCCAATTTCAATTATAAAAATGTAAATCTTGGCATTTAGTAAGAGCAATTTCATTTTGAAATGTCTACTTCAATCGCTATTTTACTTCCTGAAAATAAATTTTTTAATGTATGCTGACAGACCAAGTTATTTTTATTAACAAATAGCGATTGATGTTTGCTTCCACATCTCTTTCCATACCTATTTCGCTCAAATGGAAAATCTCTATATTGTAAAATAACTTGTAATTAATAGGTCCCTAATGAGCCTGGGTCCTAAGCAAGGACCCTTCTTACCTTTACTTAGGACTGGCCTTACATGTACGAAGAAATGTAATTAAACTCCAATAAAGTAAAAAAAATATTGATACCTTATCCAATTTGCCTTGTATTAAATCATATAATAATAAAAAGTTCGATACTAAAAAATATGTTAAGATTGAATTTAATTTCAAAAATTATTTTAAAATTTTTGATAAAAATATTATAAATTGATCTTCAAAATTATTTTTTCTATTTAAAAATATAGAAAATATTTGGAAACATTTTTATATTTTTATAAATTGTTTTGTATTTGAAAAATCATTTTAGAGATTTTTTACATATTTTATTTTTATTTAAAAAATAGTTGAAGTATTGAATATGATATCCTTTAATATTGTATTTGTTATAATTTATAGGTTTAACTGCAACACTATAAGTTTTATAGTAAGCAGTTTTGAATATTATGACTTTATACTAATTTATTAAATATATTTTACAACTTATGAAAGAATATAATAGTAATGTAATACTATTAATGATAAAACTTAACAACATTTATCTTATTCAAATTATATTTTTGAGGTGTCTTATAAAATTTGAAGACTTTTGGACTTTTTTCATATTTTTTATTTTTAACTTTTATAATATCATAAAAATAACTTCTCATCATATGTTTTTCAAAGTTTCAATAATACATCAGATTATCCTTAATCAATTTGGTCTTAGTGGTGGTAGGGTGGATATGATGTTTGATCAAAGGGTCGTTCATTTTGAATACTTTCCCATAATCAACAACTTCTGGATATGTTGGTGAAGAATAAATGGGTCGGATAACCGGAAAAGATGTGGATAGGCTCCATAAACTGTCTTCGATTGTTCTTTTCTGTATATCATCTTCCATTCTTTAAAGTACTTCTTTCACCTTTATGAGTTCTTATTTTTTTAATGGTGAAATCAGGGCAAAAATATTGACTATTAAAGATTGACTATAGTATAAGTTCTAGGTATGCTAGCCAAGACACAGGCCCTTTCTCCTTGATGGGCATCAACTTTTAAAGCCTGTCTTTTAAGAATTTACACTCTCCAATCTTTCCCTGTTTAACAACGACCTCAAATAGGATCTATAGTCTAAAACATTTTTATCCACAGGATCCTCATGAAGAGGCAAATGTAGAGTATACTTGTCTTTCTGTATAACGAGGACTCTATTACTCAATAATCAAGCTTTTAGGAAAGAGAGAACCTAGAAAGAAGCCATAGGATGAGAAACAAACAATACTTTTATTTTTTATTCTTTCGAGTCTTACCCAAATTTGATTACAACGAAGGAGAAGCCTTGCTTTTATAGACCAAGCAAAGGGATAGAGACAAACATATTTAAGGAAAAGATTCTCTAAGTACAATAATGCTTACTAACTTACAAAAGCAAATAGTAAAAAGAAGAATGATTGGGAAAATCTGGGTCCCAAAGCTTCTTTTACAAGATAAGAAGGAATCTTTAAAGAGGGGCAGAGAGAGAATGTGGGCCACCATTTTCGTTGTCGAAATCTTCTTTCAGATCCATTTTATCATCAACTTTTCTATGGCTTAGATAAAACGATCAATTTCTATGTTAGACCAAGTTAGAGGTAATAGGCTTTAAGCATCTGGAAATGGGTTAGGCTCATTGTGCTCAACGTTGTTGGGAGGTGTAAAACATTTAGTATGAGTAGCTTGTTGTTGGGTTACAAAGCCTATAGGATTTTTAGAGAGAGGAGGAAAGGATTTTTTGTAATCTTGACATATTGGGGAAACTCCATAATGAGAAGGAGAAGAGTTATTGTTATGAAGAGAAGAGGAGAGATCAACTGAACTTGTTTCTTGGGTCGAGAAAGAAAATCAGTAAGAATATTGTGATGTCCCTTTATATGGAGAATGGTGAATTTATCGCATGAGAACCATTCTTACCATCGAAGCAACTGACTATTTAGCAGTGTCTTCTTTTTTGGCTCAAGAATCTTAGGAAAAGTTGTGTTGTCCATTTCTATGGAAATTGAACTTTTCAATTCCCTTTTTCACCGCCAAAATCTCTTCATAACTTACTTGATAGTTCTTTTCAGATTCTTTAAACTGTCCACTGATATGGCCACAATAGTGTCGTTTGTCATCAATCTGTTCAATCAAAACGACAGCCTAATAATTATCACTAGCATCTGTTTGTAAAAATGCGTTGGACTTTTTCAGAAATCTTTAAAGCAGGTGGATTTTGATAGGCTTTTTTTAAATGCAGTATGGTTGTGGTTTGATCTTTCCCTATGGTGGAGGATTCTTCTTCAACAATTTTGTTAAGTATCATGTATAATCAGCTATATGAGGGATGAAATCTCTGATAAATTTGACAATTCCAAGGAATTGTTGAATCTGTTTGGTATTAATATTTTCATTAAGAAAGTACAATAGTTCATTGGTGATATGTAGATCAGGCTGATAAATTTCATCATGAAAGTTCATACCAAAAAATTCAATTTGGTTCGTCCTAATATAGTTGTTTTTTGCTGAGAGCATAATCCTATGTTGCTTTATGAGATCTAAGAAATATTTGAGTAAAGCTTGATGTTCTTCATGAGTTTTGGAGTATAAGAATACGTCATCAATGTAGACTAAGGGGCTTGAGAGAATGGGCTCATAGATTTCAGTCATGGCCCGTTGAAATAGTAAAAGGGCTAGCTTGAGTCCAAACGGCATCATTGTCCATTGACATTGGTCATTATGGATACAAAATGCCATCTTGTATCTTTCCTAGGGGTCAATTCCCAATTGCCAAAATCCTATTTTTAAGTCAAACTTAGAGAAAATTGTAGCTTCCTTAAGGAACAAGACTTAGCGTATGATCTTTGGTAAGGGAAACTTATCATCTTGTAAGAAAGCATAGAGAGGTTTGTAGTCAATGACTAACCTCTTTTTCCTTCACTTTTTTTTCAGATCTATTATTGACATAAAAATCTTATTAACAAGCCAAGTCAAATTTTGTGGGCCCGATTAATCCTGATTGGAGGAGAATTGTGCATTCTTCTTAGGCTAATTTTAGATCATTAGGATCATACCTGGATGATTAGCTTTTGTAGAATTGATATCCTCATTCTTCTTGAATGGGAGATGGATAAAGAAGTGAGAATTCTTCCATAAAGGATGAGGATGTGAGAACTCTACATGGTTCTCAGAACATTGTTATAGAAATTGATCTTTTAAATCTTCATACAGAGGTGGCACTTGTATGAGTTTAAATACATTTATGATATCAGTGTAGGAACTAATATTGGCTTAACATTTAATCCCTATAGGGAGGATTTGGAGTGGAGATGCTTTACAATAGACATCCATGGCATTCAGAAGATCTGGGCTAAGTAGATGGCTTTTAAGGGCTTTAGTCCAAACCACACAGTTAGAGAAAAAGGGGTCCCTATATTCCTTTTTGCAATAATACCAATCTTGAAAGAATTTCCATCAGCAACAGTGAAATACTCGTGATGTCTTTCCCATGCTTCACGAGGTAAAATGTTGGGCTTTAGAATGCTTCTGCATGATCTAATATCCATATACCTAATAGCCTTAATGGGCCTATGTTTGTCTTATTGTAGGAACTAGATATGGACATAAGATCAAGGAATTGTGAGGAGTCTAAAATCTAATTTTAAATACTTTTGTTGTAGCATACATAACATATCATTGACAGTATCTTCAAAAATTGAGATATCAATGATTTAGACTCGTCATCAAAAGAATCAAGTGGAAAAACAAAATTGATATCATCATCTTCATTTGATTGTTCTTCAATGAGATCTTCAATGTTTCCATGGTCATCATAGATGGACATAATTGCTTCAATAGAATCAAAAATTTTGAAATCTTTTTTGTCTTATTAGGAGATTGACAAGCATAATGTCCTAATATTCCATAGATAAAACATTAATCTGTTTTATTTGCTTTAGGATTTCTTCATTTGAAGAATCTAACAAATCGTCATCATTTCTTGTTTTTTTGAAGGACTTATAGTTTCCTTCATGAGAAATGTGGGAGTTGTGGAACTTATTATAGGAGAAATTTCTGTGATGATGTTTCTTCTTTGCGTGATAATCATAGTCTTTTTTCTCCTTACGCTTAATCATCAAATAAGACTTTTTGTACACTTTCTTTAATAGAGGACTGTCTTTAATCATGTTTTTGAAAAGCATCTATTGATCACATCGTTTGTCAAATGAAGCCAAGACGAGTTGATAGATTTCTCCAAAAGATACATCTCTCATATGTCTTCGAAGTGTAGTAACGGTCCTTTATAGTTCAGGTTGAAATTCTTCTGGAAGAGAGAAAATGAATGTATAACAAATATTGACATCATTGAATCCATTAAGAAGATGATAAAGTTTCGCCATACATTGAAAATGTTTTTGTAAATCTCTTCTATCCAGGGAACAACACTTCTTCTCAAAATATTCCTACCTAATTTGCTTATTGATGAGCTAAAATTCACCAATGAATTTTTTGTGAACTACTCTAAGAAGTAATCTAGTAGATGTGACTTCAGAGTTCTGAAGTCATTAATAATCATCTAAACTTTGCCACTGTTCTTGTAATGTTCCAGTAATCCAAGAAGTAAACTCAGAAAAAATCCCTCAATGCATTATTTGATCGAGTCATTTGCAAGTCAATCCAAGCTTCACATTTATAGAGGCACTCTCTCCATTTTTTAGGTAGAAGATCATTAAAGGTAAACCAGGGTCCTAAAGTAAGTTTGGTCGGTGGTGGCACTATTATTGATGGTGGTGAGGTTTTGAAAGGTTTAGTTCTTGTGGATTCAACTTCACTGATTTCTAGTTCAACCTCAGTAAGTTCAGGTATGATCATCGTAATTTGGCTTAGCTTAGATAGTTTAGTAAAGTGCTCAGACTCATCAGAAGATGGTTCAAATACCTCAGATAGTTTAGTGGATTGCTCAGAGATGACAGAATGCTCAGATGGGCATTCTTCTTCAGATATCTCAAGAATGGATGCTAGTGCAAGAGTTACCGTACATTTTTCTTCAGATATCTCATGAATAGATGTTGGTGTAAGAGTTGCTGTGCATTCTTCTTCAGGTATCTTAGGAACAGTTGCTGGTGCAAAAACTGCTGTGAACTATACTTGAGGAGCTTTGTTTTTTCCAATGGACTATGAAGGTTAAGGTTTTAGTGGTGAAGAAGGTGTACTTCTAATTTCCAAAGGTTTTGTTCACGAATCAGTGGGTTAAGCGGGCTTAATATATGATGGTGATGGTTCAGAAGAATCGTCAAGTTTAGGTTTTGAGGATTTGGTCGATTTGGGTTTAGTGGTGGTAGGGTGGATATGTTGTTTGATTAACGGATAATTCATTTTAAATACTTTCCCATAATCAACAACCTCAAGATATGTTGGAGAATAATAAATGGGTTAGACATTCAGAAAAGACGTAGGATAGGCTCTATAAAAAAGTCTTGGACTATTCTTTTTGCATATCAACTTTCAATTTTTAAAGTACTACTTTCACCTTTCAAAGTTCTTGCACTTTAATGGTGAAGTCAAGGACAAAATATTGAGTGTCAACATATCGTTGAGGATCCGCATCTAGTTGGGCCATTTGACCTTTTAGGAATTTATACAAGGATTAGAATTGTGAGGAGAATGTATCAACTCATTGTTGAGTTCAATTTGTTTGTTCAGCCCATGAAGTTTAGAATCCATTCGTTGAAGGACGTTATTTTGGGCCAAAGCATTGTCAGTTTGCCAATTGAGAGTTTCATCAATAGTATTTGAGATCATAGTTCCATGAGAAGTAATTCCTGTAACACAAATACAAAGGTTAGAATGTTAAGTTGTCATTTTTCACTAATTTTGGGAATAAATCTCTTTAATGTGTAGAAATTATTGTCCAAAATTGATGGACTTGTTTCTAAATTGTTCTCAAATAATTTTCAACATATGAAAGATGAAATTTGATAAAAAAAGATGCAAGGAAATTAAAGACAATCTGAATTCCCATGTGGCAAAAAAATAATTGACGAAGCGTGGGCACTGCGAGGAAAATATGCCTAATAAGATTCGATTCACCTAAGATCTTGATGATTTTGGGAATCAAGTTTTGCCTTAATGATGAGGATCTATGACCTGAATATCGAGAGATTGTATCTACTGAAGATTACGAGAGGATAGAAGAGAGAGAGGATCAAAAATCAGTAAAAGGATTATTATTCATGTATAGCTTGAGCTTTTATTTTTCACGTTTGTGCAAATAGTTTTCTTGTCAAGTTTTTATGGTTTTAGGCTAGAATTTTCATCCTTTTCAGAAAAGACCAAGGATGGGGACTTTATCTTTTATTATTCTTCTATTTGTTCTTGCTTTTTTTATGAGTAGCTAAAATTTTCTTCTTGGTTGAAGGGAACTGTGTTATCATCTAGTATGGTAAGATTCTAAATAAAGTTTATTTCATTAATGAATATTAAGTGTCTTCCAAATTGCTTTTCATGATTAAATTGATTGATTTCTAGGGTGCGCAACTAGGAATTGATTTGTTTAATTTATAGCTAGATTGGTAGGATATGACATTCAGTCTTTCTAATCGCAAGTGGCAATTAGGATTATCATCTTTACATTAGAGTTGGAAATTCTAAGAAAATGCTTAACTAGATTAAATGCATGTCGTACATATGTTGTCTTGTTCATTGTTTCTTAGTTCTTAAAGCTATTAATCAATTAAACTTAAGATCATATCTAAGTTGTTGACTAATAAGAATGTTTAGAAT
>JAOSBN010000005.1:13627596-13670056 GCA_027563595.1 Erythroxylum suave | reverse complement strand
TGTTTTAGGTTTTAAAGGAAGGGCATTTCTGACATTTCACCTATGTCTTTTGATTTTGTCTCCGTCTCTGCATTCTTGTCCTTTGGTTTTGGAAGGAACAAAAATCTTATGTCTCTGTCATCCGGAGTCAGGACAGAAATTGGTGGGGACAGCAAGCAAACAGGTCGGAGACAGGATTTTTCTGTCCCTGTCATCTGTCCCCACCCATGGGGACAGCAACCATACGCAGGGTAACTGTCAAAAGAGACATAGTCTCTTAATGAGCTTATCTCACATTGTGTCCAGGAAAAGGAAAGGTTAAAGCATGATATGGCAGAAGTGCTCACTTAGTCATAACATCTAAAGACAAAATGAACAAAAGAAAGAAAACTAAGGAAGTTACGGGTCTGGCAACACAAAAGAAACAGCAAAAGGATGGAAATAAAAAAGGTTGTTTCTTCTATGACACTGAAGGTCATGTAAAGAAGTAGTGTGCCAACTATCACGAATGGCATGCAAAGAAAGGTATGCTTCTTATTCTGGTTTGTTATGAGGTTAATTTGACTTCGGTACCTAGACACACATGGTGGTTAGATTCTGGTGCAACAACTCACATCAGTGTGTCTATGCAGGGTTGCTTGAGTTGTCGAAAACCAAGTGATGGTGAAAGATACATCTATGTAGGTGACGGCAACTCAGTAGAAGTCGAAGCAATAGGGACTTTTAGATTATTGTTAAAAATTAGACTTTATTTGGATTTAGTTGAGACTTTTGTTGTACCGTCTTTTAGACGGAATTTGATTTCTATTTTTTCTTTGGACAAATCTGGTTATTGTTGTTCATTTGGAAATGGAATATTTAATCTTTTTCAAAATTCAAATTTGGTTGGTACCGATTCTTTATCAGGTTACGATAATCAATATATGCTTGACACTAATGCTTCATTTAGTAAAGCTCTATATATGGGTACACGAAGTTTAAAGTGCAAATTAACTGGGGAGAATTCTACCTCGTTGTGGCATAAAAGATCAGGTCACATCTTCGAAAGGAGAATTGAGAGACTTGTGTCAAACGGAATTCTTGATCCCCTTGATTTTACAAATTTTGCTACTTGTGTTAATTGCATTAAGGGGAAACAAACAAATTTCAGGAGATTGGATGTCAATAGGGCTTCAGACATTGTAAAACTTATCCATTCGGATATTTGTGGGTCATTCCCTATAGTGTCTTGGAATGGTCAACCGTATTTTATAACGTTCATAGACGACTTTTCGCGATATGGCTACCTTTATCTCATCCCTAACAAATCATAGTCTTTGGACATGTTCAATAACTTTAAGGTTGAAGTTGAGAACCAACTCAACAAAAGGATTAAAAGTGTCAGAACTGACCGTAGTGGTGAGTACTACGGTAGATATGATGGATCAGGTGAGCAACGTCCAAGACCGTTTGCTAAATTCTTAGAGGAATGCGATATCGTCGCATAATACACTATGCCAGGTTCGCCTAGCATGAATGGTATTGCTAAAAGACGAAACAGAACGCTCAAGGATATGGTGAGGAGTATGATTAGTCATTTTACTTTGCCAGAATTACTCTAAGGAGAAGCACTAAAGACTGCAGCATATATACTCAACAGAGTTTCAACTAAAGTAACTGTTAAGACCCCTTATGAACTTTGGACGGGCAAGAAGCCTAGTTTAAAGCACTAGGTAAGGCCTTATAGGCCAAATGAAAAGAAACAAGACTCAAGGACTATCAATTTTTACTTTATTGGATATTCTGAAAGATCCAGGGGTTATAAGTTTTATGATCCCACTACTAAGGAAATTTTGGGACAGGAAATGCCCGGTTTTTTGAGGATGTTGAGTTTGAGGGTGGAGAAAGGATTAAGGACTTTGTTCTTGAAGAGGAACGCGTTGAAATTCCTCTAATTTCTATTCATAATGATCAGGTTCAGGTTTCCATTCCTGACATTGTTCTAGGAGCAATTCTGGATCAAAACAATGTCATGGAAATTCCTCCCCAAGTTCAACAACTTGTTCCAGAAGAATAAACTCTACAACCTCAAGAACCTATGCCATTAAAGAGCTCCACTAAAGAGAGGAGAAATGTAATTCCAGATGATTATGTTGTATTTCTTCAAGAACGTGAAGTTGACATTGGTATGGTGGAAGATGATTCAACCAACTTCCACCAAGCCATGGAAAGCTCTAACTCTCAAAAGTGGATTGATGCCATGAATGAAGAGATAAAGTCCATGAAGGACAATGATATTTGGGGCCTTGTACCATTGCCTAAAGGTGCGAAACCTATTGGTTGCAAATGGATATTTAAGAGCAAGAAGGATTCGAAAGGCAAGTAGAAAGGTACAAGGCTTGTCTTGTCACAAAAGGCTTTACACAGAAAGAAGGCATTGATTATAAAGAGACTTTCTTTTCGATTTCTTCGAAAGACTCTTTCAGGATAATAATGGTATTAGTGACACATTTTGATCTTGAGTTACATCAGATGGATGTTAAGACAGCGTTTCTCAATGGTGATATTGATGAGACGATTTATATAGTACAGCCAGAAAACTTTGTATCAGGAGATGCAAAGCAAATGGTTTGCAAACTAAAGAAATCCATCTGTGGACTCAAGCAGGCATCTCGTCAATGGAGTAACAAATTTCACCAAGTTGTCATCTCATTCAGTTTTGAAATGAACTTGGCTGATGATTTTATATACCATAAGTTCAATAGGAGTAAGTTAAATTTTCTGGTTTTGTATGTCGATGACATATTGCTTGCCAAAAATGATATAGGCTTATTGCACGAAACTAAGAGATTTCTGTCAAAGAAATTTGAAATTAAAGATCTTGGTGACGCCTCTCTTGTTTTAGGGATTCAAATACATCGGGAATGCTCTCGAGGTATTCTTGGATTATCATATAAGAGCTATATCGAAAAGGTACTTAAAAGGTTTGGCATGCAAGATTATAAACCAAGTGATACCCCTGTTTCTAAAGGAGATAAGTTCAGTTTAAGTCAATACCCTATGAATGACTTTAAAGCTAAGGAAATGCAGAAGATTCCTTATACTTCGGCCATTGGAAGTCTAATGTATGCTCAAGTTTGTACATGTCCAGATATTGCATACATTGTTGGAATGCTAGGGAGATATTTAAGTAACCCGAGATTAGATCACTGGAAAGCAACCAAACAGGTCATGCGATACTTGCAGAGAGCGAAAGATTATATGCTCACATACAGAAAATTGGATAAGCTGGAGATCATTAGTTATTCTGATTCCAATTTTGCTGGATGCCAAGATAGTAGGAGATCCAGTTCAGGCTATATCTACCTGCTTGTTAAAGGAGCTATTTCCTGGAAGAGTGCTAAGTAGACACTTATAGCTTCTTCCACTATGGCAGCGGAGTTTATAGCATATTATGAGGCATCCAACCACGGGATAGAGTTGCAAAACTTTGTCACGGGGCTGCACATTGTGGACTCTATTGAAAGACCACTTAAGTTATTTTGTAACAATAACTCAGCAGTGCTATATTCCAATAACAATAGGAGCTCGACAAAGTCAAAGCACATCGACATCAAGTTCCTAATTGTTAAAGAAAGAGTTCAGAGTGGACAGTTGTCTATAAAACATATTGGATCAAACTCCATGATTGCGGATCCGCTTACTAAAGGAGTGTCACCCAAGGTCTTTCATGAGCACGCTGCTCATATGAGTGTTGCATCTTTTCAGGATATACAGCTTCAGTGGGAGTTTGTATTGTAGATGTTTTTCAGATTAGAGATTTTTTCGCTATCATTTTGGATAAAGTTTTTGGTTAATTTGTTCGAGATTATTTTCAGCTTCAAGATATTTGATTTATTTTATCTCTGAACTTGTTTGAAATTGATCTAACTAAAGCATAAGGTTGGACCGGTTGGAAAAAAGCATGCAAAGATCATGTTACTTATAATTTCTATGCTACACATCCATACTTGATCCATGTCATTTGATTATATCAGCATATGTGACCATTTATGGTTCTAGTTACGTTAATTGTAGCGAAAGACGCTTTGATCCTATGTTGGTATGATTGATAGACCGGATTGTCTGGGGATGCATACAGTAATGATAGCAAAATTCTGAATACTTATAAGGTTAATACGCAATTTTAGAGTAACACATATAGCCCAAGTAGGAGATTGAAAGGATTTTTTAATCAAACATATGGGCTTATATATGTATAATTGTGTATAAAGGCTATCATAAAAAGTTGACCCCAATTAATTAAAGTGGTCTAATATGATTATTGTATTTTGGGCTTTATGTATCTATTTTAAGTGTGGGCTTCGTATGTATAGAGATCGGGCTATAATTTCTAGTTTTATGATGGGCCAAACTAAACTAGAAATTAGATTAGGGTTTTACCTTAATAAAAGGTGGTTATGGTCCCCAAATTAAACGTACTCATTCTTTTTTTATGATATCCCATCATCAGAGAGAAAACAAAGAGATCAAGAGAAAACTCTGGAGAAAAGGCTACGTTCTAATTTAGAAGACAAACAGCAAGACTCCAGTGTAGATTTCACAATAGATTTAGGTATGGTTCCTCTTTTATTTAATTCTTGATGATTTGATATGAACAGATCCGGGCTTTAAAGAGATTAAAGACCAACACGAATACCTTAACTTTGACGTAAAGAAAGAATTAGAAACAAAGATCAGTACATCTCAAACAAAGTTTGCCACATTGAGAAATAATGCCTTCCCCGAGACCAAATACCATTGGGATGTTCCCCCCATGATTGTCAATATTGCCGTTGAAGAAGCTTAGAATTCTAACAGTCCAGTTCCCAATAACATGCCTAAAAGCATTAAAAAGAGAGAGGAGGGAAAACCGGAAAACCCAATGAACAATTCGTGGCGCACAGTTCAATGTTTGCGTATTCAACTTGCAACAAATAGAATCAATTCACAACAGTATTACATAGTTCACGTACCCAGTTGCAGCAACAATAAAACAAATTTAGAAACTTATGCTTGGAACTGACAATTATTGATGCATGATGAAAACAAGAAGGTCAGAATAGGTACACTCAAAAAGTGTGAGAAGCAGCGACCACTCTCTAGAACAACCCTGGCTTTTCATCGTCCTTTCTACTCCACGTTAATGGTCTTCTTCTCCTCCCTCCAATGGTCATTTTCCGTCATTCTTTTCTACTTCCAACTCTCTGAGCCTTCACCTTTTTTCAACCTGTCTCTCGTTTTCTACTCTGGAAGTTGTCCTTCATTTTCGTTCCTCATCTTCATCTTATGCCCTCTAATACTAATCAACACGCTTCTTTTAGCTCCCTAAACCGTTTTCCTTTCTTCCTAACGAAAACCCTTATCCTCTCCCGTTAATTATTCAATCTGAGTTGCACCAATACTTAATAAATAAGCACACATAACAAGTTAATAAAATAAAACGTTATGGATCTAAACATTACGGCTGCATTTGAATCTGCAGTACGGTAGAGATAAGCACTTATCTATTGCAGTTTTCAAACGCACACATGTTTAGATTTATAGTGAACAATCAGAGGTTGAAGAAATATGTTGTGCTATCGCAGAAATCAATAAGCAGAAAAAAGGTTGTGGTAAAAAATTACTCCTGCGGTAGGAATTTTATTTTATTTTAATAATCTTCACTACTAGTATTATTTTCCATTATATCCTTAATTAATATGATTAATAATATATTTTTATGAAAAATTTTATTTACTAAATTTATTTTATTTATATTTTCTTATTTTAATTTAATATTTTATTATTTATAATTTTAAATTTATATGACTAATAATATATTTTTTAATTATTTATATAACAATTAATAGTTTATTAAATTAATAGGCTTTTAGTCAATTTATCTCTTTTCAACAATCGCAACTGCACTTGTCAAACACATATTTTCACATTTCAGCAGTTACCAAAACAACAATCTTAAACACATAAATGTTTATTGAGAATAAGTACTTATCATTTCAGCAGGTTGATTTCAGCAGGTTATCAACTGCCACCACTCTCTCAAACCAATCCTACAACTATTAAAAATTTATAAGCATCAAATTAGATCCTAGCGTTTTTACCAAAATATTTTAACATGTTCAAAAAGAAACATAACGTCTTATAAAAGTTTAATGTTAACCCCAACTTAACTTTTCCTTAATCATTCATTATAAAAAATATATTTAACATTTTTTTATGAGCCCCTTTTGAATGTGTATATTATTTAGCAGCTAAATTTAAGAATTTTTTTTAAGAAATTCTTTATTTCTTCTCTCCTCTCTACTCTCTCTCTCCCTTCCTTGTAATTTTGTAGCAGTTCAACTTGTGAACTTTTCCTTTGGCTGGAATCCATACTCTGCTTTGAACTTTCGGTGCTCTTCTTACAAAGCTTGCAAAGCTTTTTCAGCATTCCGTGAACTTTTTATTGGCATCGTCAAAACTTTTGCATGCTTAAGCTAATTTACACTCAGTTAGAACCTTAGTTTCAGCAGGCTCTACACGCATCTCATGCAAGGCATTCTCTAACTACAAAAATCCATAAGCGAAAGAAAAGTATTGAAATGACTAAGGCCATAAACGAAGACAGCAAATGCCAAACAAAAACCTTATACATGCTATACACTCTTTCTTAACGCCTAAAGCATTCTTTAGACTATCTTCTTGGTTGCATTTTTACAATAGTTTAGATGCTTCTGTAGAAGCTTTGATTCGCTCGTGTGTTGAAGTGAACTCTTTTCTTATCAATATGAGAGGACCTATAATGAATTAAAGGTCATGAATCCAGAGAAGAATAAATATTCCTGCATGCAAAAGCAGTTAAAGCGTACTCTATGCAACCATAAGAATAGAATTGCATAAATAGATTGTTGAGATTAAGTAGGGAACTTACTGCACCACCATCCCAGAAAAAGTTCAAGGGTGTCAACGCCAAACTGCAAGCTGCAAAAGCTTTACAAGCTTTGTAAAAGAGCACTGGGAGTTCAAAGCAGAGCATGGAATATAACCAAAGGAAAAGCCTACAAGCTGAGTTGTTGCAAATTACAAGGGAGAGAGAGAGAGTAAAGGAGAGAAGAAAGAAAAAGCTATTCTTTTTAGGTTTTGAAACTTCGTTGCCACGTAATATCCATATTTAGAGGGGACCTGCAAATAATGAAAATATATATATATATATATATATATATATATTGTAACAGATGATTGACGGACAAGTTAAGACAGAATTTATATTGGACGTTTTTAAATATATTAGCTAGGGTTCTTTTTTAACATATCAAAACATTTGAGTTTAAATTGAATTCTAGTAGAAGCATTCACTACAAGAAAACAGGACAATCTGCGACGTTTAAAAAACATCACAGAATCTCAAAAAACGTCGTAGATTGTAATTTGCGACGTTTTAAAAAATGTCACAAAAAACATTGCAAAATGTGGTATAAACAAAAAGTTTATGCAGCGTTTTTCGTAAAACGTCAGAAAACACTGACAATCCGCGACGTTTTCAAAAATGTCACTGAAAGATTGATCTTTCTGCGACGTTTTACGAAATGTCATAGAAACTGACTTTCTGCGACGTTTTTAAAATGTCGCGGAAGACTTTCCACGACATTTTAAAAACGTCGCAGAAAGTCATCCGCGACGTTTTAAATAGAATTATTTTCTTTTAATTATTATTTTTTTCATTTTTTCGAAATAATTTTAATTTAATAATTTTTCAATTTTAATAATTATTTTTTAAATAATCTTTTTTAATCTTATTTGTTTAATAACTATTCAATATTATTTATGAATTTTATTTATTTAATTCTTTAATTTTTTTAGTATATCATTAATTTTAATAATTATTCATATATCACAAGAATTTCATACGTGCAGACAATTTATTATTTAATTACAATTCGTAAACATGTCATAATACACTAATTAATATAAAAAGTACGTCATAAGTGTAAAGATGACTGCAAAATATAATACACATGACAGCAAAATATCCAATAAAGACGGCTTCATATGATTTCAAAATATCCAATAAAGATGGCTTCGGCTTTACTAAATGTGTAAAACAAACAGCTAAAAGATTATGTATATGTACAACTAAGTACTTGAAGCATGTAATCTATGCGTCCTTCTTCACTTCCAGATAACATCTCTCCTGCCTTCAATTTCTTGGATATTTTCACCTTTACTGAATTAAAATTTTTCATCATAGCAGATATTCTAGTGAACCGAGCAAGAGTGCCAAGAAAAGCCAATGTTGATGTAGAAAATATTATTGGCATCACTCCTGAACCATTTACCTGTCCAATTTAATATTGTAAGAAAAATAAAATGACACTAATTAAATGTCTAGTAAGCTAAAAGCGAACATAATTTCATATACCATACAATGACGTAGCAACAAAAACTCCAAACAAGATGTTTATTTTATAACACCCTTACAACAACTTGTATTGAAGGAAATGGAATAATAGAGAATTGATAAAGGGAACAATACCAATAGAGCATAATATAAAAAGACAAAAACAATGCTTGAGCAGTTTATAATTGTAAAGCACCATACAGGTCTTAACAATGGCAAGAAAGTAACAAAACAATCTGCTTGCAACATCAAAATGCCAAAACAATGGACCTAGAATTGTTGCCTATTTATAGGATATGCATTGTTGGGGTATAAACACAAATTAAGTTAGGTCAACGTGGAAGTCTTCTTTACATGGTTTAATTTTTTAATTGCATACCTTAAAAGTATAAATAACGATATTAGTTAAAGGTTAAAAGCCAAGCAGTTATAATAGTAACCACAACTATTTATTTCTTCTTCTTCTTCTTCTTTTTGACATACTGAGACTGCTAAGGCCACTACTAGCAAATGCCCCAATGTTCTGTATCATTAAAACATGAACTGTCATCCTCAGTGGATGTCAAAAAGGGAGAGGCTCTACCACTGAGCCGTCATTAGATCTTCATAACCATATTTCTGACTGTGAAACTCCTGTCAAAGTGGTGACCATAATTTGGATTGTCTACCGTAAGCTATCACATTTTGAACAAAGACAAAGAGTGCACAAAGGAGAGTTGAGAAATAAGATTGTTGAAATACATGCTTGGAAGCACAAAAGATTATTTCAGGAATGAATTACATCTGTAGCCAGCTGGTAGCAGCTCCGGGGAGTAAGAATGGGCAAATAATGAGGAGAAAGGGAAAGAAAGATAAAAAGCGTTATGGAAAGGATCATTACTAAATTTGTTGATAATGTGGCTCAAAATAAGGCAAAATGGAGCGAGAAAAGTAAACTAGTTTGCAACTAAACTTAGTTGAGCTTTAAACCTTTAACAAAAGCTCAGAGACGTGATCACCTTCAAACCACTCAAATTGTCTGACAAGACATTCTCCCCACGATAAGCCACCTTCACCAAATTCTCCCCATGAACAAGTACCTACAGAAAAGCAACAATTAAAATATATATATATATATATATATATAAGAAAACAAAGCAGTTGGTTAAGAAAAGAACATATAATCAGCTAAAGAAAGATACATTTGTTTTATTAAGAGAAAGGCAATGTTTGCAATCAACAATTTAGAATCAAAGGCCCAATCATCAAATGCTGCTGTATGTAGTATTCTATCTCTCAACAGAATCATTGATCAGCATACTATAAATTGAAAACTGAGGGTAGAAATTTTGGTTTACTTCTCTTCTTGATTATGACCTTTATAATTCATAATTAATCAAGAAACAATTGAAAGAGATTGCTATTCAAAATGTTCACATAAATTTACTGGATAAAAAGTTGCAATACTATCACTTACATGAATTCACCATCAGTTAGGTAAGCTATAACTAGTAACAACTCATATACTATTCAATAAATTCAAAAAATATATCAAGCAATAAGTTGGTTGTCAAGTTTAGTATAAGCTAAACATGTCCAATCTAAGTCAACTTGACATTTATATTACATCACACATAATTTTTTCTAATACTAACTAATCTATACATTATAAGGCGAGATCATGTGAGACTCATTGCTGGGTAATATATTGTCAAGAAATCGTTCAACCCAAAACTTACAATTGATTGAGGCCCAATAATAGATAACATTATTCTAATGCGTTCCTCCCTTTATACAAAAGATGGAAATATACAACCACAAATATACTAGAATAAAGGGCAGCACAACTTAAACATGAGACCTCATGATCAAACAAAAATGTATACCATATCAAGAAACCATTCATGCAAAGCTAGGAACCCTAAAGCTATTGAGAAGCACAAGTATGGATCATATATTGTTCCATTATAGATAATTATAAAAGAAACAAGTTGGGTAGTCAAATTAATAATAGACCCAATATTTCTAAAGTTTCAATAAAGATCCAAACACTCATCACAAATTTTGACCTAAATAATACAATGTGAGCAAACAAACATAGCTTGAAACTACTCCCTTATCCATTTTATAAGTGCAATGTGGTAAGTTGTTATTGACTGTAAATGACATGATGAAATTCCTAAAAGTATCGAATTCAGACTCAAGATTTATTTGAAAGGTGATTAGCCTCCAACTTTAAATTTGATCGTTTAAGTCTTGAACTTTTGAAACTATATATTACTCAAAGCTTCAACAAAACTTCAAATCCTTTTAGAACAACAATTACACTGAGTTCATTTTAAATTAACATTCATGTCATCTTAAATACAATAGATGGGAAGATACACAGAGCTGAACAAAACATTAAGCTACTATTACAATCGTGGGAAAATAAACATCACTTGAAGGTAAAAATATGAACATCATAGGTATCGAACTTGTACCATAGAGCATATGGGACAGCCTCGATCTACCTGTTTCTCCAAGCCTCCAATGTCATTGTAGTCCTTGGTGGGCTTCTCATCAACCTCCATAGCCTTCACTCGTGAGTCATACTCTGAAGGCAGAGTATCCAATATCAAGTAGCTGTCATTGTTGACTCCAACTAGATCCCCAGGCTTCAACTTATCAGTGTCAATAAGACCAACAACAGGCAGGAAAATGGTCTAGATCAAATGTTAGCAAAAATAAGTCGGTGTAAATAATCAAAGGGGATTGGGGGGACAGAGAACTGTTTTGAACCAAAAACAAAAGATAATAAGCAAGAACGCAGAGTAAGACTAGTCACCTAACGAGTAGATGTTTTAAGTAAAACGCGTTTACAACGAGACCGAGACTGAATCGGAGTGGGTGAGCGAGTGGAGAAGGAAAGAGAGAGAAGCTTGAGGCCTCTGGGCTTCGGCAATCGGATAGATCTGCAGGTGATTGGAAGATCAAATAGGTTACAAAAGATGACGGCTGCGTCGACTGAGTTGCGGAGAAGAAGAAGGTTCTGGTTAATGAGGTAGAAAGAAGAAGATAGGTAGGTTATGTCTTCTGATGGAACAAAGGGGTTAAAGGTGAGGTCGTTTGTTTTGATGAAGGCTTCAGCGACGTTTTCTTCAACAAAACGTCGCGGTTTCTATTCCGCGACGTTTTTTGAATAAAACATCACAAAAAATGTTACAAATTCGCGATGTTTTTTAAAAATGTCGCAAAAAATTTATACTTTTTGTGACGTTTTTAAAACGTCACAAAACGTCTTTACAATTTGTGACGTTTTATCAATAAAATGTTGTGAATTGTATTAATTTTTTGTAGTGATTAGAGTCCAAATTGGCCAAAATCATATATAAGATATGATTTACCATAAATATAAGTAGATTGGTTTAAAAAATTAAAATTACTAAAAAAATGTGTAAAAGAGTTCTACACATTTTGAAATTCTGCAAGTCTTCCATCCTGTAGATTATAGCCAAAATTCATAACTAATTTTTGTTTAATCAATGCAATAAGTAAGTTTGGATCATATCACATTGTGTCTTGAAACTTTTTTTTGGTATTTTCATATAAGTTTTTAGTTTTGATTTGAAGATGAATGCTTATCTTGATTGTTATGTAAGAAATTGAATTACAATAAGAATAAGATTGTTAGAAAGCCTATAGTTTGTCCTGTTATTGTGAAAATCTGGACAAAAAGGTTTATTTCTATATAACCGTATGAAGTTTTATGTTCAAAAGTTTTCATCATTTGTTTGAAACACATCCAAGACTTACTTGTTTTTACTCAATTAATTGTCCTACTGTGTTATCTTTTTGTTTTATTTTCCCTCTATCTCTATTTTGATTCAAGTCACAAAACTGGATGATATATTGGAATGATGTATTTTTTACACATTTCTATTTATTTTGTTTTGGATTTTAGAAACCTAGAACCATGTCAACACAAATATTGAAAATGTTTTAAAATCCAATCTGGAGAAAAATTTGGATATAAATGTGATAACAACTATGTACAAACAAAACGACAAACTCGAAACTTTCACCTATAGAAATGTTATACTCATTGTAGCCACAAAAATCACTATAGGAAGTTTTTATGGACAGTGATCACCTAAGCCACCAACCATTATTACACATAATTGTCACTACAACAAACAAGTTTTTTAGTGCCAAAATTAAACGTCACTAAAAAAATAGAAATTATCGCAAATATCAATTTGCAATGAAATAACATCGTCACCCAAATTGTCACTAAATCCCGGTAGCAAAACAACATTTGCTATGTTTTCCAAAAGTTGTCACCAAAATATGTTTGCAACAAAAATAATTTTTTGGTAAAACTTATTACCGACAATATGGAGGAACGTCGTAGATGGTTTTGTGCAACATTTCTTTTTCATAGATAAAAGTTTTTTCCCACGAAACTGTATTCGTAGGTATTTATGTTTAGTGACAATTTCATTTTGGTAGCAGAAACCTTTTAGCTATTAAGTTTTTGTTGGAAGAAAATGTTTTTAGAGATGTTTCTATAAATGTAGGCAAAAACTTTTTGTGACGAATTAGACTTTAGTTGCTAATAGAATTTTGTAACAATTGTATTTTGGTAGCTAAAAAGTTTTAGCTACGAAAACATGGTTGTAGCAAAACCCTATTACTGACCTGATTTATACGTAGTTAATTAGTTTTTGTGGCAAATTGTATTTGGTATCTAATAGTATTTATTGACAAAATTTAACTTTTAATTTAATAATTATTATAATCGTTAAAAACAAATTTATTTTAATTTATTACAATTTTAAGAATTTTTGTGACAAATTTTTTTGGATAGCTAATATTATTTACTAACAAATTTTAATTTTGAAATTAATAATTATTATAATTGTTAAAAACAAATTTATTTTAATTTATTACAAATTTTAAGACTTTTTGAAATATTTAAATTATTTCTTTATAATTAATGTTAGTGACATATTTTGTAAATAATAATAAATTGAAATAAAATAAACATATAAAATGGAATGCATTGTATATAAAACAACATTTACACGTCATTTACAAACTAAGAGTCTGCATCTGAGTCACTATCACTAACATATGTAGAATCTGGCATTTGTTTAACTAATTTTTTAAGTTTGTTAATTTCTTTTAGTCCACAATTTAACTTGTCTTCTGTACATTGTAATTTTGTCTTTAACGTCTGGTTCTCCTCTAAGCATCGTCACATATGCTGGTCGTGACGAAGAGTTACCAAAAGGCTTAGGGTCATATATAAGATCTTTCATATAGCTCGATCGTGTACAAAGGATATTGTTGCAAATGTCATCGACATTGGTCTGATTTCCCTTAGTCAATGACGTCTACAACAACTCCTGCATCTTGTCCTACAATGTAAAATAGAAAAATGGAGTTAACTAAAAAATTATTAGTTAATATTATATAGAAAAATAAATTGTAATATTAATTTATTTGTACTTACATAATTACTTGTGCCTCTTCAGACGTCCAGCCTTGACCTTCCTTATAGTGTTTGTGCTTGTACAGTGTGATCCTATCACACTGTTGCCCTTGGAGTTATGTTTGACTCTACAATATGAATTTAATAAAATTTAACCAATTAGAATTTATTGTATTAAAAAATTACTAATTCTTGATGGACAACGACAAATAATTTGGAACCAATGTTATGTGGAGTTGTCATTTTTTCTCTGTTGGCCTTGGCTTTCTAACACTTTTCCCAAGAATTAGTCATGAAATGTGTAAATACAATTAATGGAAGGAAAATGTGAAGAGAAAAAAACAAGCTTTAAACTGCGATGAAGCCCAATAATCACACATTTTATTCCAATTTTCTTTAGTCTCCCTTTCTAGCACATGTCTCCTGGCCTTTTCATCGGAAGGGAAAGACTGATAATATTTATGAAGTCAACAGTGGTGATCCTTCAGCCTTTGTTTCAACAGTGAACTAACACTACTTAAAACCTCAGGCTACTCGATATCAATGATATTGAGCTTCATCTGTGAAAACTTGTATTAGATAAGTTATTAATTAAGTAAAATTGCAATCCTTATAATGAAATGAATTGAAATGTTACCAAAACTTTATCCAAAGCATTTTGCAGTAAGTTGTGTTCCTTCAACTACCTAACATGCTAAAGGCAAGGCAACTCATTCATCATTACGACGCCCAACTCACTAGTCAATTTTGCAGCTTGGATCTTATCAATTGGGTGTCATTGCATGGGCTCAATCATGATGAACAACTTCATATTCATTGCAACTTTCATCCATTGTAACTCTACTCCTTTTGTCTTACCTCTTCCTCGTTTTCTAAGGCCAGTATTAGAACCAGAAAAAATAACATAATGATAAAAACACATTACATATGTAATGAGAGCATAAATGTAAATATGTTTGGTTATCAATAACAAACTTGAAGATCCCTCATGACTACCAGACGATGTTGGTAAAGGTTGTTGTTGCTGACTTTCCTCATGTGATGATGCAATTGCTGGTTGTTTTATTGGAGAAACTTCATCGTCCGTTACCACCCTCTTTCCTTTGTTATGACCTGGTGCCATTATAAGGAACCTATGTAAAACATCAACAACATCAGGCAATTATCTTCTTAACATTTTAAACAATTTATTTACAAAAATCATCTTGATCGAGATTTTGAAAATCATCAACTACCGCAAAAACATAACTGAAACATTAAAAATACGCTTATAGTCATCGTAAAATAACATAACTACAACATTAATAACATAAGACTGATAATTATATTATTAACATTTGAAACAATATAAACAATGAAACTTACATTCAATCATCATCATTAAGTACATTATCGTTTGATTCTTCATCATTAATATATTCTAGCAAAGTATCATCATTGTCATTGAAGTCATCCTAAGTATAGTCTTTATCTGTTTGTAAGATAAGATGAGGTTGGACTTCATTTAGTTGAACTATGTTAGGCTCGACATCTCTCTTATAGAATGATGATATATCTACATCTTCTACTGTAATGCCGTTGTTATTGATCTCTAATCCAATATCTTGATAGACTTCATCAGCATCTTCTTCCAATTCACCAATATCTCTTTCACAAAAATTAAAGACATTTCTTTATTGAAACTTTTGAACAATCTTCCAATTGCTACCCAACACAGTACCGTTCATGTAGAAAACTTGTTTGACTTGAGTTGCAATGACAAAAGGATCATTATCATATCATGTCTTACTAACATTTATGCTAGTAATATGCCCACTCACTCTCATGTTAGTTAGATCAAACCATTTGCATTTAAGTAGAACAATCTTCTTATCCTTGATGTAATGTAACTCTATAATTTTAGATATGACACCGTAGAAGTCAAATATTTCGTTTTCATGACATCCTTCAACTACAACCCCACTTTTTTGACTTCTAACTCAACTATCTCGATCTTATATGTGATATCATACCCCATTTTCAATGCAACCTGTGTATTTCTTCCCATAAATATGAGGTCCATATGCCAAACTATATAATGTTGCTGTCGCTTCTTGCATATTACGATCATATAACTGTATCATCTGTACGACATATTCAAAATAAATATGAGGATGAGACATATTCTCATATTTTCATAAAATGTAATTAATATGAACTTGATTTCTAAACCATGAAATAAAGTTTTTCCTGTGTCTTTCTTCAACACTAACGATCCCTTTGCTTCAAATTATGTCCTTGTGCTCTCTATTGGAAAAAAAACAGTAACATCTTAGAGTTAATGAAGGAAACTATAATATGATTGTTTGAATGAAAAGGAATATAGTACTCCATGTATGTATCGATGTTCTTGCAATTGTTCAAAATATACCAATAGGCAATTTCAAATTTGTCCTTACTTAACTCGACATATTTACCCGCACTAAGTGACCTAACATTTTGGGAGAAAATGGACAAACCACCATTGTCATTGAAATCAAAGTTACGTTCTTGTCTATTAAATCTCATCTCCACATTAGTTAAGTACATTAAGCAAAAAGTCAAGCATTCATTTGCTATATAAATCTCTATAATAAACCCCTCTAGTCGAGCTCTATTACGTACATAACGCTTAAGAGAGCAAAAAACCTAAACATAAACAGTTGAAAACTTAGGACTTGTTACTCACAAATAACATAGGGAAAAGTTGTTGAATTTAATATAAATTACCTTTCAATCAGAAACATCTATCGAAATTGAACTGGTCCACCAAGGTTTGCTTCATATGGTAAGTGAATTGTCAAATGGACCATATCATCGAAAAACGATGGGGGAACAATAGTTCAAGTTTACACAGAATCAATTCTATGTATTTCTCCAATTTATCAAGCTCTTCAACTTTAACTATCTTACAACATAATTTCTTAAAAAACTCTCCCGCTTGACCCAAAGTAACAGACACATCCTTCGGCGAACACCCACATATTCAAATAGGAAGTAGCCTTTACAAAAGTACATGACAATCATGACTTTTCAACCCTGACATTTTTCTCTCTTTAACATTCACATAATGGCCTATATTAGAAGCATACCCATCAAGAAATTTGACTTATTGCAGGAACTAGCAGAATGCTTGTTTCTCACTTTTCAACATGTTGTAACAAGCAGGGGGAATAAAGTATGATCAATCATCTCTTCTTCTCAAATGCATATCTTTTCTAATATTCATTTCTTCCAAGTCTAGTCTAGACTTAATATTGTCTTTGGATTTCCCATCAATTCCCATAACAGGCCCTAAAGTGGCCTGATAAACATTTTTTTCAATATGTATGACATCAAGATTGTGCCTCAATAGTAATTCCTTCCAATATGGCAAACTGAAAAAATATGCTTTTTTTAGTCCAATTCAGTTCAATATTATTTCTCTTACGCTTTCTATTACTTGGGTGTTCGTCGGGTGTAATGTCAACCAAATGTGATAGTTGGTAAACAATGTCATCACCCGAAAACTACATCAAAGCTTCACCCAACTCAACTCTGCCATTAAAATGTTTACTTCTTTGCCATCTATTCTCATGTTCCAAATAACGACGATGACCTGTATAACATATTTTACTTTGCATCCTTATTAAATATGTTTGATGATTACAGACAGGATAAGCCATATAACTTTTAGTGCTTTACCCCAACAAATTCCCATAAGCTGGAAAATCATTTATAGTCCATAATATAGCAACACGCATTGTAAATGTGTTGCTTTCAACAACATTAAAAGTGTCTAATCCATTCCTATAGATTGTTTAGGTCATCAATTAATGGTTGTAACTAAATATTGATATCCTTATCAGGAGCATTAGGTCCTAGAATAAGCAAAGACAACAATATAAAAGGCTCCTTCATACACTTCCATGGAGGTAAATTATATGGGACTAGAATCACCGACCACATGCTATATGAATTACTCATATTACTGAAAGGATTAAATCCATCTGAGGCCAATCCAAGTCGAACATTACGACAATCTTGTCCAAACCGTGGGAACTTTCTATCAAGCTCTTTCCATGCCACTGAGTCAACTGGATGGCGCATAATGTTATCATCAATGCGTTTCTCTTTATGTCACCTCATATCTATGGCTGTCAACATTTGTAATTGTGTCTTAATAGGAAGGTATCGAAGGATTTTCATTGGTATCTGTTTCCCTCTCCCATCATCCACTGACCACCTTCATGTACCACCAATAGGACACTCCTGAAGTTCTTTACTTTCCTTCTAATAAAGAACACAGACATACTTACAAGCATGAATTGAAATATATCCCAATCTAAGGTCCCTTAGCAGCGCCTCACAATAAGATTTCAGTAAGTGTCTCCTAGGTAATGCATCGTTACTAAGTCAATTAACATGTCAAATGACTTGTTACTCGATTTATTATAAACCTTCAAATGCAACAACTTCACAATAAATGAGAGTTGAGAAAACTTATAGCACCCCAGATATAATTATTCTTCAGCAACTTTCAATAACTTCCCAAAATTATCTTTGATCATACTACTAATTATGTTAGCACTCCTGTTTCATTCATAGTCTCCATATGATTCTGAAAATCATTTAACATCTCATCAATTCCATCATCACCATCATCATTCACATCACAATCATCAATGTCATTACCGTAACTCCCATCATAAGATGTACTGGCACTTCTACTACAACTTGCTTCCTTACGTTCACCATGATAAAGCCATAGACTATAGAATTTGTCTATGCCTCGGAAAAGTAAGTGATTATATACCACATCTTGACTTTGGAAGTCCATATTTAAGCAATCAATGCATGGACAATGAATACTACAATCCTCACGCATTTTATCCTTTACAAATTGCATGAAATTCTTAACTTCTTCTACGTATTCAGTTGACCATTTTCAATAAGGCATCAAACTCTTATCCATTTAGCTATACAATACAAGAAGATAACAGAGATATAACATGCCATTTTCATTTTATATTAGGTTTTAAAAACTTATGTTTAATATTACATGCGGTAAACAACGTTGTTCCAGTTCATATGCAGCAATTAAGTAAACAATATAAAACAAAATGAAACAAAAACCGATATATAAAACAATGAAGGTTACTACTAGTCTGCATACCTAAAGATGTATAGTTGTATGCGATTGTTGACTCCAAGCAAAAAGAATCTGCAAAATTGTATGACCATAGAATTGGTAAACAACAAATTCTATTATAAATAAATTGAAAACTATGAATTAAAGGTTAAACAGCCTACAGTCATATTTAATGTTCATAGACATTATAATGACATAATTTATAAATATCTAAATTGTGCATAAAGAATGAAGATTAGGATATGCCAATAATTAACACATATATTTATACATTTCAATGAGTTAAAACAATGGAATTTTGTCTTTCACCCTTCAATTTTTTAACATGACCTTTTTCAACACAAGTGCCAACTTATTGAGAAATTTTGATTTCTTTTCGTGCTTGCAATGGGAAAAGAATGGACTTTTTCATTGTAAGAAATCGTATACAAAATCTTTTCTCTCTTTCCGGGAGATTTTTGTACATAAAGAGGTTAGTTTGAGGTTTCAACTTAGGAGGTTTAGTTAAGATGTAAAATCACATTCGATTATGACTATATGGTAGCCAAGAAATGGGAGAAAATTATTCTTCATGGCTTAGGATTTTGGATTGTTTAATTTAGATTATTTACTTTTAAGATTAGTTACTTTATTGAAACTTTATCAAACTCATTCTATGTACATGTCTACTTTTAAATAAAAAGTTGTCCCTCCTTTACTTCTTTTTTGTTGCTCACCTGAATGGTTAATTCATTCGTAAAATTGACTATTTAAAGTTCTTTTTTTAAAAAAATTCAACAATACGATAAAATAATATGAAATTTCCTAAAATGTAAAATTAACCTAATATTTTAAAAAATATTTAAAGACGATCTTAAGTTAGATGGAACTATTAGGATTCTATCAATTCTGATGACTCTCTAACTTTTTTATTGAGAAGCCATATTAATCTTAAAAGTAATGTTTCAATTGGATTATACATATATATAAATTTATTAAAATAGTTATATTAACATCTAAGCCGCAAAAATTTATACATATGTTTAGTGAGTATTAATTGATAAAGATAAGTCTTTACAATATGATGCATCTAAATTGTAATGTAAGAGAAAAATTGAGTTGTAAAACATTTTAAATAATATATTTGGCTTTCATTTCATAAAAATCAAATATTCATTTGATAAAAATGTTGGGTGAGGACTTTCATCGAACACGTTGTGAGCAGAACATAAAACTCACCCAAATTCAACCATTTTCCTTTCTTCACCATCCCTAACTCTATGTAACATAAACCCAAAAATATATGTGTTCAATCCATGGAAAGAACTCAAAAAATCGAAGACTACTTCACACATTCATTATTCGGCAACATTAACACATTACGACAACCAAACCTAGAAAAAATGAAAGAAAACTTACTAGATGGGGTGAAGAACAGAAAACAACTAAAGATAGAACAAAAAATCGATAAGAATAAGAGAGGGATGTGGTGAAGAAATGATGGAGAAATATCGATTTGTTTCAGAGAAAACAAATACATGTGAGGGAGAGGGAGAGGGAGAGGGAGAGGGAAGGCTGGCGAGTATGATAAAAATTTTAAGTGGGACGACGTCGTTTGACTTAAAATTTTTTTTAACGTTGCAACATTCAGCGACAACCAAGGAATCACATAAAATGCCAAACATTTAGCTACGATATACAATCATCGTCACCAATAAGTTTGGAAAAATGCGAAAAACGATGTAGTTATATTATTCTGATAGGCTACATCTTGCGACGATACCAATATTCGTCTCAAAATGACACACTTTTGCTACGAAACAACTAAAGTGTCGCAAAATATACACATTTTGCTACTAATTTCTTAAATTGTCACCTAATCTTAATAATTTTGCTACGAATTTTTTAAACATCGCCAAAATCCAAGCTTTTTCTTCTTAATTAATTAACGTATATTAGTTTTTCCTATTACCAATAACAAAAAGAAAAATTAATCTTCTCAATTATATATGCAATTGTTCTTCATTTGCTTAATTTTTGGGAATGACTAATCTTTAAATATAATTTGTTACAAATAGTTTTATAATTATATTACAATGTGTTCATATATTAATTAAACTAATTAAAATGTTTATTTGTTCAAATAAATTTTTTGAAATTATATTAATGAAAATGTATAATTTTAAGACAATGTTATTTTATTTTAATGGTCAACCTATTAATTTCCATATAGTTTTCAAATGAATCATTTAATTTTTAATTCAAATTATGTTTTATTTAAAATTGGAAAATAAATTTGTTAAAAATTATTTATGAACCGACGGCCTTTAGCGACAAACAATGTATTAGTCGCTCCATCTAACGATTTTCAACTAAATATAGCAAATCGAAGCAAATTAAGTAAGACTACTTCCAAATAACTACAACAAACAATAAACGACATCGTTTACCTAAACTACAAAAATGACATCGTTTTGTATTAGTGTTTTCAAATTCACACAACATAAAAGCCTTCTTAACATTCTTGTTCAAGCAGTCTTCTGAAATCCAAAACCTCTCCTACATACTAGCGATCACTGACGACTTACTTACATATCAAAGCCATTGACTTCATCAAAACACGGTATGTATTCCTTTCACTTCTTTTTTACTATCTGTTGTATTTTCATTTACGTTTATCAAGCTCTTCTTCATCTTTAACTGATGAGATTGGGTCTTTGTTTGTCAATCTTGGTTTGTCACAAGTTTTAGTCTACTTTTAGGTACTAGATTTGTGATGTTTGCATTTGGCTCTTGAGACAACGTTTTCAAAGAAAACAAGTTTTTTACTATTTTTAAATAGAATAGTTGTGATTTTTATCCTTCTATGGTGGATCTAGATGTTCTTTCTATAGATCTGTACATAGGTTTTTTTTGGGTGCTAAAGTTGATTTCTTTGTCTTTTGTCTATGATGTTTTCTAATTTTCATGTTATTTATTTGTGTATAATTATTTGGACACTGTCGTTGGACAGTTTGGATTTTGCTAAGCTAGTTTTCAGAGTTGCATCAGTTTTGTTTACCTTATTGTTACTGAATCTTCTTAACTTGTTTCTGGATTTTGTGTACTGAGGAACTTATGTAAATGGATGCTACTTGCCATTTATGACTTTGGGCTTTCCTCTAGTCCTGTGAAGCATATGAGTATTTTCTTAGACAACTCAAAATAGGTAGATTGCACCTTTTTTGTGTGTTACTATCCTAATCTAAGGGGTTTGATCTCGAAAAAGTTGCATTGTTTAGTATTTATACCTCATGTGACTTCATGCTTATTGTGATTATTCACTAAAACCCTTTAGGTGTTTATTGTGAGTTCTTAATTATGCATTTGATGTATGAGTTGTGTTTATGGTTGTGTTTTGAAGATGATTTACTGTCTATCTTTGTTATTTTTTATGTCTATCTTCCCACCCACGTTTAATGTTTAATCTCATGAAGGAATGTCAACATGGATACTAGTTCCGGATGGCCCTAATTCATACCGTTGGGAGGAATGTGGCAAAATTGTCCCTGCTGAGCAAACCAACACCGAAAAAGAAATCTTCAATTTATAAACTAATTGTCTTTTTCCTTCCATGGTAGATCTTCTACTTCAAGGTGTTTAATATCATCTGAACTATGTCACTTTCCTTATAATGTACATCTTGTTTCCTTTTATGAAATTATTATATATATTCATATTTGATGGTTTATACTACACGTTGTTTTAAGCTTCCTTCAATCTCGAAGGTGATATGTATGCCCATAGAGATGGGATCGATGTCACAACAGTCCGTAAAGGATTAGGAAAATCATTTGATTTGGAAAATTTATCAATTCCAAATACTTCGTCTGCTCATGCAAGTATGCATGTCACTCTAATTTCAGTTCATTTAATGGTTTACTAATATGAAAATATCATTCTTCTACAATGATTATGTTTTAGGTACTAAATTTAACGACTTATTCACTACATCCTCTAAAAATTTAACCATAGCGGAAAAACTGTTACAAGAGGTTGTGAAAAACCCTACACTTAAGGGAACAACTTTTACTGTTTCAATTGGTGTGTTCGAACATGCAAGGACCCTTCTAAGGAATCTAGACAACAGGCGCTCATTTACCTTTACCGACTCTCATGTTACTTAGAATCTTAAAAAAAATTATATCATTGTCAGTTTGCGAGTCAATTAACTGAACTCAGCTTTAAAGTTTATTTACAATTTTATTTGTAATAATTTTTCAAACAACATATCTACTACTTAGGGGTCAACTTGCGTACTATTGAATGTGGACTGTTATTGTTTTGGTTCTATAACTATATGATTTGGGTAACTTCTAATTCAAACTTCGTACTGTATTGTTCTGATATATCATATTATTATATTCATAAAATTAACAAACATTTTTAATTTATTTTTCCAATTTTGTAAATACAATGATTAATTAATACTATTGTTTAACACTTAAAATTATGTTGGCATTTTTTAATGATACATTGTAAACATTCAAACAAAATCTCCAATAAAACATATCTTACTATGATAGATTATAAAAATTTTAGTTTAATAATTTATGAAAATATCAATCATTTGGCGATGATATGTAAGTATTCAGCTATGTTTTCCAGAATTCGTCACTGTATGTGTGCCAATAGTCACTAAATTATTGACATTTAGTGATGATAACAATCAATTGTCGTTGAATGTTTAAGCTTTTGTGACTAAATAAAATTTTCGTCACCAAATATTGACTTTTGGTGATGCTCAACAATATCGTCACTAAATACACAACCTATTTGGTGACGATTTACAGGATTCGTTGCTACATGTTTGTTTGATAAGTTATGGTAATATTTTCGAAAAAAATCGTCATTTCCATATTGGGTGACGAACAAGTTAAATCGTCACCCATTTTTCTACATTTGGTAATGATGGAATTTAATCATCACTAAATGTTTAGCATTTGGCAAAGATGTTTCTATTCATCACTTAAGGTTTTTTCTTGTGTCACACTTTTTGTATTCGTTAGTAAACATCAAGTTTTAGTGATGACTTGTTTTTAACGTCGCAATATGTTCTCTTTTGGCGACGAGTTGTATTTCATCACCAAAGAAATCGTCAGCAAAGGGTTTGTCTGCTGTATTGTGTTTTAGGTTGTGGCTTCCATTGTCTTCTTACATACATAATTTTATGTTGTACGTAACATCTCCTCCATATCAATAACAAAAGGTTGTAAAACTCTAGTTTAAATGAGAACGGAGGAAGCATACGGCTAAGGCAGCGGTTTGACCACGACCCTTCTGGTTATAGTGATTGGTGTAATTTCTTTAAAGAGGTAATTAGGTTTTCAAAATAAGGAGATGATGGGTATTTGGTTGTAAGAGTAACTAAAACCTAAAGAATAAATATTGTTTAGACACAAGAATAAATTAAACTTATTTTGAGTATAAACTAAGCTTTGTTTAAGTTATCATGGGCTAAACCCATAAGTCTACTAGGATCAATCTTAATTTAAGTACAATAATATTTATAAGTAAGAGACTTGAACCTTTGACTTATACAACTAAAGACAATACTCCTAACCATTTTTTAACATATTACAACTTGTATAAATTTGATGTAGGCATATTTATATACATTAAAAGATTAGGTTAAAATGCGTTTTAAATTTAAATAAAATTTGGCATGAGCTTTCATATTTTGATAAGTAAGAATACAAGTTAATACTTGTAGATCAAATGATAAATTATTTATCTATAAATGAGTTTTTAAATTTATTTAAAATTTGAAAGAATTTAATGATAACTAGAAATAAGTTTCTAAGTGAATCATAAACTTAAAATTGATTAATTCAATCTTAATTAGAAATAAGTTTATAATTAAATTTAAATTAGTATGTTCATAAGTTGAATATTATAAATGAATTTCTAATTAAATAATATATAATAATGTTTCTAATTAAATTGAAGTTATTAGTGTAATAATAAATTAGAAATAACTTTTTGATTAAAGTAAATTAGTTAAATCAAATATTAAGTTTAATTATTTAAAAGGAATTATCTTTTCATACTTTTTTTAAGCATTTGGCTTTAATAATATGCTCATATTATAGGAATCATTTCAACCTATTATTTAAAAGTGTTGAATTTTTTTTCTTGAATTTGTTTCAAGAAAATGGTTGTAATGAGAACCCTAATTTTAATTTGAACACTAGCACATCATAATCATGTGAATTTCATGAAAGCACAATTGGATCAATATCATATATTGCCTAGGACAAACCTAATGTTACATTTTATATTGGTGACTAACATGATACAAGATTTCATCTTTGTTGGTTATCAAGGGTTCTCCACTCCCATGAGCAAAAATGAAGCGTTTTACAAAATGTTCATGTCCCACTACAGAGATATGTTTAATTAGAGTGTGGAATACTCTAGCGGATCATATTCACACATATAATTGGGTAGAGTAAATTTCTTGAAAGAGCATATAAGAAGAAAAATATCTAGAGATCTTAGTTTTAATGGGCTATCATTATAAAGCTAATAAAATATATGAATTTTAATGATTTATCTAAAGAACTAATTCACTCAATAACCTATAAAATTTGTCAAATTCCATATTAATAGGATTCATTGAATTTTATAATTTTATTCAAAAATGTTATGACAGTTTTTTATTCTATGTTTATGATACTTACAAAGCATTCGTTGTTTGTAGCAATAGTTAAATTTTGAATTTTATGTGTTTATTAAAATGCATTATTCTTTCAATTTTAATCGTTTTATATGTATTTCTTATACAAATCATACTTAAGATATTCATAAATAAATATACCTATATAGAATAATAAATTATTTATCAATTATTATATGGATGATGATTGGAAACTTAGTGACCTTTTGATCCCATAATTAATTCCAAAAACAATTAAATTTTCTAACTAAAAGATTGCATCAAATTTATTGACATTGATAATAAATATATATTAAATGTGTCATTTTGGACATATGTGTTTGAGGGAAATAACTATTATATATTAAATTTTGTCATATAATCCACTAAAGGTGAAAATTTAATAGTTTAGAATTTAAATTTTAAAATTATAAAAATCCAATATGTATTGGAAGAGAAAAAGGAATTTTTGTCTCATTACATGAAATCATGATAATCTTCAAGCACATTATAACTCAACATAGTAAAACTGTAAGACATGTGGCTGATATAAAGAACTCTTTGGCTTATACAACATATATAATAATGTTATGCAAGAGATCGAAAGGTATGACCATGCCAAGAACGTATGGTTCATGAGGATTAACATGTTATAGTGGCATCCTAGTGACCATATTTTAATCACACACTATTATTTTTGACATATATATATACCGTAATAAATAAATAAATCATAAATAAGAATATAAGATGGGAAAATTCAATGCTAAGGCATGTGAAGCTAATGTAAACCATACTAAACAGAGGGATGTTAGTCATATTTTATCTTATATTAAGCTAGTGTAACTTATAACACATTCTTGCATCTACATTAGGAGCATCTAAAAATGTTCTTAACCCATAATATGAATACCAAAATGACATAGGATGCTCGAAGTCACCTATCGAAAAACATCATGATACCTCTAAGCTATATACTATGACATATATGGCCAAGTTATGCTCAAAAGGAGTTAAAAACTAAGAAGAGGAAGCATAATGGTGAGTCTAAATGAAAAGTGGAAAAAAAGTCTTCCACAATTCTTAGTATTCCAAGAATAACTAAAGCCAACTAAAATGGGAAAGGAAAAGGTCCTCCTACTAACAAAAAGTTTTGGTGTCAATGTTTTAATTAGCTTTTGATTCGATATTAATTTCCATAACAATAGAAAGAACAATTTCTTGAAATTATAATATTCACGATTTTATGTTGGATGGTTTTGAGATATTATATATTGTTCATTAAACAAATAATATTATTTTTATTTAATAACCTCATCTAATTCTTATAATATTTATGCTAATTTGTGGCATACTACACTTGATGTTATTGGATAAAATCTAACGAATCGGTTGGTCAAACATATTTTGTTTAGAAGATCTACATAAAGTAGGATAATCTACTTGCAAACATTGTATTGCTAACAAAACAAAGTGAAAACCATTAAACATGGGGCAAAGAGTTGCTAAGCTATTGCAATTAATTCATTAACATATCTGTAGCTAAACAGATGTGAGAGCATGGTATAAAAGTACTTATTTTATCACATCTATCAATAATTATACTCATTATAGTTATGCTTATTTGATTTCCCAAAATTTGAAACAATTTATTGTTTTAGAAAAATATATAAGTTCGATTGAGAATCTATAAGATAAAATTGATAAAGAATTCAAGAATTGATTAAGTATAAGAAGAGTTATTTGATCAATTTAAGAGGTCATATAATGAAAATTGAATGGATAGCTAATGACTACCATGTCAATTTAACAATAAGATGGTGTTAGAGAGATAAGAAATATAACTCTTATCATGGTTAACTATATAAGAAAATTTGCTTATCACCTATTAGGGTGATATGTTATTGATGATCAAATATGTAGCTAATAGGATTCATATGAAATCATATCTTAAAACAACATGGGATATGGATAAGTAAGAGACCTAATAAACCATATCTGATTTCTTGAGAATGTATTTCTTACCTATATTCATGGTCTGATGAGAACCAAGGTCAACATGTTCTTGATGGAAAGCTTGCTGCCATGGATGGAGGATTACATGGAGATTTACATGGGAAGCATGATGCCATAGGTGGACAAGTTGCTACCAATGATCCATTATATGTTCCTAGCGGGCCAATCACAAGATCATGATCTAAGAGGATCAAGGAAGCCATGCAAAAATTGGTGCACAAAACTTAGGCAGATTTGGCCAATTGGGCCAAATTGAAGTATTTACCATGCAAGAACAAGTTTTTCAAGTTAGGCTTAGAAGAGGGAGATCCAATCTTGATCCATTGTATCAAGGTTATGGAAGACTAAACCAATCTTAAAGATCACATGTTTGGGTTGTGCATTCTTGGACAGATTCTTGAAGATTACATGTTTGGGCCATAAATCATGTTTAAGACTCAAGTATTGGTTTATTTGGTTATATTCTCTTAGTATGGCTGAAATTCTATGTTAAGGAGGCCAGTTTGTTTGGTAATATTCTTTTAGTGTGGCTGAAATTCTATGTTAACGAGGCCTTTGGTTGTGTTTAAATCTGATTATATATCTTTGGATCAGATTTGATGAGTTAGAGTTTGAATTGTAATTAAGTCTTACAATCTTATTCCAAGTGGGATTGGCATGACTTAGACTTTTGCTACAAGTAGGATTAGTTTGCTAAATTCATATTAGGTTTATTTTGTCTTAGAATCCTACATGTACTAGGATTGGTGTGATAGATATCAGATTAGGGGGTTAGAGACTTGGTCAAGTCAGATTTGTTATGACCTTATTTCTTAGAGTTCTGTTAGAATTAGTATTTATAGGGTCTTGGACGTTCATTATGAAAGAAGAATTCAGATTATTCAATTGGAAAATAGAGAGAAGAGTTTTCTCCTTGATTTCTTGAAAGAACAAACCTAGAACTTATTAAAGAAATCCTTTCTTTATGGCGTTCACAACACTTCCATTATAACCTTCGTTCAAGTTTCTGTATTCCTTGGGTTTAGACTTCAATATAGTCTAAGTTTTTTGTTTCATTGTTTCTTGGGTCTAGGTTCTTTATACCAAGGTTCTTGTCTTTATAGACAAAGGTTCAAGATCCATCAAAACCAGACTTGTCTTTAGGTTTCTTGGGATCATAAAATCAGATTCTTGTGGGTTTTCTAGGGTTCATCTCTATTGGGTTCACATCATGGTCCCTCTTATAAGTATGAGAATTTAAGTTCCAAAAGGAATAAGAATATCTTTAAAAGTTTTTTTAACATTGCAAAGGGTATATTTTCAAAGGTGGAAAAGGTAATAAATAAACAATTAAATTTGTGTCACAGGATATCTCACTTTTAGAGAATGATTTTCCAAAGCAAGAAAGATAGTTCAAAACTTATCCCTACATGGGAGACTTAAATCATAATGATCTTGTAAGATAAGATCAACTAAATGATATTCATCATAGTAGGAGTAATTTAGGAGATGACGAATTTGTCTCTGAACAATGACAATTACAACCTAATGGGAGTCTTTTAGCTCTATTTAATTTGAGTGGGACAAATATAAATGTAAAGATATTCGTTTCTCAAATTTTCATTACACCCATATTTGAGTGGATTATTCCTCATGTCATTTTTAAGTTGAAAGGAATATGCTTTGCTATAATTCCAAAATAAAGAAGTAAACGGAGGAATATAAAAAAGTTTTATCTAGTATTGCTGAGAATGAATTAGTTATAGCAGTACAAGAAGATTAACCTTTAATAAGTTCAATTTAAGTATAAGACTTGGATCATCTACTGAAAGACGTGCACTCATCAAGAAAAATATGTTTTTGCAAATGTTAAGTAAAAGACTAATGGCAATTTTGAAAGATATAAAACACATATAGTGACTAAAGGATACACACAATCTAAAAGATCAATTACAAGAATAAAGTATCATTTGTTATAAGTTTTACATCATTTTGACGGATTCTACCCTTAATAATTCAAATGGATCTTCATATACATCAAATGGATGCATAAAATATGTTCTTAAAAGAACTAGAAGAATGAATCTATATGGTATAGCTATAAGGTTTCATTCAAAAAGATCAGGAGAATTTCATGCTCGGATTGTTAAAGTCTCTATATGGTCTTGTATAGTCACGAAGTAAGTGGTACATTACATTAGTGTTATAACCATATCGTATGATTTTAATATGATTGGAAAATACCACTTAATATGTGTTAAAAGGTCGAACAATAAATGTGCAAATCTATCATTTCATGTTGATGATATATTTTTCGATAGCTAGTGACAATAAGTAGTTTTTTTTAGAATAAATAAATTGGCTATCAAGCATGAATAAAATGAAGAATATGCCTAAAGCTACATACACCTTTGTAGATATAATCATTACGTATCATTTAACTAGAGCTTTCTTACTGTTATAAACAACATAAATCTCAATGTAATACTTGAACAATTTTGTATATGCAAGAAAGTAAAATGTTTTCATGATGCTAATTACTTAAGGTGAGAACCTAAGCAATATGTAATACCTGCAAATGCCATAAAAAGAATACAAGATAAAGATGATTCTTTATTTTAAAGAAACCAATAGTCTCATACACATTATATTATGTATGAACAAGTACATTGAAAGATTATAATAGAAATATGAAATATCAATATCAATATGATATAGTATAATAAAAAGAAATGAATATGTCTAGTGACTATTTATGATACTTGTTATTAATGATAATAATTATTGGTCATCAAATATTTGATACAATATATGTTTAATTGAGAATTAAATAAAATTTTCTAGAATAAATTTTAAATAAAAATTCAATTTTATAAATATGAGAATGATTTTAAATTAAGCTTTTTATTCTAATGTGAATGTTAAATGAGCGTTAAACATTCAATTCCTGATACGAGAAGTATGTTGCACAAATATGAGATACCTTCTCTCACAAGTGATCACCTTTATATTTTGTAGGAATGGAGATGAGAATAGTTTTAAGTAATTTATCTAGGTCATAATCGAGAGCTCAAAGCTCAAAACACTAGTGTTGATGTAAAGTACATTGAAGGGTGTAAGAGGATATTAGTACTAACATAACATAAAGCAATGATTTTTCACCCAATCTATCTTAATATGCCAAATGTGAGTTCTGAAGGGTGGATTAAATAAATAAATAAGTGAACTCAATCTAAGCATTAATTATACATGAACTATCATCTGTATGGTTGTAACATCCCATTTCTTTAATTGTTAAAGGACAAGATTTCATAATTTTCTTCAAATGCATCGTATGAGCATACACATGTAAATTGTGAGTTAGACAAATGGAACTCAATTAATATATTCTGAGATATGAAACTAAAATGAATGTGATATGAGATATGAAAGTGCTTTTCTAATGTCTTGTACTTTGGTGTACCAATGACAAGAATTGATGGATTATAGTTAGCAACTTGGAATTAATTGTCACAATTGGGAGATTGATAAATTAATATGTACATTTAGTCTTGGAAAAATGCCTAGTGGCAAGACTAATTCACATATAGAAAATAAGGATGACTAAGCCTATAAGTTGATTGACATTTGGCATAGATAAATGAGTGATAAATAGACTAGTAATTAATTGAAAAATGGATCAATTATAGAATGACAAGTAGACCAATTAATGTGTGACATGTGGACCAATAACTAGGAGACAAATGGCCACATATTTAGTGGACAAATGGAAGACATGCCTAATGACATACGTCATTAAAATATGAAGACATCTTGCACTTAATTGCATGAAGCTAATGTGGCAAAGTTTCTACTAGAACTTTCTTCACCTTTTTCCTTGCTCTCCCCAAAAAATTACTCCCAAATTCCTTCTTTGTATTTTGGTCTAATCCTTGCTTAATTACTACATCAAATCTAGACTTTTATCCTTTGCAAGATAGCTTAAACCAACTGATTGTTATCTTCCATCCCTATAGAAAACCAACCCATTTTTACCCTAGATTTGGATGATCTTGCAAGCATAGAGGACTTGATTAACTTGATGTTTTAAGGTGGAATTAGAGCTTAACAAGTAAGTAGACATCTTATCTTTATGGCATGGTTTAATAGTATGATGATGATGAATGAATTGGAATGAAATATATATGGTGTTGATGATGAAATGAGTTCTAAAAATGATGTTTCAATGATGGTTTCTGTTTGGTTTTTAATGTGACCTATCAATTGAATAAGTTTGAGCTAGAATTAAAGATGACATTGATGAGGAATTGAAGTATAATTAGGGTACAATTGAGGTATAACTAATGGATTATTATGAAGGTATTTTGAATTTGGTATCAAGGTGTGAGAATCTGGAAAAAGTGAAAGAAAAAAGGGTAGTCCATGATCGTGGCACTCATCCCACAACCGTGGGAAGATGCATTAGCTTCTGTCACAATTGTGGGAAGATACCCCACGATCATGGGCAACGTTTTGACATCGTAATTTCTATTTTGTGCACTTATTAAACCACATGAGGATAAGTCACTCTAATTTGGTGTATTTGGATTTGATTAAGGCTTGAAATAAACCTAGATTGATATTTGATAAGTTTGTGTTTGATAAGTTGAAGTTGTTAATTGATGTTCTACATTAAGGAAAAGATTGTTTAATACCAATGCATCTAAGTTTGGACTTTAAGAGTTTTAAAGGAATGAAGATGTTCTTATGAATGCAATATATTATAATGGATATAAATAATGCATTAGGAATGAATGAATGAGAGCTGAGAATTATGTGAATACTTATAATGCTAAAAAAGAATTAGTAGATGTATGGCTAATGAATTGAGCATGATCAAGTGTACTTAAGGTATTAACCTGATTGCAAACTAGCTATGTACAAGCTATGATGTTTGAATGACCAAGAATTATAAATAAGGATACGTACCCAAAAAGTCAATTGAGCATGCATTAAAACATGATAGATATAACATTGAAACATGATATATATATATATATATATATATATATGAATGAATGAACAATCATATAATTGACAAATTAATGATGTGTGAAATATATGTGTGTATTGTACGAAGATACATACAAAAGAGTGAATGTCAGCATCCAGTCATTGTCAGATCGTCAAGGCAATAGCTAATTTGGAGTGTACTATGAGTAACCTAGATATTTCTAACTAGGAATGTTTGTATTTGTTTGAATGTCAATTATTGAACTGATATTTATGTAAATGTGATTAGTTCGGATATTGACGGTCCGAGGAGTGTAATAATCGGGATTGTACTAGAAATGCTATCAATTTACATGTTAATATTGAATGTGAGAAATTAGATATGTAATGTCGGACTTGATACGATGAATTGCCAGACTAGATCTAATGAATTACCAGACTAGCTGATGAATTGATACGTGTGGAAAATGCACACAAGAATGAAAGGTAAATGAAATATGGTATATAGCATGATGCATTACATTGAAATACATGATCAGATAAAGGAGTTATGACCAGAGTAGCCAATCTAAAAAAGAGCTTAAAGCTAAAAAATGTGAACATAGAACTACTGGCTCCGTTATTAATGAGTCCAATATCTACAAGGAATATGGGACATTATCTTAAATAAGCCCAATATCTATAAGGAATACAGGACAGTAAGAGGTGCACGATCACAACAAAATAAAAATGAACGAAGTCATATGTACATTTGCATATACATCATTATATGCACCATATGAATGAATTGAAGTGATTGATTGAAATGTTTGAAATACAGTTGACTAGTGAAAAAAGGATGTGTTGTTATATGAACTATTAATTTACCTAATATAATTATAAAAGTATGATTCATGATAAAGCATGATGAAATGTGAAGTGTTATGTAATAGTTGTTGAATTGGAATATGTCTTGTCTTTGTGATTCTGTCTTGAGTGAATAAATTGATGATGGTTCACTCACTGAGTTCGTAAAACTCATCAAAATTGCATTGTTGTTTAGGTTCAGAGGAGCTCTAATTAGACTAATTGAATTAGCTACTGCATTGGACATGAGCTAGTGGTCGAGATCAGTTGTACATGAATATGTCTTTAGTTATTTGTATTAAGAATTGAATTTCTCAGCTATTGTACAATGTATATGTGAATTCTAAAATGTAATGACATTTATGACTGGACATATTGTAAATGACATGGGCCAAAATTAAATATAGGATCGCTTAAGATATGTCTAATGTCTGAAAAATTTTGTAATGAATTGTTTCGATCATGTTAATGTGTCATTTTCGTAAAGTATGTTCTCGACTAATCGTCGATACGTTCGGGCATATACTCTATGAGAATGGTTTGTTACAACGGTATTGCAGAAAAGATATACACTTTAATAAAAGAGAGTCAATAATATAACCTATTAATCATACAATGTGAGTATTTTTGACCAATAAGGATAATATAATTCATATTCTCAACTCATAATGTATGAGGATCCTTTAAGGCTATATGAATCTCAAATTTAAGGTACCTTTTTTACTTAGGTTCTAACCCTATAGAATTTTATTAGAAAATTATGATTGATTTGATATAATGGGACATTCTAAAAAAGAGAATTAATTTGATTCAAAGATTAAGAAATGAGGAAGATCATTTCAATTCTAGGTTTGCATCAAGATGTATTCAAAAGGCCAACCTTCTATATAAAAGGCAATAAGAATACAAAATATTTATAAAAAGAGAATGACATGATGATTGATGCAATATATAATCTCATAGTATGCCAACCGCATGAAATATGAGACAAGTATGAGTAATGCATAATAATTTTCATTATACTCAATTAACTTTTTATTATGAGTAGGAGATAATAGATAAGCACACTTAATAAGTTAATAATATGAAACTTTGTAATTGTAATTTTCACAACTATTAGAAAATCATATATAAGATATGATTTTCCATAAAAATAAGTAGATTAGAAAACAAAAATTTAAAATCACAAAAAAATGTTTAGAAATGATTCTGCAAGTTTTAGGATTCTACAAATTTCTTATCGTGTGGATTATAAGAAAAATTCCTATATGATTTTTGTTCGATTAGTGATACAAGTATGGATACAAAATATTTATAATGATAATGAGATGATGATTGATGCAAGTCTCTTATCCAGTATATTATCTACAAATGAAAATTTTCTTATAATACTGGTGTTAAAAGTTTAGCGCACTTTAATCCTATAATAAGAAAGTTATCTAACCCTTACACTATGGTCTTGAGTTAGGAAACTACTTTTTAAACCTTTACACCATAATGTCTTACATAACCAATTACGTTAATTGAGACTAACTTTATTGAAAACCTGTAAGATAATTGTCCTTTCTAATCCTTACAGTCTCTCCAACCTTAGACTCAAACCCTAATGTACCCCTCCAATAGATTTTCTTCTGCCTCCAATTAACCTGACACTTTTATGGAAACAAGTTGTGGGGATGAGTATGGAGAAGCATTACACTACTTTCCTCTCAAAATGGAGGAAGGCAAATGTAATGGCTCCTAATATTCAAGTGTTAAAAGGTGGTGAAAAGCTTGGAAGTCAACATTAGTTGGATTCTTATAAGAGAAAAGAATATTACTTTCTATTGTAAAAGAATAGGCAATGAAAAGTTAGAGGAATAAAGGGTTGAATATGGTATTAATGTTCATAAGACAACCTAATATTGTTTAAATTTGTCAAGCTAATGCTAGAGAGGTTTTGGAAGCTAGATATTTGCACATATAGAGTCAGCCTTTGTTTCTGCAACATTGGAAACAAGGTCTAAGGTTGGATAATGAAAATTATGAGCAAACTCCAATTTGGATTAACTTACATGATATCCTAGAAGAATACTGGTCTATCAAGGGTCTAAGTTCCTTGGCAAGTTATATGGGCATACATATATGCACGGATGAAATTATTGCCCACCATAAAAGGATAGGTTATCTTAGGTTATGTGTAAAGATTAAGAATGGAAAGGATTAACATTATTTCATCCTCATCATGCAACTAAGCAAAAGGAACGAGCTTATGTAGGATTCAGTGAAGAATACATATCAGTGGAGACCCATGATGTGAGTAGGAGCACGGATCGCCATGGAGTTGGCGTGAATGACAGAGGCAAGGGAGGAGAGGTAGTTATGTCAGTTAGGCCCATGACCAGAGCTAAGGACAAAAGACTTAAGGAGGCTCTCCATGCATATGTGGGCTATCTTTTAGAGAGGATGGAACACTCCAAACCTACTGGAGGAGGGCTTTACGAATCCCATCTAAATTTGATCCATCTAACTCAAATTCTTAGGCCAGATCCCTTGGGGCTTGAAGACTTGAATTAAATAGGTTGACCATGTGTGGTTTTAGCTAGGATGGGCTCACTTATTCACTTAAGTCCATACATTATACTTTTTTAATTATTTTATGTTAAGACACCTTTTTTTGGGCTAATCTATGTTAAAGCCCGAATACTTATTATTAAGCCTAGGCATAAATAGGTTCATTAGGGTTTTTATAAGACAGTTAACTATTTTCTTCTTAATTGTGCCGACGGCCATCGTGAGGTTTCTTCCTCTTGTTCTTGTTTCAACACGAATCAATAATTCACTTATCATTTTTTTTCTCAAATTGTGGCGTGTTTGTTTGATTCAACCTTCTTTACTTTTGGTTTCAATCATATAGGTTGCTCAAATCACGTATTCATGAGATCTGGTAGGGATTGAACCTTGCATGTCCCTTTTTTTGTTGAATTTCGAATCTTGTTCTTTATTGTCCTTTCTTGCCGAAACTTCCAACATCCACAAACCCATCAATCCGACACCACCATCATTAACTTTTAAGGATTTTTGGACAACCCTTCATCGACTCACCTCTGTATGCGTGTCAGTTGGTATCAGAGCATTGGTGTGAGGTAAATTCCTATTTATGTAAAGAAAAATTAGGTTTGTTCGTCACCTATTGGTATTGGACCTAGATTTAAAAAAGGGAAAATTTTTCCAAAAAAAATTCCAAAACAAAGTCCAAAAAAAGAAATCCTAAAAAAGTCCAAAAAATCCCAAAAAAAGGTCAAAAATTCCATAATGAAATCCTTAAAAAATTGGGAAAAAACATAAAAAGAAAAATTGTTTCCTTTAGTTTCGAGTTGAAAATCTTTCCTTGTTGATTATTGGATTCATATTGCAATTTGTTTGAACATATACGCTACTTCTTTGGGATTGTTGATAGAAACTTGATTCCGAATTATGACTTGAATTTCAAAGGATATTGGGTGGTAAGAGGCAAGAATGTGTGAGTGCAATTGAGGGAAGAAACACAAGTGGAGTGACTTTGACTTGAGTGAAACATATGAGCGAGTGTTGTGAGTCTATTTATTGCTAACATTTTTTTGCACGAAGAAATTAGTTTATACAATGTCTCAGGAAGGAGGAGAATATGATGAGAGCCGAATTGGAGAGGTGAATGCTCTCACCTGGGGAGCCATTCAACAGCAGTTTGAGAGGCTCCATCTAAACTGTAACGAAATGAGGGAGACCATGGAGAGGCAAGGTCAGCAGATTACAGAGCTCAGATGTAGAGGACGTGAGGAACCTCAAACTCGACGCACTTCAATCCGACAACAAGCACCTCCTTTTCACTAACCGCTAAGGTTGAGGAAGATGAATTTGATGAGGAGGAGGAGGAGTAAGGGGAGCACATGCCTAGGAGGGCTGGGAGAGGAGAACCACTCAACAAGCGAGGTGGAGACCTCAAATCGATCAAGATGCAAATACCATCCTTTAAGGGTAAGAATGACGTTGAGGCTTACTTGGAGTGGGAGCGAAAAGTGGACTTGATTTTTGAGTGTCACAACTTCTATGAGGAGAAAAAGGTAAAGCTTATTACTGTTGAGTTCACTGACTATGCATTAACATGGTGGGATCAGCTGATGACATCTTAAAAGAGGAATAGAGAGCACCCCATCATTACTTAGGCAGTGATGAAGGCGTGCATGAGGAAGCGTTTTGTTCCTTCATACTATTACCAAAAGATGAATCAAAAACTCCAAAGACTCATACAAGGTTCTAAGTCAGTTGAAGACTACCACAAGGAGATGGAGATAGCCATTATAGGAGTTAATATTAAGGAGGACCCAGAGACTACTATGGCACGTTTTTTAAGTGGGTTAAACCGGGAGATAGCCAATGTGGTGGAGTTGCAACACTATATGGAGATTGAAGACATGATGAACATGGCCACGAAAGTGGAGAGGCAACTTAAGGCTAGAGTGAGAGCAAAGGGTGGAACAAGCACTAGCCATAATTGGAACTCGAAATGGGCCAAAAGAGAGGATAGACTAAAGGACAAGGGTGTTGACTTTAAGGAGACTCCAAAGAGGCCAAATGTAGGGAATGAAACAAAAGGTACACCTAATATCTCAGTATCTTCTAGCAAACATTCTAGTGTTAAATGCTTTAAATGTTTGGTTTTGGCCATATTGCATCCCAATGCCCTAACAAGAAAGTCGCATACATAAGGAAGAATGGGGTAGTTGAGTTTGAGGATGATAGTGAATGTGATCCCTTGCCATATGATGAAAATGATAGTGATGATGATTGCATAGAGAGGGTTACCATAGAAGAAGCGATTGTTGTGAGGAGGGTTTTGAGTGCTCGAGTAAAGGAGGAGGCCTTAAATCAGAGAGAAAACTTATTTCATTCGAGGTGTTTAGTCGGAGGAAAAGTTTGTAATCTGATCATAGATGACGGTAGTTATGCAAATGTATCCAGTATGACTATGGTGACTAAATTGGGGTTAACATGTAGGAAGCATCCTGAGTCATACAAGTTACAATGGTTAATGACAGTGGTGAGGTGAAAGTGACAAAGCAGGTGTTAATGTCATTTTCTATAGGTAGATATGAGGATGAGGTACTTTGTGATGTGGTACCTATACAGGCAGGTCATTAGTTATTAGGGAGACATGGCAATTTGATAGGCATGTAGAGCATGATGGGTACACCAATAGGTACTCCTTTAAATTCAAGGATAGAAATTTCATCTTAGCACCATTGTCACCCCATGAGATCTACTTGGACCAGGTCAAAGCAATGAAAAGTGAGGAGGGTTCGGGTAGTGAGGTTCAAAAAAAAGAAGAGGGAAAAGAGGCCCAAAAGAAATTTGAAACTGGCCCAATAGGGAGTGACTGCACGAGTAAGGAAAAGAAATTGCAAGAGAGCAAAGTGTAAAGAGAGAAAAGAAGAGTGAGAGAAAAAATAAGAAGGTGAACTTGTTTGCTAAGGGAAAAGATTTGAGGAGAGTATGTGAAGTAAAAAAAACACTTATGGTGGTCAGAAATAGGGAGTGTTTTATGATAGAATCTAACCTTAATCAAGATTTTCCAAGTGTTTTTAAGTCTCTTTTACAGGAATATGGAGATGTCTTCCCTAAGGAAATACCTAAAAGGCTACCACCCTTAAGTGGTATTAAACATCAAATTGACTTCGTGCTCGGAGCTCAAATAACGAACTGACCAACTTATAGGAGCAATCCTGAGGAGACAAAGGAGCTTCAAAGGCAAGTGGATGAGCTATTGGAGAAAGGTCATATGAGGGAAGCTTGAGTCCATGTGTTGTTCCTGTCTTATTGGTGCCAAAGAAGGATGGAACGTGGAGGACGTGCATGGATTGCAGGATGTGAACAAAATCACTGTAAAGTATAGACATCTTATTCCTTAGTTAGACATATGTTGGACGAATTGCATGGTGGATGCATGTTCACAAAAATTGATCTGAAAAGTGGTTATCATCAAATTCGAATGCAACCAAGGTATGAATGGAAAACTACTTTTAAAACTAAGTACGGGTTGTATGAATGATCAGTGATGCCTTTTGGCTTAACTAACACACCCAGCACCTTTATGAGGTTAATGAATCACATTTTGCGTGAATTTCTAAGCAGATTTGTAGTTGTTTACTTTAATGATATTCTTGTGTATAACACTACATTGGATGAGCATGTCATGTATGTAAGGCATGTTCTTGATGTGTTGAGAAAGGAGAAGTTGTATGCGAATCTTAAGAAGTGTACGCTTTGCATTAATAAGTTGAATTTCTTAAGATTCGTGGTTAGTTTGAAGGGAGTTGAAGTGGATAGCAAGAAGGTGAAAGCTATTCAAGAATGGTCGACGCCTAAGAGTGTTATCAAGGTGAGGAGTTTTATAGACTTGCTAGCTTCTATAGGAGGTTTGTGAAGGATTTCTTTACCATTACTGCACCTTTGACTGAGGTAATCAAGAAAGAGAGAGGTTCTATATGGGGGTGGAGCAAGAACGTGCATTTAATTTGTTAAAAGAAAAATTGTGTTCTATGCCTATTCTTTGTTTGCCCAATTTTGACAAAATTTTTGAAGTTGAATGTGATGCTTCTAGAATTGATATAGGTGTTGTGTTGTTACAGGAAGGAAAACCAGTTGCATACTTCAATGAGAAGTTAAGTGGCACCCAACTCAACTATCCAACCAATGACAAGGAACTCTATACTGTGGTGAGAGCATTGGAGGTATAGCAGTACTACCTTCAACCAGAGGAGTTTGTTGTTTGGATGGATCACGAGTCACTTAAGCATTTGAAGAGCCAAGTTAAGTTAAGTAAGAGGCATGTGACTTAGATGGATTTTTTGGAGACTTTTCCATACATGTTGCACTACAAGCAAGAAAGGAAAATGTAGTGGTCGACGTTTTATCTAGGAGGTATTCCTTAATCTCTACTCTCAGTTCTAAGTTATTGGGTTTTGAGCAAATTAAGGAATTGTATGCCACTAATGTTGATTTTGCTAGTGTGTACGACGCGTGTGAACATGGTGCATTTCGTAAGTACTTCAGGTATGATGGTTATTTATATCATGGAAATTAGTTGTGTGTACCTAATTGTTCTTTGTGTGAGTTGTTTGTGAATGAGGCCCATAGTGGTGGGCTAATGGGGCATTTTGGGGTTACCAAGACATTAAACATCTTGCATAAACATTTTCATTGGCCATGTATGCGCAAGGACTTGAAACGTGTGTGTAACCGATGCTTTACTTGTAGACAGGCCAAATCCACCTCTAAACCTCATGGATTGTATACCCCTTTGCCTGTACCTACTGACCCTTGGATGGATATATCTATGGACTTTGTTTTGGGTTCACCTGAGACAAAGAAGGAGTTTGATAGCCTCTTTGTTGTTGTGGATAGATTTAGTAAAATGGCGCATTTCATTACATGCCATAAGACTGATGATGCCGTGCATGTTGCTGATTTGTTCTTTAAAGATGATGTCGATTGCATGGTATTCCTAGGTCTATTGTTTCAAATAGAGATGTTAAGTTTTTGAGACATTTTTGGCGTGTATTATGGGGAAAGTTGGGAACTAAACTGTTACATTCTACTACTTTCCATCCACAGATTGATGGAATAATTGAGGTTGTGAATAGAACCTTGGGGACTTTGTTGTGTACTTTTGAAGGGAGAAATTTGAAAACTTGGGGTGATTGCTGGTCATTCATTGAGTTTTCATATTATAGATGTGTACATTCTACCAAAGGTTCTCACCCTTTGAGATTGTTTATGGGTTTAATCCTTTGATTATCTTAGATTTGGTTCCTTTACCTCTGCATGAGTTGTCTAGTACAGATAAGAAAAGGAAGGCCGAAATAGTGAAGGAGATTCATCACAAGGCACGACAACACATTGAGGAAAGAAACAAGGTCTATGCCCGTCAAGCTAATAAAGGACGAAAGTTAGTGACTTTCGAACCAGAAGACTAGGTTTGGGTGCACCTTAGGAAGGAGCGTTTTCCTACTCATAGGAAATCCAACTGCAGGGTGATGGTCCTTTTCAAGTTGTGGAGAAAATCAATGACAATGCTTACAAGATCAACTTGTCAGATAAGTATAACGTGTCTGCTACCTTCAATGTAGCTGACTTATCTCCTTTTGATATGGATTCAGATTCGAGGATGAATCCTTTTTAGGAGGGAGGGACTGATGTGAGCAGGACCACGGACCTCCATGGAGCTGGCATGAATGAAAAAGGCAACGGAGGAGAGCTAGCTATGCCAGTTGAGCCCATGACCGGAGCTCGGGGTGAAAGACTTAAGGAGGCTCTCTATGCACAAGTAGGCTATCTTTTGGAGATGATGGAACACTCTAAACCTATTGGAGGAGAGCTTTATGGTTCCCAACTCAAATTGACCCATCTAACTCAAATCCTTAGGTCAGATACCCTTGGGACTTGAAGACTTGAATTAATAGGCCAACCATATGTGGTTTTAACTAGGGTGGGCTCACTTATTTGCTTAAGCCCATACATTAGACCCTTTTAATTATTTTACGTTAAAACACCTATTTTTTCCATGTTAAAGCCAAAATACTTATTACTAAGCCTAAGTATAAAAAGGTTCATTAGGGTTAACTATTTTCTTCTTGATTGCATTAATGGCCATCATGAGGTTTCTTCCTCTTGTTCTTGTTTCAACACGAATCAATCATTCACTTATCAATTTTTCTCAAATTGTGGCATTGATTGAGCCTAGTTTATATTATAAATTGGCTGCATTTTCATAGTTGCTATTGCATTTATTTACTCCTAGATGATGATTTTTGTGCTTAAATTGGTTCCTCATACATAGTTCTTTCAATTCTCAATTTGTTAGTAAATTGTCATAATTTGATACTTATTTTTTATAATTTTCATTGGGACAATTGATACTGCAAATTGTTAATATTTTGTTGCAGGAACAAA
>JAOSBN010000005.1:13611743-13622977 GCA_027563595.1 Erythroxylum suave | reverse complement strand
ATCAACTACCACTTTCAATTTAATTTTGGCATTACCATTTACCACAATCACAAAACCAACCCATTTTTCACACCTCCATCTACATTTACCACAAATCTTTCAAAATCAACCCAACATTGCCATCCACCAACTCCAAATTTCCAACCCAACAAGGCAGCAATACAATCAATTAAATCTCAAATCAACCAATTATTCCAAAATCTATCAATGAATCCTAAATCAATTTCATTCCTCACATTCCATAATTCACAACAACACAAACAATTATCAAAACCATTCAAAAATTGAAAAAAAAACACACCAATATATAGTCACAATCGGATTTCGGATCAAGTCGGGTCGGGTTACTTGGGTCGGGTTCAGATCTGGGTATTAATCCCAGATCCGTCGTCGAATGGCAGCGACCGGTGGAGAAGACGACGCGGTGACTGGTGGAGAGGACACGGCAACGACTAGTGGAGAAGACGCAGCGACAAGAGGCGGGAGGCGACCCGCGACAAGAGGAGACACAATAGGAGAGGAGTCCACGTGCCGGAGACGAGACGAGAGGCCAACAGAGGAAATGAAAAATCGAAGAAGATAGAGTCCAAGGACCATTTTGCAAAATTCCCAAAAATTTTATGGGTACCGTTCCGTTTTCCAGCCGGTACAGAACGGTACCCATATCACTGGTATCACCTATTAGACGGAACAAAACTCCAAACATTGCTGCTCCTATATTGTGAAGTGAGAACACAAGATTCACCCTTTTTCACATATCTGTGAGAGGCTATTGATTAACTCGTTGGAAAGCGAAAGGAGGCAACAGTGTAATCTGTACATGATTCACTAATGTGAACTGCGTTAACTGTTAAATTTAGACCTATAAATCATGTCTCCCAAAAACTTATTAGATCAACCATATACCAAAACAATTCACCGCAGAACAGTCACGCTGTGCGTGGATCTACTGCGACTAGAAGGACTAGCTCTTTTACAAGGAGATGATCCTAGCTTTCTCTTCTTGTCATTTTTTGGAAGCATGGCAGCCAAAAGCTTCATGGACCTTGAATTAGGCATCTGCCTAAGGTATCTAGTAGCTTCTCTTATCTCTGTACCCTCACATGCCTGGACTGGAGGTCTCTTCAAATTTGTTTTATTCTCCTGTTTTAGATGATCTAGTGGGATGCGATATCTGGGCCCTGAAAATGTGCATCAAGTTGATTTCAGACTCTATTCTCATATTGCACGTAAGTAAAAAGGATTTTGATAGAACAAAACAATTTCACCTGATGACCCCACTTTTGCATTTTGACGCTTCAGGCTGATTGGTGTAGTTAGGTCAAGACCATCATTTCTTTCAGATGTATGACTACCCTCATCACAGTTTTCTTTACCAGGAGATTGAGCAACAAATTCGTCCTCTTCAGAAATCCCATTATGGCAATCACCTTTTCCATGTGGAATAAACATATTAAGCATGGGATCAACTTGAGACCCGCTCTCTCTTGTTTCATCACAGGTCTTTTGAGGAATTGCCACAGCCGTTTTATCCATGGTTCCGTTGTTTTGAGGCTCAGCAAGAATTGTTTCTGCATACATCTTGTCTGTAGCAACAGCAGTTGAACCGCCCATGCTACTATCAATATTTGCTTCACTAAAACAAGTGCATTCACTGTCCAAACTATCTAGAACTGACTTGGGTGAAGTATTTGAGGTGCAAGGATCCAGGCAAAGCTTTTGTGAGTCCATCAAATTCGAAAACCAAGGTGTACCCTCTTTGGCATAAAATAAGATATATGCAGCTTGAGATAGCACATGCTCTTCCTGAAAATTAGTAACCTGCTAATTACGAAACATTCTGTTAGAAAAATATACATATTTTTCATTTATTTGGAAACTTTCCAACAATCAAATTGAAGAGGAAGAGAAAATAAAAAAGAAAACAAAAAATCACTTTTGAATACCAACAAATATGGATGCATTGATGACTCTTTGAATTGATTAGACACAACTTGTTCGGGGAAAATATCACAACACTCCAACAAATTGAAGCAATTACACATAACGCAAGTATGAATTCATGTTTAAAATTATTTCTAGCTCTACGGCAATCATATAGGTATCAGCATTTCAATTCTTAACAAGAATAATGATCAGTAGCCAAGTAAAAGCTGAACCTCCCTAAACTTACCATTGAGTCGTCCAACTCATGCCATGTTTCTGGACATGACCGTATAAAGCAAAAGTAATGTCCACAAGTAGGAGACATCCCCTGGTGAACCACAACGCCATATAGATGATACTTCAAGTCCACCTGTTAGAACAAAGTGAACAAATATTCCAAGTCAATAATCATCATATATAGATTAGCAAGGCACTAAAAGGAGTATTTATTTTGCAATGAACATCTTGGTATTAACTTCAAACTATGTTTTCTTGGACAAATAGAATGTGTCTTCCATGACAGTAATGCCTATTAAAATGAAAATAGCATCCAGTTTGACATTTGTAATTATAGCAACCATGCTTATTCCTTGATTGCCATTGCCACAATACTTAAATAGTAGTTAACACTTCTTTTGATTAACCAATTAACTCACATCATCATCTACACCGAAATTAGTGTATGGCTTCATGTTTAACTCCAATGGGAACTCCACTCGCTTGCCAATCTTCTCAATAGATAACCCATCAGTCTTAAATCTCTTCAAATGCATAACAGCAACTGAAGGAACCTGGTCCAGCTTAAGTTGTTTCTCCTTTGAAGTTGCTTCCTTGCAGTTCTCACACATAAACTTCGATTCCGGATCTTCAATTTTTTCCACCTTGGTAAAAGATTCCAAAGCACTTTGAAGAGAGTCCACATGTTCAATCTCCAAACTCAAGTCAATAAGGGGCTCATATTTATCTGAACAGTACCCGCAATTGCAGCAATGCAGCTAAATTTCAAATAATAAAAAAGTGAATAAAAACTATTAGTAAAAGCATAACAAGGCCTTGGAAAAACCATCTTCGAAGGGGAAATATAAAACAGATTTGTAAAAAGAAAAATTCCTTCTAGAACAGTTTGTAAGATGGTACACTGAGTAGAAATATACCAAAATTTGAATGGTTTGTACCCAGTATACCTTGCTTACAAGACGACCACCAAATACTCGCTGAACGATGTTAACATGTTGGGATGATGAACCATCACAAGTTCCATTCATATTCAAATAGCATCTCTCAAGTCTGTCTAATAGGCATTGAAGAAATTCGTGCGCGTCTTCCTGTTGGTACCGGTGGAAACTAGGCGAAATATCTAATTATTCACAGGTCAAGAATAAACAAAAGTTATTTGAAATTTCGTATCAAATAGGGCCCCAGCAAATGATTATATAGAAACAATGACAAACAAGAAATAAACTTTAAAAGCCATACATCAAGATGGTACATTATCATGCAACACATTTTTGCATATAGCCATAAACAGAAGGATACAGTTCAGATTGTCAACAAGTTTTGAAGGTGATACGGTCTTCCCAGAAGAAGCTATTGAATTTTCAATATGACTACGAAGGAAACAGATAATACAGAACTCTTCACGATCACCTGAAAGTATCCAACTCCAAGACAGTGAGTCCAAAATCAAATTCCAGACAGATAAGCAATAACATAGATGCGAGTGAATACAGAATAAACCAAATTATATAGACAGTACGCTTACAGGGCATCACATGATTGCAGGAACGAAGAGCCTTAACCAATGGCATAGTATGTGTAAAGCATTGCAAGATTGCGTTGACAAAGCATGTGTTACCAAGATTGAAAAGCCCCGCTCCCTGGAAAACCAAAACAAAGACCAGAGACAAGAGGTCAACAACATAACACGAAACAAGAACAAGATAAATTACACATCCAACAGAACATACCACTGCAGCATGTCCAATTTCCCTAATTGAAAATGAGAAACCTGGAGGCCCGTCTTCTCTGTTCTCTTGATTCGACAAAGGCCATTGCACTCCCGACTGGCACCTTTGACTATCATCAGAGCTCCTTTCATCATTTTTTGGTGTATCAAAAGGACGATCTTCAGCATCGTGAAAGCCTCTCCCATCGGAATCTTCATTGCATCCCATATCCAATTGATTTGAAGGACTTCCCTCAGGATCTACTTGCATCGTTGAATTAAGCTCCTTGTGTAGCTTCTCATTAGGTACACGAAGAAGGGCAAAATCATCCGATTCAGTTGATGAAGATGGTGAAGAGCCAGCTCCATTAGACGACCCAGAAACAATAGATTCATACTCTAGGATTTCAACTTGCCCAGAGACCAAATCATCTTCACCTCCATCATTCTTTACTGAATACACTATAGATCCAACCGACTCAACATTAACAGAGACAGGTGATTGGATACGAGACGAACACCCACCTAGGGTTTCTAAAGACTCGCACGTAACAAGCCCAGCTAGGGTTTCGGCAGAATCAGAAGTAATACCTGAAATTGTTGCACATTGCATAGGAATCGAATCGAGGCCCGATTTTTTCGTATCCATTCCTTTAAACCTCTGAAACTAGCGAAGAAATACCAAAATTGAATTGTGAACCACTCAAGGATTGGCTTTGCAAGGTCTCAGCGTTCGAAGATTCTGAAGAGGCATCAATAGTTTCACTTTAAAATACCATTACTAAAGGCAAATTGGAGACGCCCCACTTCAAGTTTGAGCCTTATACATGGAAATTTCTGGAATTATTTTTATAAGAATGGAGAAGCAAAAACATGGCAAGAACTAAGAAGCGACAAACTTGTAGGGGATTTTAATTCGGAAGCAGAAGAGGATTTTGGTTTCCAAATTGAGGGAAAGACGATTGAATCAGAGAAGAGAAGGGAAGTTAAAGAAGAGAAGGGGCTTTTGGCCTTTTGGGGGTTTGAAAAGGGAGGGAAAACTAAAGCGCCAATTTTGTGTTCTGAACTCGAATGTCGACAATGGGGGACACACGTAATTTATATTTTATAGTGTTCACTCCAGCCTAAAATAAAAATAAACTCTCAAAGAAATTGAATGTTATAGATATTTAATTTAATCAATTATTTAACAAATATTTGACATTTTTGTTTTATTTTTTATTTGTTCTTTTTAGGCCAATTTTATAAAATAAATATTTATAGGCATGCAATTTAGTCCAAATTTAATTCAACTCAAAATAGAATAATTTAATTCCAGTTGTTCATATCTTGAATCAATTTTATTTTTTTTAAATCAAATTTTAGATTACAATTTAACTTAGGCTCAATGATTCGAGCATAGCCAAAACTCGAACTTTCATACACACAAAAAGTGGTGCAATTTTTTGTATTTTGCAAAGTTATAGCATATATATTGGGGATGAAATCCCCTGTGTCCATAATCCTATATCAACCTTGTTTCAGGCAATCCTATCTATAAATTTTTTTTGAGTCTCACATATTTATATCAATGAGATCACCTGTAATAAAGCTAGCACAAGATTATAGACACAAAGAATCTTGTTCCTGTATATTGTGTGTTGTCGTCTAAAACCTCACCCTCCCACGCTAGCTCACGCCTCTACCTTAACTTCTCTACGAAACTCGCCCCTTTGTTTTGAGTTTTCTCAACCTCTACTGTTTGGTTTCTTTATTGCATGGATTTTGGTTTCTTTATTGCATGGATACCTTTATATAGAAATTGAGTGGTTAGTTTCACATTCTTTATTGTATTTTCCTTATTGCATGGAAGTTTCTGGTCTATGCACAATTTTAATGGTCATTCCATTTTTGTTGCAAGTTATAACTAGCATTTATGCTAGTTCCAATTGTAGCAACATAGTTCATTTTAAAAAATTGCAATCACGTTTTTATATTTTTCACCATGTATTTTGTTGCAACTTGAAGATGACAACATGAGCAAGAAGATGACTTGGAATTGGCTTTTAGGCCTAGTCCAACTTGATTGAACTTTGGATTGCCAAGTCTCAATTGGACTTAGACCGTCAAGCTTGTCCTAACACTTAAAACTTGATCGAGCTTAAGTTCATGCTAAATAGGTTGGGTTAGATCGAGTTTTTATTTAAGTCTTAAAAAGTTTTGAGTTGAGTTCAAGTTCAAGTTAATATGTTATCATTCCTAAATACTAGCAATGTTTTGTCTTATAAAATTATAATATGAAACAACTAATTATTACAACTATTTTAATTGTTAATGGAACTTTATTATGTGATTTTTTTTTGTCATTACAAATGTTTTAGTTATTAAGTAAAAGATATTAATTGCCCGCGACATTTCCCTAAAATTGTAAGTTAGTCCTTACCATTATTTATGATATTATATTCCACATTAACAGTTTTAAAATAGTATTAGTAGTATATCAAATCCTAACTAAGTGTTTTGTAATTTTTTAGTGTATGAATCATAAATTTAGCCTATGTTATGTCATAGCTAAGCTATTTAAACCAACTTAGCATTGATGTGATATTAAAAATGATTTTTTAAAATATTGTTTAAAGGTGTAATTTTCATCTTAACGTTTCACAAAAGGTTTAAATAAACCCTTATCATTATCTCTGTTATTACTTTCAGGATGTAATGAGTGTTATTTTAGTACATTATCTATGAAATATTTGTAATATTTATTGGAGTACTTATAAGATCAAGGTACTATTTATATTCTACAAGTGGTAATTAAATTGAATTTAAATAGAAGACATAATGTTAGTTAAGTTTTGTGCCAAAACTAAACTTTGTTTAGCATTTAAAAAATATATAATTCATAAAAAAATAAACAATTGATGTGGAGGCTCAATCATCTAATACATCGATTGGTTGACCAAACCATGATATAGGTCAACTTATTTGCCTTTGAAATTAGTTAAAAAGTATTTGCTTTGTAAAAAATTAAGTCGATCGACATGCCAACAAACTAGGTTAAAACATACTAACCATTGAATAAACATGTTGTTTTCTCTCATCTTCCTCATTTTCCAGAAATATAGAGAAAATGCGATTATTTTAGGGAAAAAGAAACTTTTGAACATGGATGGAAGTGAAAACTTATAGCTTTTACTTGAAATCAAGGACTATGACTAGATAAAAGTTTGAGAGTCAAAAAGCTTAAGGAAGCTGAAAGAGGCGACAAGGATCGGTGGCCACCTTTGAACCCTAACTTTAAATAGCTATAATTACTTAGTATGATTTTTTTCCACTAGTTTTAACTTAAGATTGCAAGAAATATGTTAGGATGAGATTATATAAAGATTGAATTAGGGTTTGAGAGTAATTTTGGGTAAATTAGTTAGTTGACACACGGGCAAGTATTAGTGAGTTAAAATTAAGACTTACTTGAATTATTAATGATGAAATTACATAAGGATGTATTATAGGACAATAGAGAAGCCTAATTGATTAAGTATGGGTGAGAGTTAGGGAATTGTATGTGCAATTTAATTTTTTGTATTCAAATTGAGTTTAATTAGATGTTTTTACATGTATTGCATATGTAGAGTCTGTTAGGCCTTTAGTTGATATTATTACCTATCAAAGAGTAAGGAGAGACTTTATTAAAGTAAGTACATTTGTAACCTAATTAGGCATCTTGGTAATAAATTAACATATAGGATCATTTTCAAAATAATTCCAAAATATAATGAGTTTTTTTTTTAATTGACATTATGATAGATGGATAATATGTAAACATTTATCTCAAGATGATGATGACAAAATTTGATTGATTCTTGAGAATGCATGCTATGAATGTGAATGAAGCATACAAGGTTTTTAAATGACTTGAAAGTGTTAAAATTTATACGGTATATATGTTTTACGTTTCAAAGAAAAATTACTTATATATCTTTCTAATAAAAGAAATGTCACTCACTATGAATAGTGGCATAAAAAGAATGAGAAAAAGAATAGAAAAATTTTAACAAAAAGTCACTAAATAATATGGTATACAATGATAAAGGGGATTGCTACCTAGCCTTAGCTAAGAGCTTTATATATGACGTTCCACTAGACATAGTAGTTGAGAAATGAGAAATGTGAATGCATTGTAAAGTAATATTCATGAGGTGATGACTGCATACATGAGATGCTCATTTAAATTTAAGATTTATATCTCATAATACATGCTTAATTTTAAATTTCATAATTTACGAAAATAAAAGCATATTTTTGTATGCATAAGAATGGTATATTAGGATTTGCAATTAGATATTTATAAATTGTATCATTATAATATCTAATCATATTAAATACGATTTTAGGTCGTTATAAGAGAGTTTTGAGATTACATTGCATGATTTGGAAACTTTCAATGTTATATTTAATAATTATTAGTTAACTTCTTTGAAGTATAAAGTATGTTTATTTCTTTCTTTTGGGTTGCTATTTTATTTACCATATGGTGATGATATTCAAGCATAGTCATCTGTTATTGGGAGAAACTATTTAATTTAATTCCCTTAGTGAACTAACTTGTATTGGACTCCTTAAGTGTCCCATATTCAACATCTCATTGTTTTGATTATATTCATTCCTTAATTTGTGTAAAATGAGAGTATATGCACATGATATATAACACAGAGGATTTTTGCTATTTTATATACTTGATATCTTTCTATGAGTATATGTTTATATGTACTTTTGTAACTTCATTGAAATTATTTATAATTGCATATATGTGTATGATTATGGTTTTTTTTTTAATCATATGATGAATATCATGTATAAATATTGGAGGTTTAAAAGTAGACATGGTAATAAGCCAAGTTAGACCTAAGGTTACATAAACACAATCCAAAGGCCCTTAAAAGCGGCTTAAACTCAACCTGGATCTCGATTAGACTTGACTCTTTGTCCTATGCGTTGTAACGCTAGTCAAAATAAAATAACTATACCACTACTGTAGCAATGGTGAGCCTAAGTCAATCCCACAAAGAGCTTGGGTGTGCTAAAGCTATTCTAATGTTGTCTAAAAGGAAACCGATCAAAAAAATTGAATTTGAGAGACATTAAAATTAAATAAACAAGACAACTAATGACAAATAAACAAACAAACAAGAAACAAGAAACAAATAACAAATACAAAAAGCTAGGTGGAAGATAAATTCAGGATTTTAGACTTATAATTGATCCTTGAAAAAGATAAATTGTGATTGGTCTATGATGTTAGCCTATAAGTTTGAACAAGCTCTCAAACCCTCAGTTCCTCCAATTTTAGATAGGTCCTATATGATAGAAAGCCTACCCCTAACTACGACGCAACCTAAAATAAGCTCTGTAGATTTAACGACGCAACAGCGTTTAACACAATAGGGAACGACTAACCTAAACCATATTCACACGAGCTCGGACTCTGTAACCTAGAAAATTGAAATCCTAGATTAATTGGTTAAGCATCATAACAAATCCTACTAACCTATTGCCACTTGTGGAAATCACCAAGGACAATTAAGTATCACATGGCTCAATCCTAGCAATTGAACTAAGAATTAAACCTAGGGTAGCTAATTACAATTCATCATAATTTCTTGGAATTCCAATTCAATCCTAGCCTAAATCACAAAACCCATTAATTCCAAATTAATTCTCACAATTGTTAAGCTAAAACTCCATCATTAACTTCCAACCCAAGATTGAACTAGCTAAACATAACTATAACATTTTAAAAAAATTTAAACAAAATAATAACATTATAAAATAACTGAAATAAAGGGCTGAAAAATTAAATAAAACACAAAAAATTTAACAAACTAAAAGCTGGAAAATTAAGAACAACACTCAAATGAACCAAAAGAAAGCATTTCTTTAAGAAATAACAATAACTAAGGTTCAACAAAAATATTTAAACCAAATACATCAAAGAAAACAAGTATTTAAAGACTAAAATAAGAAATAATAGTGCAGAAAATTAAAGAAGAGGAAAAACTATGAAAACTAAATAAAACCCTAAAAGGAAACTAAAGAAGAAAGACGGCTAACTATGGAACAGAAACGAAAAATGAAAGCTAACTCTCCTTTGCGTTTTTTTATGGCTTTTATAGGTGTCCAGGCAGGTTAAAAAGTAGAAGTCATTTTGTAATGTTTGCTGCCGTCTCTTCGAAAGCCTGATAGGCTGATACTTTTGTGCTTCTTGAAAACGTTGGTCATGCATGTCGTTTTTGCAAGCTCTTCAAACGCTTTGAGGATTTTCGTCTTCTTATGGAGAAAGCTCTCCACCTGCCAAGTGCTGGTTGTCCTCCTCTCCATGCCAGCGGTCTGTAATTGGTCTTTTCTTGTCGAGTTAGTGGGACACTTGTCAATGGAAGCCCACCCTTCATTTGCTTCTCACGTTTTAAGCTTGGAAGGTCTTCGAGTGATTTTTGTCTCTGAAAGAGACGTGTCCATCATTAAAAGAAAGCTCCTCTCCACTCTCTTTACTGTTCCATGATTTGACGAATAAACTCTTTGGTTCTCTTCTTTTCTATTTCATGCCACACTTGTGTTCTCCCAGCCACGCTACTCTTGTTCTCTCCTCACGCCACCAACAAACTACAATCTCTTTTTATTTTGTGCCTTTCCTTTGTTAAATATTTGTGCTCCAATTTATTTTACAATCTTGTTTTTTTGTCTCAAACATATATCAACATATTCAATTTAGTAATCAACATAAATTGAACACAAATTAAATATTTTATCTTTAAAATAAGATTGAAATCATATGAAGTTACATAAGATAATGCTATCCTGTCACTATGCACCTCGAGCTTAAGCTTGAGCCAAATCATCCGGCTCCCATCCCTCTCTGACCTATTACATTCCACTATGCTCCATGAAAGTTCTTTTGCTTTTCTAAACTTTGTCAACTTAAAAATTCAGACCTTAATGCCTCAAATAATAATGAAACATCGACTCCGATTGCAGAGTGCCATCAATGTCAGGCGAACGAGTCCTCTATCCGCATTATGAGAGATTAGACTTGTCAAATTCGGCTCGACTGGCCCGATCTGTCTCGGCCTATGAGCCGGTCAATTAGTTTTAGCCAGATTTGACCGGCCCATGGGCTGAGCCACGGGTCAAGTATGTATGGCCGCGGGATGAGGGTAGCCGGTTCGCGGGCCGGCCCGTGGCCCATGAAATAGTGTACGAGCCCAATCACGGGTCGATCCGACCGGCCCGACCCATGATATGCTCACTATAAAAAATATTTTAATTATTTATTAAAATAATTAATAAATAATTTAAGTAAGTTAAAAATTTGTAATTAATGTAATTC
>JAOSBN010000005.1:13598913-13611643 GCA_027563595.1 Erythroxylum suave | reverse complement strand
CAATTTCTTAATCATTTCTATATATTTTATAATTATCAAAACACAAAGGGATTTAATTTTGTCAACCACCATTGGTCGAACATAGTCAATATAAGGGGCTTCTAGGTTTAAATCTAGGTCTTTCTACCATTATAGACTTTAATATATCATTTCCAAAAAAAATCCTTCCTGATGCTTTTTGGGAGATGGTGAAACCTATCTCAGATGATGACATTAAAGCTACTGTCTTTGCTATAAATGGGAAGAATGCCCCAGAGCTTGATGATTTAAATGGTTATTTCTATAGAAAAACATAGCCTATTATTTGACTAATGGTTAGAGAGGTAGTTCATAAGTTTTTCGAAAAGGGAGTGATTCTAAAGGATTTCAATAAAACCTATCTCTTTTTAATTCCTAAAACTTGTAACCCCTCTACATTTGGAGATTCAATCCTATAACATGCACAAACTTCATTTGTAAAATTATTGCTAAGATCTTAGCAAGAAGATTGAAAGGAGTTCATAATCTTATTATCTATGAGAATTAAAAATGCTTTTATGAAGGATAGGAGGTGATAATATTCTAATTGCTTAGGAGCTCCTAAAAGGTTATACTAGAAGGAAATCTCCCCTAAATTAGGTGATTAAAATTGATTTTAACAAAGCCTTTGATTGCATTAATCACTCTTTCCTTTTCTAGGTTCACAAGGCTTTTAATTTTCCTAAAATCATTATCAACTATATTAAAGCTTATGTCTCCACTACAACCTATCATGTTCTGATTAATGGCACCCACTCTACGATTTTTAAGGGGAGAAGAGGAATTAGACAGGGAGAACCTTTGTCCACTTTTCTGTTCATTCTCTGTATGGAAATCCTTTCTCCAATGTTGAAGATCAATGTCTTAAATGATCTTAAATTCAAGTTCCATTCTAGGTAAGTTTTTCTTACCTATCTTTATTTTGTAGATGATCTAGTTCTCTTCTCTAAAACTGATCTGAAATAAATTAAACTATCTATGGATACTCTCAATAGGTTTACTAAGATGTCAAGCCTCAAGGTGAATCTTAATAAAAGCCACTTTATCCTCTTATTAACAGTGAAATTTCTACAAGTTAGTATATCCACTCTAACAAGTATGATTAGGAATTTCCCACCTTTTCAATATCTAAGCCTACTAGTTACTACTCAAATACTTTATTTCAATGAATTCTTTCCTTTAATTGAAAGAACTAAAGGAAAGAATTCAAAGGAGAATCAACAAATTGACTAATAGATTTCTTTCTTTTGGAAGAAAGGGTAAATTTGTCGTTTGCTTCTTAAACTTATATTGAAACACGCATTTTCCCCTTTCTAAGAAGTTGGTCAAATCCATTGAGAAAATGATGACTAACTTTCTATAGGCTAAAGCAAATAGGAGTTCAGGTCTCCCTAAGGTTAAATGGGTAAATTTGTGTACTATTAGGGTAGCCAATAAAGTCTTTTTAATCAAAAGACTTTGGAGAGTGCTTCAAGACAAACATTCCCTTTGGGTGAGATGGATTCACAGTTACTTTTTGAAAAGGAACAACTGATGGAATTTATACAAGACCAAAATTCTCTTGGTTCCTTAATCAAAATTTAAAGATTAGGCATGAGGTGGCCAATAAAGTATGTTGTAAAATAGGGAATGGGATTCTGCTTTTTTATGGCAGACAATTGGACAGGTTATGGTTAGCTATCCCTAAAACCCGATGTTGTTTAGCTCTCTCAGTGATGGATTACAAGGCTAAGGTTATTATACTTATCAATCAAAATTAGTGGGTGAATTTTCCTAAAACATTATAGCAGCTGTAACCCTCTTACTCTCATGATTCTAACCTTCATGACAACTACCTTTGACTCAGTAATCCTATTAAGGAATTACAATCAAGGCCTACAAAAAATGGTTATATAGCATTAAACAAGAGGCATCCTAGCATGGGTTTATGTTGAATAACACTCTAGGACCCAGTACAACACATTTGCCTTGGCTAATGGTCAAGGACGTAATAACTACTATAGCCATACTACATTTCTTGTTGAATCTGAATAGGGTTTGTAGCTTATGTAAAAAAGAGAATGAGATAAGGAATCACTTACTTTTTGTTTGATCCTTATCTAATTCAATTTAGAATAAGATCAGAGAATACTTCTTATGGAGAGCATTCAAATTCATTCATGGAGGTGATTAATAACCTAACTTAAGTACAAGCTACAACACTCTAAAAGCAATAGGTGCTGATCTTAGCCATAACCTTTTAGGAGTTATGGAAGGAGAGGAATTTAAGGGAGTTCCAAAATAAGGAACATTATAAAAGGATAATCATGTAACTTGTCCTACAAAGTGTAAGCGAACAATTAATATGTTGGGATCTAGGGTAGCATTAATAGAAATGCAGCTTTTGAGTTTAACTTTTACCTAGGTTGAGGCAAGTCCATTATGTAGTGCTTCCATACAAGCTGGCAAGAACCTAACACATGAGGATCAATGATTAAATAAAATAGAAGAAGACGTTCATAAGTAGATTAAAAGTTCCTTATCTTTATATACCTAGACTAGCAAAGGAGCAAGGATGCACCCACCACAAACTTCTAATGTCCTAATTCCTAATTAGGCAAGTTCTAGAGTCTTTGACTATTAGTTGGAGGTTTTTTTTTACCCATTTTACAAAACCACATTGAAGAGTATGGCTAAACAATGACATTTATTTTATTGATTTGGTTTATAGGAGTTGATTTCCACTCTACAAACTTTTATAGGTGTCTCCTTTGGACACCATTTTGTTTTCTTCTTTCATATCAATGATATTTTTATTTTTTAAAAAAAGACACGCAATTATGTAACAATGAAATTGTATAATGCTATCTTTTTCTTATGCTTCGTTAGTTTTTTAAATAGAAATTGATGGGCGATACTTAATATAAAATACATGAAGTATATAATAATTTAGAAATGTTAAGAATTAATATGAAAAGGGTCCAAAGTTCATAATACAATATAATTAATCCTTTTAAATATTGGTTAAATTCAATCTCAAATATTAAACATTGACTAATTTAAGCATAAGACTCAAGGTGGTTCAAAAATAGTTATTGAATCTGAGCATGAATTTAGCTCAAAACTTGTTGATTATAATATAGATTAGAGTTCAACCCAGCTTAATCTTTAATAACAATATAACTATAGTGAATTTCAAAATAAACTTGTAATCTAAAATTTCAATCTAATTGTTTATATGTAATTAAATGAAAGAATGTTCATAAGAATCCAAGCTTGACATGTTTAATGTTAAATTAAGATTCAACTACTCAATTCTTAATTGAAGAAGTTTGATAATGATTATTTGATGATCATTAATGATCAACATGATTAGAAATAATAAAAATATTATTTTAATAAAATAAAATTTTTATTTAACAATAATAATTACTAATTATCACAAATAATAACAATATAATTAAATCTTTAATTTATAGAATAGATAAAAGATACTATAATTTTTTCCTCTTAACGAAATTTGGAGGGCCTTAGGCCTAATCTTTTGAGTTTTGTATCATACGAGTTGATACTGACCAGTATATGTCGTAACAACAGGTATTGCTAATATGTGTCATATCAGCTAGAAATGCCACTGAAATAACTATTATCATACTGGTTTCTAGTATTGATCTATTAGTACTAGTTAATATTTAAGATATTGGTTGGGTACTAATTAGATATGTAATTTTTTAAAAATAGAGGACTAAATTGCAAAAAGCAAAATTATTAACCATAACCCACCCTCCAACCCTCCGACCCTTCTTCCTCACTCCCTGCCCCCACCCCCGATTTGGCTACCTCTTTCTATAGTCAATCTCTCACACCGTTTCCTCCTATCATCATAGTTGTCGCCCTTCACACTTGCAACCCACCACAACTCACACAATCCACTTTTGTCCCATGTATAGCTCATCACAATGTCATAACGTATATAGCTCGCTTTTGTTCTCTACCTTTGTCCTTCATTGTCATCCTTCGCCATTTCAATAAAGTAGATCAAGCCTTAAGTTTACCTAGTATCAACCATGTGTTATGTCATATGCGTTGCTTATGTTGAATAAAATAACGTTGTTAATATTGAATGAAATTTGTCTTTAGTGTTTAGTGGTTAGTGTTTTTGTGTTTTTGGTATTTGAGTAATATTAGGAAATAATGTGTTATGTTTGCTTTTGAGATCTAAGTATTATATAATGAATTAATGAAATGTTATGTTGTCCCATTTAAAAAAAAATGCTGTCTCATTGTCTTTGTTATTGTTTGTTTAACTTCAACTATGTTGATTAAAATTAATTAACCAAAGATTGTCAAAGATAGGCTGATAAAGAATGAAAGTCACATTGAAGAATTATTGAATGAAAGATTAAAATTAGTGACAAAATCACTGTGAAGAAGGCAAAATAATAATAATAATAATACTTTGTTATTTGAATGCTTTGGATTATTTATTTTATGTGCAAATTGGGTTATATATTATCATAAAGTGATTGTCATAAAATGGGTCATATATTTTGAATTAAATTGTGTATAAAACAAAATGGGTTAGTTTATGGTTGAATTATATGATTACACAAAATGGGTTATATTTGTGACTTTATGGTTGAATTATACAATCACACAAAATAGGTTATAGTTGTTAGTTTATGTTGGACTATTTTTATAACTTTATGGTTGAATTATGTAATGACACAAATTAGGTTATAGTTGTGACTTTATGGTTGAATTATTTAATCACACAAAACAGGTTACAATTGTACTTTTATAGTTGAATTATGTAATCATACAAAATATGTTATAGTTATGAGAGTGCAGCAATCAATAGTTTTTTTTTTTAGTATTTAGGTTAAGAAACATCAAAATTAATGTATATACCTATATGATGTTTGGGTTAAGAAATATGAGGATTTCTTGGATAGAATGATCCTAACCCTCAAATTTTCATAAGAAATCATTTATATAAGTTCATGAAGTTCACTCTATATCTCTATCATATAAATGCTAGGAAGCTATTATTGCTTTATTTGTTCATGTTATTTTACACAACTTTATTTTTATATTGAAGTTATTAATTTAATTTTGACATATATCATCATTTATTTTTATAGATAAATGGAGGGAAGTTCAAGTACTCCTGAAAATTTGGCTGCTTAAAAAAGATTCAATAATCCATCGTAGGTTTATACTAGATTGGTTCCTAGAATGGAGAACCATAACATTTATTTTGTTTTGTAATAAACATTTCAATGGTGAAAAATCACCAAATTAAAGAGTCATTTAGCTGGGAACAAAGGTGATATAGATCTTTGTAGGAAAGTCAACTATGATCTGAAATAGAAAATGAAAACTTTGTTTAAAGAGTATCAGTATAAGAAAGACAGAAGACAAATACAGAACTAGAAAATTGGTAGTGGAAGTTCTTTTTGTAGTGGTCAGGGTGATATTAGGGATGTTGAAGGTTATATTTTTACTCAACAAAAAGGGATTGTTGCACCTGATGTAAGGAAGAGAAAAACACTAGCTAGTGTCTTACTTTTTTGCATCGGAAATAACTCCTAGAGCTTATCCTCTAATACATGATGCCTTACAATGTAAAGAAACATAATATGTACATGACAATAGCTAAATGGTGGTATAATACAGATGTATCATTTAATGATGCTTAGTTTTACCATTACTAGCCTATAGTGGATATTATTGCCTCTTATAGTCTAAGATATAAAACTCCTTCAATTGATAACTGCAAAAGTAATCTTCTAAATAGCTTTGTTTATGAAATAAAGAGTTATTTGAATAAAAGAAGAATAGTTGGGTGACTTATGAGTGTTTAATCATGTATGATGATTTGAAAAATAAAAAACAAGAGCCTATTATCAATTTTGGTTTATTTTGCTAAGGGGGAAATGTTTAAAAAGTATATTGAAGCATTTGTCTTTGTTAGAAATGTTGATAGTTTGCTTTAGATATTTGCTAAAGATGTGAATGAAGTTGGACAAAAAAATATTATACAATTCATCACTAACAATAATTCTACTTATAAAGCAACTAAAAAGGGCTAAAAAGTAGGTATAATTCTTTTTATTACATTTCTTAGACTACACATTATATTGATCTGATGTTGGAAAATATATGAGATACTAGACACTTTTCTGTCATTGATGAAGTTGGCAAAAGGCAAGAAAAATTACCAAGTTCATCTATAATAACACATTGTCCTAAATTAGATAAGAAAAGATTTCAACAACGGTAGGAATTTATGTCATCCTACTATTACAAGATTTGCTAATTTTTGATCACTTCAATGCTTTGTTCTAATGAAGAAAGAATTGGGACAAATGTTTACAAGTGATAAGTGAGTATTTTAGTATATTAGGACTAATGTTGGATTGGAGGTTTCTACAATTATACTTGAAAAATTATAAATTTTTGTCTCACTGTCAATTTGTTATCCGAGATTGAAAGACATTAGTAAGAGTACTTCGTATGGTTGATAGTGATGAGAAAGTAAAAATAGCTTATTTTTATAATTCCATGGAGAGAGCGAAGGAAGCAATCAAGGGTATTTTAGAAAAGATCTTTTTTGTATATACTTATCTTGCAGTCATCAATGAAACATAAGAAATGTAACTTTCCTCTCAATTGTTTATTTTAAACTAAGCTTTACGAAAAAAGCTAAATTTAATAGGGAAATGCGTTTTAACTATTGCAATAATTATTACCCATAAGATGATGCAATATCTCCTAGCTTATACATGGAGGCTTATAAGGATGGTACTAATAAGTTTAGGATACCCATTGTAATTCGTCAAAAAGACAAATTTAAGGTACATATATATTTCATCACTTTTGTTACTTGCTAGAAATTAATCATTACTTTATTTTGTTTATAATGTTATGTTTGTTGTCTTATAATGGTCGAGTAGGACTAATTCTGAATTGTTGTTTCGAAATTTTAAAGGTTTGCAATTCGAATTTTGAGTAATTTTGTGAGTGTAACAAGGTGTGAAAGGAATTAGAGTAAATTTGAATTCATCCATTCTAAGAAAATGAATAAATTGAAACACAAAAGATTGAACAATTTATTCTTTATTTAATACAACTTGAAACTTTAAAAAATGTATATTATTATCATTATTAAGTTGAATATAATTTCTTGTAATTTCTTGATAATCTAATTTTGTTTGTTTATTATAACTCTTAATAAAACAAGTAGTTATATAGATAGAATTTACCTTGACCATATTGATCTTTTAGCTAAATGGGCTTTTGAGGAATCAAGTTTAATCCATAAAAGTAACTTGGAATATAATCTTGAATAGAAAAGTACTGATATCTCATTTGGTGCAATTAATTTAAATAATAGTGATGATAAGACTTCTCTCAATGATGAGAATTTTATAAAAAATTGGAATCAATACGATTTGAGTGAATATCCAATTAAATGAAGTTCCATTTTTTTCATTTCTTATTTTACTTTTATTTGTATTTGATTTTTATGTTAAATTTCGTATATGCAATATAAAGATACTTAGCAGTATTCCTTGGGTCGGATTCTTGTTGTAATACTTCATGGACCTTTTATTATTCTTACTATATGAAGTTTTAATGTAATTATTCTTTTCCTAAATCAAAGAAATATATATTATCATAAAAGGAAACAAAAGTTGTCAAAACAAGTGGGTCTTAATACAATTATTATTTCTTATATAATATAAATTGCATCATTTTATATACTTTGAATTAATCTTAATTCTCTCTCTCTCTCTCTCGCTATATATATATATATATATATATGTATATGATTAAATGAACTTTTTCTTATATTAATTGCGATTATTATTTATATGTGAAATGCCTAATATTAATAAAAATAAAGTCAATTTTGTTTCAAATTTATATTATTTAGGGACGGAGATGATGTAAAATTAAAAATTATACAGCACATTATATTAAAGAAATATTTTGTAAGTTTAAAAAATAGACTATTTTATAATTTTTAAAAATATCTGAAATAATATTTGATATTGATCAATACTAATACTATACAGTACCAAAACTAAAATTGATATTAATACTGATATAATATTCATAACGTTGTTTAAGCCGCAAAATCATACATCCTAATCAATGTACTAAAATTCTCGCAATAGTTCCGGACGTGGAACATAGTTTGTAGTTATGTCTCCTTCAAGGACATGTTTATCTCATAAGAGAGGAATTCACACGTCATAATTTTTTTAAAAAAAGTATCCCTTTGATTATTTTCTTTTAAAGATTGTGTCATGCACATACTCTTACGTATATAATGATTAACGATGAAAAATTATAAGGGTGAGTCCATACAGTTGACGATGACCCGCGTATGTATATAAAGAGAAGAATTAACATTACGTATCTTAACGGCGTCCAATTATAACGGCAACGTTTTCGCTTCATATGGTACACATCAATGAGTACATCTTCCCTTACTCGAGTGACCTTATTGCTCTTACTATATAATTATAATATGTAAGAAGATGACGTAATCATGTTAACGCGAGCATATAATTGCGGTCTCCTAAGGGGCATAGACACTCCCATGACCACCTCCTGCACCACTTCCACCCCCAGCTCCATATCCTGATCCACCACCACCTTTGCCATAGCCTCCACCTCCACCACCTCCAGAACCTCCACCACCACCTCCACCAACTCCTCCTCCTGCTCCACCTCCATGACCTTCTCCTTCACCTCCACCGCTCCCATATCCGCCTCCACTGCCTCCTCCTGCACCACCGCCTCCTCCACCTCCGCCACCTCTACCTCCTCCACCACCTCCTCCATACCCTTCACTTCCTCCATACCCTCCACCGCTACCAGCTCCTTCTCCTCCACCATAACCGGAACCTCCACCAGCAGTCCCACCACCACCTCCACCTCCTGCTCCACCTCCACCACCACCACCACCACCGGCCCCTTTGCCTCCCCCATATCCAGCACCACCACCTTCCCCACCACCTCTACCACTACCGTATCCAGCACCACTAGCCCCTCCAGCAGAACCAGCGCCACCTCCACCACCACCACCGCTTCCACCTCCACCACCACCTACATGTCCAGCTGCACCTCCGTATCCAGCACCACCACCTTCCCCGCTCCCAGAACCACTTCCGTAGCCAGAAACCCCATGTTCCACTGAACCAGCAGAGCCGCCACCGCTTCCACCACCAGAGCCTCCACCACCACCGTAACCTCCAGTTATAACACCACCTTGGTTGGCACCAGCGTCAACCCCAATATGCGTTGAAATGGTAAGAAGGGACCTTTTGGCAGAACATATGCATAAACCTAGTAACAGAAAGAAAACAGCTATCACAATCTTGTGAGTATGCATTGGATTAAGCTTGAGAACCATCACCTAATTGGCTTGGAATTAAGGAGAGTGTGTAAAGAGTTATTTATAGGCATTGGATTGGATGAGAGAACAGCAAATAATGTGGTAGAGGAGCATGCAAATGAAACATTGGGTTTACGTACCAACAAGGTGGTCCATTGACTAGACATAGAAACACCAGTAAGTATACACTCATTCCCATTAGGAGACCTATAGTAGTGTATTCCTGCTGTCCCCCACATTGGATCACCTCGATTTTATACCAACGAACTTGCTAAGTACACCAAATTTTATTTTTAGTGATATCTGACTCACTAGTCATTTCCTTTATACACCAATGACTAATAAAATAGACTAGTATAGAACATTGGTTTGAGGTGTTATAAACAATTTTAGATCTCATTTCGTGGCTGCCTTTATGTGTGAATTTTGTAATAATATACACAGTAATCCATAATCTCAAGCATGCATCTCATACAATGAATTTACGTGAGACACATGCATATATATATCAACAGAAGCATAATCGAATTTAAAATATCTCCAACCATTGCCCACAGATTATCCTCTTTGTCTCTGAGTTTTTTGAATCTTCTATCTTCTCCTTTAGCACGACGATGGTGTATGCTGAGTGCTTAGTGAGAATAAGGATCCAAAAATAATGCTTATATAACGTCTCCATACCTTTGCCCATCACAGAGGAGGAAGCTCGAGATTATGGGTGATAACGTGTGTGTGGAAGAGGTAAATATATTAAATGGACCATAAGATGAATAGTAGGGAGGTTAGGTAAAATATAAAATCTTACATCATCTCACTTGGTCTATTGAACCCAATACAAACATAACAAGAAATCAAATATATGAATCATGGCGATAGGTCCTCTTCTAGTGAGTATTATCTTCCATGTATTACATATATAAAATTTCTCATTACTAGCCCTTCAACTTAATGAATAAACCATATGCTTATTCTAGGTGCAAATTAAATGACATTTCTCAAAGCCAATCAAAATATATGTGCACAAAATATATGAGAAAATATCAAAATTAAATAATAGTTTCATTAAAATAACAAATATACAACAAAATCAAATTATGGAACCAAGTCCCATTTGCACTATGCGATCCTTAAACTGTTTAGGTGCCATGTCTTTAGTTAAAGGATCCACAATCATCAAATTAGTATTAATGTGCTCTATGACAACTTTCCTTTCCTTAACACGTTTTCTTATGGCTAAATACTTAATGTCGATATGCTTACTTCGACTTCCACTCTTGTTATTTTTAGCCATAAAGACTGTAGCAGAGTTGTTACAATACAACCTTAATGGCTTAGAAATTGAATCAACAACTCTTAAGCCCAGATATGAAACTCTTTAACCATACACCATACGAGGTGGCCTCAAAACATGATACGAACTCAACCTCCATAGTGGAAGTAGCAATCGGGGTCTACTTGGCACTTCTCCTAGATACAGCTCTACCAGCTAGCATGAAAATATAACCAGATGTTGATTTCCTTAAATCAACACAGCTAGCAAAATCTGAATCGAAGTATCTAACTACTTCCAAGTTCTCAGTTCTCTTGTACATAAGCATGCAATCCTTTATGCCCTGAAGATATCTCATAACCTTATTTGCCACTTTCCAGTGGTCAATACCTGGATTACTCTGATATCTTCCTAACATTCCAACAATTTATGCAATGTTGGGCCGGGTGCAGACCTGAGCATACATAAGGCTTCCAATAGCTGAAGCATATGGAATGTTCTTCATGTGTTACCATTCAAAATAATTCTTCGGGCATTGATTCAAACTGAATCTATCACCCTTCACTATAGGTGCTACACTTGGTGCATAATCTTTCATCTGAAATCTCTCTAAAAATTTGTTGATATAGGTCTCTTGAGACAAGCCTAAAATGCCTTGAGATCTTTCTTTATGGATCTTGATGCCAATGACATAAGATGACTCACCCATATCTTTCATATCAAAATTCTTTGAGAGAAATTGTTTCACCTCATATAGTAAATCCTTATCATTAGTCGCAAGTAAGATGTCATCCATGTATAACACAAGAAAACAAGTTTTACTCCCACTGACCTTCTGGTATAAACATTGGTCTATTATATTCTCTTCAAAACCGATTGAAGAGATAACCTTATAGAATTTTAAATACCACTACCGGGAGGCTTGTTTTAATCCATTTATGGATTTATTAAGCTTGCAAACTAAATGCTCACTATCACTAGAGGAGAATCCTTCAGATTGTTTCATGTAAACCTCTTCCTCTAGTTCACCATTGAGGAACGCCGTTTTCATATCTATTTGATGTAACTCAAGATCAAAATGAGCTGCTAGTGCCATGATCATATGAAGAGAATCTTTCTTAGATACAAGAAAAAATGTCTCCATATAGTCGATTCCTTCTCTTTAAGTGAACCCTTTGGCAACAAGCCTTGCTTTATGTCTCTCAATGTTGCCTCGTGAGTCTTTCTTTGTCTTAAAAACCCATCTACATCTAATGGCTTTGATACCATTTGGCAACTAAACAAGATCCTAGACTTGATTAGATGCCATATAATCCATTTCATCCTTCATAGCATTATACCACAAGTCTGATTCCTTAGAACTTATGGCCTGTGAAAACGTTTCAGGATCATTTTCAGCTCCAATGTTGTAATCTGACTCTTGTAGATACTCTATATAATCACTAGGTATTGCTGACCTTCTAACTCTAGTAGATATCCTCAATCTTGGATCATCACGATGAACCTGTTGCTCAACCTGTTATTCAATAGGTTGCTTAACTATTTCTGGTTGTTCCTCATTTACAACTTGATCTGTTGGATTGACATTAACAGCTTGTGGAACTTCAGTAACTGGTTATCCAACCCCGGTTTCAACTTGAGGGGTGTGTATGACAATCAATCTATCACTTGAACCAGAGGGTTGAGTTTCATAATGACCCCTTTTAAAAACTATGTCCTGAAAATGATCACTCCCACTGATCAAGTCATTCTCAAGAAATTTTGCATTTCTTGATTCCACAATTCTAGTGCCGTTAGATAGACAATAGAACCTATACCCTTTAGACCTTTCAGCATATCCAATGAAATACCCACTAATAGTCCTTAGGTCTAGCTTCTTCTCCTGTGGGTTGTAAATTCTCACTTCAGACGGGCATCTCCAAATGCGTATTGTTAAGTCAGGAGGACTTTATGATATTTTAATTTTGATGACACACTAATAATAATAATGTTAGAAACAAATGAACGTTTTGACAAGTGTGTTAAGTGTGCAGTCGAAGTACAAAAGACAG
>JAOSBN010000005.1:13578975-13598813 GCA_027563595.1 Erythroxylum suave | reverse complement strand
ATACTCTTTTAACAAGTTCAAGAAGTTCTTATTATTCTTTTTAATTTGTATTCACGAAAAGGATACACCATTCAACATCCCCCCTTCTTGTGTATCTAGTTTATCATATACAAGTTCTTTATTAACGTGTGATTTACTTCATTTATATGTCTCAAACTCGGTTTCCAACCCTTAAATAACTCAAAAGGTGTCTTTGAGATAGCCTTGGTTGGAACTCGGTTTAATATAAACACTGCTGTCTTTAGAGCTTCATTCCACAAGAATTGAGGAAGTTCTGTATTACTCCTCATACTTCTTACTATGCCCATTAATGTTTGGTTTCTTCTTTCTGCCACACCATCCTGGTGTATTGGGCAACAATCCCATGTTCCTGAAGAAACTTTGCAAAAGGACTAGGTGCTTGTCCACTTTCAGTGTATCTACCATAGTACTCTCCACCTTTATCTGATCTTACGATTTTAATCAGTTTTTCATATTAATTCTCCACTTCAGCCTTAAACATTTTAGAGGCGTCTAAAGCTTCGTATTTAGAAAGAAGTAAGTAGAGATACATATATTGTGAATAATCGTCTATGAAAGTGATGAAGTATTTCGGACTATTTGCATCCATATCTAGACAACAAATATATGCATGTATGATTTCTAACAGGTTTGTACTCCTCTTAGCACCTCTTTTAGACTTATTAGTTTGCTTGCCCTTAATGCAATCCAGACAAGTCTTAAAGTTAGCAAAATCTAAAGTACTAAGTACTCCTTCACTTACTAACCTCTTAATTCTCTTAATAGAGATGTGTCATAATCTAAGGTGCCATAACATAGAGAATTCTTCTTTCACAACACATCGTTTTAATCTAGCAATGACATGCATCAAATTGTAGGCATCCTCATTTTGCAATTGAATCGAATAAAGACCATAAGATAATGTACCATAACCACTAACTTTAGATCCATTACATAAATGGAAACCAGGCTCTGAAAAGTTAAAGGAAAAACCAAAAGATACAAGTCTTGATACAGAAATCAAATTTCTAGAGAAATTTGGAACATAAATTTTCTTTTCTAAACACAAAATAAAGCCACTACTCAAAACCAAACTACAAGTGCCGATGGCTTTCACATGTGAACTCGTCTTACTTCCTGAATAGATGAATTGTTCACTTCCCACCGGCTTCCTTAGGTTTTGCATACCCTGTAAGATATTTGAAACATGGATTGTAGAACTAGAGTCAATCCATCGTGTTTTATGATTAACATTAACCATATTAGATTAATAACAAACAAATGACATTTGAGTACCTTTCTTTTCAAGCCAGATCTTGAATTTAGCGCAGTCTTTCTTCACGTGTCCCTTCTTTTTGTAGAAGAAACACTTAGACGGTTTCTTTATATCAGATTGAGGGAAATTTTCCCCTTTCCCTTATTTTTGACATCATCCTGTCTTTTCTTTCCTGAAATGGTCAAATTGACCCTTTCACCCTCTTCCCTCAACAACCTCTTCTCTTCTTGTACACACATGGTCAACAGCTCATTAATCGACCACTTGTCCTTATGTGTGTTATAAGAAATCTTGAAAGGATTGTTAAGGCAGAGTGCACAGAATGTAAAGTACCAAGAAAGATTCCGATATAGTAACCTCTAATGCTTTCAGCTGAGCTACTATGTCCCTTATACGCATGATGTGATTACGAACACCCTTTATTTCAGTGAGCCTCAATGATGACAATTGAATAATCAAGGTGCTAGCAAGGGCCTTATCAGATGTAGAGAATTGCTCATTAATGGCCTTCAATAGATCTCTGACATTATTATGCTGTTCGATAGAACTACGAATACTAGCAGATATCTTGCTCTTTATGAACATCACGGAGAGGCGATGAGACCTCTCCCACTTTTCATAAAGAGCAACAACTTCTAGAGTGCTGGTTTCGGTCATACTCGGTGGTTCGTCCTTCCTAATAGACCTTATAGTTGTCACCTCTTAATTTGAGAATATCACACTTAATATCATAAATATTAACTGTCTGAGTAACTGCAAATTAAGAAATAAAAATATATGCTTGTTATATATATAATTTCAGGCCAAAAATAATTCATGGTTTACCAATATAAATCATGTATTTAATAGATGAATCTAGTGACATAAGACTTGCCTGTGAGCTAAAGTTCTACTCAATTAGATTCATCTACAACTTTATGACAAAACTATTGAATTATGTTCCTTTTCTTAATTCCTGTGGGTAGATTAAGAAATATAATTCGACATTTTAACCTAATTAATCATACGAAGATAACAAAATTCATGTGAGTAGATTTTATCATATCATGTATGATTAACTACAATTGATGATTCAATGTGATCTTAAAACTAAACATATAATTGTAATTAACTTGAGATGCTGTGGCGACTCCCAATTAACTAAAATCATATGATCACTAAAATTATCTTAAGCTTCAAATTAAAGCCTAAACATTTGCATCAATTAATAAATAATGCAAATAAATCAAATAATAGTGCACCAATTATTGAATCTAATCTTTCATGTATATTAATTACAAAATTTTATACATACAAAATTTTCAATTAATCACATGTAATTTGTGCAAAAATTAAACAATTATAATATGCATGTCAAAAGCTTATATTCCTACATGACATACATAATTAAAAATTAATATTTTTCATAAAATATTAATACCCAAAAATAATTTTATAATTAAAAATCACAACATAAGGGTTAGGTCTTGATTAACCCAACTGATTATTAATATTGACAAAAATCAATATTAATAAATATTTTTATTAAAAAAGAAAAATCGTAGTCGTCTTCAACCTCTAGCCAAGTCGGGTGTGACCCAACTGGAACCCACAGAGTTTTGACAATTTTGGTGAGTAGAAGACACCAGAAATCAAATGAAGGCTGGCGATGGGATGAGGACGACCATGCGACGCGCACGAGATGTCGTAAAACCAACCATGCAACGCTCCATAAATGACAACGTCCGAAGCGTCACGTACAGTCATCGTCGTCCCTCCTCCCTACATGGTTTTGTCACAATCGAGCGCTTAATGGAGCACAAAAACATGATTCTCACATCCTCAGCATGTACAAAATGTCGAAAAATTCAACAACCCAAGCACAGCTCCCACGACAGAAAAGAGAAAGCCGAAAACAGAGCATAATAGAGATAATATTTTCAGACAGTTGGAAGCAAGGCAGAGCTGCTAAGGCTTTGATACCAAATGTAATAATATACACAGTAATCCATAATCTCAAGCATGCATCTTATACAATGAATTTACGTGAGACACATGCATATATATATATATATATAAAAGGAAGTGTAATCGAAACTAACCGATGATCCTCTTTGTCTCTGAGTTTTTTCGAATCTTCTATCCTCTCCTTTAGCACGACGATGGTGTATGCTGAGTGCTTAGTGAGAATAGGGACCAAAAAATAACATTTATATAACGTCTCCATACCTTTGCCCATCACAGAGGTGGAAGCTCGAGAGTATGGGCGATAATGTGTGTGTGAAAGAGGGTAAATGCATTAAACGGACCGTAACATGAATAGTAAGGAGGTTAGGTAAAATATAAAATCTTAGAAATTTCTCTACTTAGACTGGTGTGTAAAAGAATTTAATCTTAATTAGTGCAAGTGTATGGGAAATTTAATCTAAAATACCCTTTGTACGACCATATTCTGCATCTGGTTTCACATTGTACTCTTTGATTTTGGTGTATAACAAATTACTAAGCATATTCGAATTAGGAACTTGCTGATTATTCGTGAGCTTATAAAGAAAATATATTTGAAAGATAACATACTTCAAAAGATGATTTCGGTAAGATAATGTCTATTGTTTATAAATATAATTGAAAATGCCAGAGGTTACTGATTTTTCTCCTGAAAAAAAGTATAAAACCATGCAAGAATTAGTGGCTTCAAGATGCGATATAAAACCGTGCCAGTAACTTCTTTTTACTTGGTAAATAGTGTATGGATAGAGTTACGTTCAAATCTAATAATTTACAACCGCAACTAACTACAGTTATACATAATGCAATTTTGATCACAGAGTTTTCCAGTGCTTAAATTTTGAGTGAATACTGATAACAAAGAAATTTTTTTGAGTTTAAACTGTATACGTCACTCCTCTTTCCTTTAAGCTGCTGTACGCGTGGTTATGTTAGAAAACCAGAAATATACTATTTAAAACTTCAAATGGGCTGTGAGAACTTCTAGCCTGAAGCATAGAACTGCCGCTATTAACAATTTGACATATTAGAATTCGGTATATTTTGATATTTTGCTCACTTTTTCTGCACTCTGTAACTTGGTTTTCGCCACCTGTATTCAATAATTTACTAATTTCTTTTTGATACACGTCATATCTAATAGCTCAGTTATATCCAGCTGATTAGGACCACTTAAATATCTGAATATTGGATGGGCCATAAGTATCAAATTTCCATATTGCTTTCCACTCTCCATTGTAGCCACTCCTATTTACTCAGGATTGAATTATAGCGACCTCCATCCAATGTGCCTCTCCTAGTTTTTGCGGCGATACATGTGATCTGATCATGGATGTTATGGAAATGCTGTCCAACCAAACCTTTTTGAAAGCATATGAATTAACAATGGCTCAGCTCTTTTGTCTACAGTCTACCACTAACCCATATATGCTCAAACGAAGAAGATGATCCTTGACATTTCTACACCAAACAGTATAGAAAGTATCCACTAAGACCGCTACTTAAAAAAAGTATACCTGATTTGATATTCTGATATTAATACGTGTCATCGACATCAAGATTTACAAGCTACAGCTTTCAGATTAAATTGTTACGACTTAATCAACAACTAAATAGAAATTCATTAATCGTGATCACTGAAGCCCCGCCACCTTTTCCCTTTGCGTTCTATGAACACTCCTTGACACTGAATCAACGGCGTTTTAAGATTCCTTGACGAAAAAAGGAGTTCGAGATTTTAGCACATTTTGACTTGGATACAGCAAATTGTGTCAAAAACATTTTAGGGTTAATATATTAGATCTCGTACGTGTAGCTTAGACCTTTTTAACCTTAATCCCTAATTTTTAAAACTATCATATATTCTTCTAGCGTGTGGTTTTTGTTTCGTTTGTAGTCTGTAACGTTGCTTTATGTTAATTTTCCATCAAATGGCTCAATTAGGTGTTATGGGGCAAATGGCTCAATTAGGTGTTATGGGGTTAACAAATGGCTCAATTAGGTGTTATGGGGTTAAGTTATTGTCACATAATATACAACATTTTGTGATTTAGGAGACAACAAATGAGTTTGTCCTGGAGACAATAACAACCAAGATCATGTGTTACGTAGCACAATCATAATACGTGATATGCTAAGTAACACTTAATCAAGCCATAACATGTTGTTTGTATATGATAGCTACTGAATATCAGCACTAAAATTGAAAAAAAGTATAAATCACAGGGCATCCAGAATAATTAACTCAAAATTTTAGTAATATGAATTTATCCTACGACTTCCCTATCATTTCTATATCTATTTCCACTATTCCATTTGAAGTTACGATATATAATATATAGACATAAACCAATATGTTATATATGATATAACTTTTATTATGTGGGCTACAACTAATATTTTATTTTACAATCGGGTCAAATAGAGATATGTAAGTCCTTGGTTACATTGGTGATACTTTTATGAGTTTTGGTCTTGTCAACAGGTTTATTATATAGTGTGATGATTTTGTGTAGCTATCAGGGCTCGTTAACAATAAGATTCAAGCTTTTGACTAATTAACCTTGAACTTTATTGTAATCCCATAGTCTTAAATATGACATAAAAGAGTTAGATTTATATCATCTGTAATCTAACTTAAATTAACAAGAGAAGCGAGTTCTTTTTTCCATTTTACGAGTATTTCATAAAGATGATTATATAAAGTTCAAGAACAATAAAAACCAAACGAGAACGCGAACTGATTAACTGGAATGCCTGTTAGTGAACCCTATCTATTGATTGTAGGACTGACACGGGTTTAGGAACTTCAAATCTCTCGTTTGCCTTCAAGAATCCAATTGCAACTCACACCCTATATCTTATAATTCACGTGTCAGTAACTTCAAATGTCTCTTTTGCCTTAAAGAATCCAATTGCAACTCACACCCTATATCTTATAATTCACGTATTCTTAATAATGTTTATTAATTCATGTGTCAATTATTAAGTTGCACATAATGCTATTGAATGATCGTATAATCTCTTATCTATAATGAATAATTTCCTCATGTGGCATTGTAACTGTTTTCAATAGGTTCCATAGCCCTTAATCTTTTAATATGTTAAATTTTTATATTAGAAACTTTTAGATAGAAGATTTTAGGATTTTAGAAAAAATTCTAAATTCTATTTACAAGAAACCCTAGAATGGTTTATTGTTTCTTATGATTAAGTCATAAGGATGGTTGATATTTGCACCAAAGTGGGTCACTAATCAACTTTGTGACATACTATTCACTAAATCATATTGTTTCTTTTGAATAAATTATGGGATTGGTTAATATCTACATTAAAATGGGTTGTTAACCGATTTTGTAATTTGGTAGTACTTGAATGTTTAGTTTTTCGATGTTTCTCATGACTATTATAAATTTTGGATCTTTCTTTGAATGTTTTTTTAAAATAATTTTATAACTTTAAATTTTACTCCAATGGTCATTGAAACCTAGAGTTCCCGATGGTAGAAGCTCTTAATAACTTTTGGAAGGGTTAATTGACCAAACTTATAGTTTGGTTAGTCAATTAGACAATTTGTTTAGTCAATTAAGCAAACATTTTTTGGGGTCATATTTTGGCCATATCAATCATTTTAATAAACTTTTAAGTGATTCTATCCCTTCAGTTAGTATTGTCACACAAATATTTAGGTTAAGAAAAAGAAATGCTTACAGAGTTTCTTAATACTTATGGCATACTTACATAATAAATTATGTTTAGTATACCTAAGAAGAACGAAGTAGCATAGAGGCGCAATGTCACACTAAAGAACATGATGAGGAGCATGATGGTGAGATCGAAGCTTTTTAAGTATCTTAAGGGTTAGATCGTACATCACTTTATGCCCTAAATCATGTTCCTAAAACCCCTTTCGAATCTTAAATTATTAGGAAGCTTAATTTGAATCATTTTAAGGTTTGGAGTTGTCCAACAAAGAAAATTTATAATCCAATAAAAAAGAAGTTAGTCATTGGACAACCCCTGTTTTCTTTATAAACTATCCTGAAGGTTATAGAACCATAATTATGGAGGCACAGATTATGAGTTTTTGGATAACGAAATAGCAGATGTATCATTAAGAACTAAAGTGGTTTAAAAGCCTGAGTCATTAGCAGTACATGTTCCCATTACTTATAGGACAGTTGTGTAAGTATTATTAGGGGTACATAGGGATGATTTGGAGGAATGTATAACTCTTGAAGTTGGAAATGATACGAATGTCGATAAATTGGTTATGGCGGGTACTCAACATGATCCTATAATACCATTGAGATGTTTACAAAAATATAGAATGTTAACACCTTTTGATAATTTTATTATTGGTAAGAGTGAGATCGACTATTTTTCAAGAGAGATTATAAATTCACTTGACTATGATGAAATAATGGGGAGTGATCATTCTAATATATGGATGGTAGATTTAGAGGAGGAGATGTAGTCTAAGACAAATAATGGTGTTTGGGTGTCAGTTTACAGCATAGATAGATATAAATTTATTGGTTGCAAGTGATCTTTTTAAGTCTAATAGAGATATTAAAGGTAAGGTTAAGAGGTTTAAAGCAAGGATTACGGAAAAGGACAACACTCAGAAAGAGGAAATGAACTATATTCATACTTTCTCAGTAATATTAACTAAGATCTCATTATGGATGATTATAGTTTTAACAACTCATTTTGATCTTGAACTTCATCAAATAGATGTTGAGAAAACCTTCTTGAATAGTGATATATTATAAGAGGTGTAGATTTAGCACTCTATGTGTTTTGAGATAAAGGAGAATGAGCACCAAATTTTTAGATTAAAGAAATGAATTTATGAATCAAAATGTACATCATGGCAGTAGTACTTGAAATTTTATAAGGTTATCATAATTTTAAACTTTAAGCCAAAACACTTGACTCTTATATATAAACCAAATTCAGTGGGTGTAATTAAGTTCATGTATTTTTTTGTCTTGTATATGGATAACATATTACTTCCCATTAATGAATTGGGCATGTTTTTGAATATGAAGAAAATGCCTTCAAAGAACTTTGGCATAAAAGAAATTAGGAAGGCACAATTTGTTCTTAAAGCAGAGATCTATAAAAACAAATCTAAGAAGGTTTGACAAAGAACATATTGCATTCTTTTTTAAGAATTCAAAGAACATTTATGGAGCCAAATGTATTAAGCTTATACATTTTAAGATTTAAAAATGAGTTAATAATGGTGATAAATTTCAAGAGTATAATGTTATCACAAACATGTTAGCTCATTAACTAAAGGTCTTATGTCTACAGATTTTCGTAGACACATAGGCAAGATGAGAATTCATTGTCTTATTATATTTTGATGTAGTAAGATTTTGTGACTTTTATATTTACATGTTTAAAATAATTAAAATTAATAGGATCATGGATTTTGCATTTGTTTATTATACTATTATATTTAAAATACATACATATAGTTATATATGTTCATGTTATTTTTTTGGTTGGACATGTATTATGTCTTCTTTATGGAATAGATAGCTTATTCTCTTTATAGACCAAACTATCTTTTGGTTGTAATCGTTATATATGATTGATGGTCTCTTTTAAGGATAACATATCTTATTTTGAGATTGGAGTCTGACTTTGAGATGGATTCATGTTGTTATACATAGTTTTTAATTTTATAGGTCTTATATGTAAGTCACACTACATTAGCACTACTTTAATTCTAGAGATAAATCAAGAGGTTCAAGCTTTGTTGCAGAGAGTTGGAAGGAAAATGGATGTTGGACAACACCAATCCATTGTTTATTGCTTCTTATGATTAAGTCATAAAGATGGTTAATATTTGCACCAAAGTGGGTTATTAATCAACTTTGTGACTTACTATTCACTAAATCATTTAGTTTCTTCTGAATAAATTATGGGTTTAATATCTACATCAAAATGGGTTGTTAACTGATTTTGTAATTTGGTAGTACTTGAATCTTGAGTTTTAGATGTTTCTCGTGAGTATTATAAATTTTGGATCTTTCCTTGAATGTTTTTTAATAATTTTATAACTTTAAGTGTTACTCCATTAGTCATTCAAACCTAGAGTTCCCAATGGTAGAAGCTCTTAATAACTTTAGGAAGGGTTAATTAACCAGACTTATAGTTTGGTTAGTCAATTAGACAAATTGTTTAGTCAATTAGGCAAACATTTTCTTTTTCACATTTTGGCCATATCAATCATTTTAATAAACTTGTAAATGATTTTATCCCTTCAATTAGTATTGTCAAACAAATATTTAGGTCAAGACAAAGAAATGCTTATAGAGTTTCTTGATAGTTACGACATAGCTACATAATAAATTATGTTCAGTATACCTAAGTAGAATGAAGTAGCATAAAGGTATAGTGTCAAACTAAAAAATATGGTGAGAAGCATGATGGCGAGATCAAAGCTTTTTAAGTATCTTAAGGGTTAGATACTAAAGACATCACTTTATGCCCTAAATCATGTTCCTAAAATCCCTTTTGAATCTTAAATGAGTAGAAAGCTTAATCTGAATCACTTTAAGGGTTGGAGTTTTATAACAAAGAAAATTTATAATCTAATAGAAAGGAAGTTAATCATAGGACAACTCTTGGTTTCTTTATAAACTATCCTAATAGTCATAGTACCATAATTGTAGAGATACAGATTATGAGTTTTTGGATAATGATATAGCAAATGTATCATTAAGAACTAAAATGATTTAAAAGCCTGCGTCATTAGCAGTACATGTTCCTATTACTTATAAGATAGTTGTGCAGGTACTATTAGGGGTATATAGGGATGATTTGGAGGAATATATAACTCTTGATGTTGGAAATGGTACGAATGTTGTTAAATTGGTTATGGTGGGCACTCAACATGATCCTATAATACCATTGATATGTTTACAAAAATATAGAACGTTAACACCTTTTGATAATTTTATTATAAGTAAGAGTGAGATCGACTATTTTTCGAGAGAGATTATAGATTCACTTGACTATGATGAAATAATGGGGAATGATCACTCTAATATATGGATGGTAGATTTAGGGGAGGAGATGTAGTCTAAGACAAATAATGGTGTTTGGGAGTCAATTTACATTTTAGATAGATACAAATTTATTAGTTGTAAGTGTATTTTTTAAGACTAATAGAGATATTAAAGGTAAGGTTGAGAGGTTTAAAGCAAGGCTTATGGAAAAGGACAACACTTAGAAAGAGGAAATGAACTATATTCATTCTTTCTCAATAATGTCAACTAAGAACTCATTGTGGATGATTATAATTTTAACAACTCATTTTGATCTTGAACTTCATCAAATAGATGTCAAGAAAACCTTCTATTATACGAGGTGTAGATTTAGCACGCTATGTGTTTTGAGATAAAAGAGAATGATCACCAAAGTTGTAGATTAAAGAAATCAATTTATGAATTAAAATTTTCAACATGGCAGTAGTACTTGAAATTTTATAATGTTATCACAATTTTCAACTTTAAGGAGAAACACTTGAATCTTGTATATAATCCAAATTCTGTGGGTATAATTAAGTTCATGGTTTTTTTGTCTTGTAAATGGATAACATATTAGTTCCCATTAATGAATTAGGCATGTTTTTGAATATGAAAAAAATGCTTTTAAAGAACTTTGACGTAACAGAAATTAGGAAGGAACACTTTGTTTTTAAAGCAGAAATCCATACAAACAAATCAAAGAACGTTTTAGCCTAGTTTAAAAGATTTATATCAATAAAGAGTTAAAGAAGTTCAACATGACGAATTGTATGCCTATTAATTAGCTATATTCAAAAGTGACACATTGAGTAAAGAGAAGTGTGATCAAGATGAGGTAGAGAAAGTGAAGATGAGTTTCATTCCTTGCAATAGTATAACTGAGAGTCTGATATATTTAAAGGTATGCACTAGACTTAATATTGCCTTTGCAATTAGTATTCTTAATAGAAAGTTAGTAAATCTTAGTCATAAAAATTGGGTTATAACAAGGTCATCATTACATTATATATGTAAGACTGGAGATTACTCATTGGTATACAACCATATAAGTAAGATAAATATTATTGGATATGAAGATCCTAACCATTGGTGACTATTCTAATAATAAGAAATCAACTAGATGTAACTTTTTTTTTTTAATGTTAGCTAGATAAGCTGTGTCTTGGAAAGTATATAAGTAGTTATCATGAAGAATTCAACCATGAATGCTAAGATTATGGCTTGTTTTGAGGTAAGAGCACATGTTAAGTGAATAAAGAAATTAGTTAGAGGGCTTAGGATAATTGTTTGAATTTCTAAGCCTATTATTACAAATAAGATATTGCATTCTTTTTCAAGAATTCAGTGAACACTTATGGAGCTAAATATATTAAGCTTATACATTTTAAGATTTAACGATGAGTTAAAAATGGTGATATATTTCATGAGTATAATGTTATCGCAAACATGTTAGCTCATTAACTAAAGGGCTCATATCTATATATTTTCGTAGACACATAGGCAAGATGAGAATTCATTGTCTTATTATATTTTGATGTAGTAGGATTTTGTGACTTTTATATTACATGTTTAAAATACTTAAAATTAATAGGATCATGGATTTTGCATTTGTTTATTATACTATTATATTTAAAATACATATATATAGTTATATATGTACACTTGATTTTTTTTATCTTGACATGTATTATAACTTCTTTATGGAATAGATAGTTTAGTCTCTTTATAGATCGGACTATCTTTTGGTTGTAATCGCTATATATGATTGATGGTCTCTTTTAAGGATAACATATCTCATTTTGAGATGGATTGTTGTTGTTATTCATAGTTTCTAATTTTATAAGTCTTATATGTAAGTCACACTACATTAGTACTACTTTAATTCTCGAGATACATTAAGAGGTTCAAGATTTGTTATGGAGAGTTGGAAGGCAAATGGATGTTGGATAACATCAATTCATTGAAAGTAACCCTAGAATTAGGTATTTCCTTCCAAAATTCTACTAATTGTTGGTGTTATTTTGGAAATAAACTGCAAGCGATTGGTCTGTGATTATCTCTTGCTTGATGGATTTCTTAGGGGGATGGGTTGATTTTATAATAATAAGATAGGTTGTGCTTCTATCTTCTTGTACTTGATAGATTGTGCTTCTATCTTCCTGTATTTGATCAACCCATCATCTACTACTAGATTTCTTAAGGGATGAGTTGGAGGAACTTCTGCCCAGATGGTTCGTTCCTTCTTTTGGATAGTGGATTTAGAATTGTCACAATTGTGGGATTGATTAGTGCTCCTTGAGTTGGTTAACAGTTTCTCTTAACAAAAGATCCTGACGTATCATTTAACCTTGATGAAGTTGCAGGTCTCTCTCTTTCCTAATTTCATAAACCAATCTTTTAAATGCTAATTTGAATTATAGAGAAAGCTACCTATAACTCCATCTTTTATTCCATATTAGTTGTAGGTAAGTTTCCTAATTTAGGGGGTTATGGTTTAAAGAAATTTGTGGGTGTAGGGATCTTATAAGATAGCCTTATAAGGACACCAAAAATAAAGACGATCAATTATTTTTCATCTTTCGAATTCATTACTACATAGGAAACATATGCTATCCCAAATAAATCCTCTCCTTTGTCTTTTGTCGAAAGTTTCCCCAAAATATTTAGCTATAGGATGAAGGATATTTAAGAATGTTTTGAGAATACAAGGATATTTTCTTATAGTGGCTTGTTAGATTTATTTATTTACTTAATTCTTTCTTTCTTGTTTGTTTGTTTGTTTATTTATTTCATCTTTTATTTCGATTCTTTACCTTGCTCTATATTTATTGTATTATTTATTTTTATATTTTATTAGTATTATTATCTTTTATGGCTATTTTATTTTACTTAATATTTTATTATTTTAATATTTTAATATTTATATACTTTTCTTTCATATGGATCTATCAGAAATAACCTTTCTACTAATTAGGCTAAGGTTGTGTAACTAGACCTTCCCAAATTATATGTATCAGTGGAACTTTTACTGGATCGTTGTTGTTGTTATCATCATCGTTGTTGTTGTTGTTATTTATGATTGTGATTATGAGAAGTTGTATTTTGATTGCAACGTAGTAACTATCATGATTCAATATGGACGGTTCATTTAATTAGGTTTTTTAAGCTGATGAGATAATTTTGAAAACTTTATTCAAACTTATTAAATTTTTTATTTGATTCAATCGAGTTGTTTTCAAAGTATATTCAAAAAATTATTTAATTAATTTTACTTAAGTGGGAGAATGTTAGAATTTTCTTTGTGGGTTATAACTAATTATTCTTCTATTTTACCATTGGATCAAATGGGGACGTGCATACCTTTAGTTATATTTGTGATTTTTAATGAATTTATTTTCTCCGTAGGTTTATTGTGTATAGTATGATTATTGTTGTATATGCCTATTAAGTCCCCTTGATGGTATGATCCAAACTTTTAACTAATTAGTCTAAGTCTCTCTTGACATCTTTATAACTATGTATGAAAGTGACTTATAAGAGACTATTTATATCATCTATAATATGATTTAAATTGGTAGGAAAGCTAAGAAAAAATATAAATTATTTTCTTTATTTTGTATATACCGCATAAAATGATTTTATAAAATTTCAATCAACAAATTATATCTTCAAATTTAGGTATTATAATATCAATTATTAAAGTACATAAAATGTTATTGAATGATCCTACAATCACTTCTTTTAAATATATAATTTCTGCAATTTTAGTACGTAGCAAGGAGATGAGTTCTATTTTTCTTGAAAACATGAAATTGGTGATTCTTTAACACGTGGCTATGACATTAACTGAAAAGTCTCTGCCTTGCTAGTTTTCGCTTTACAGCCAATAGAACATGCAACTTGCGTTATTCTAATCTAGTGGTCTAACATTTGTTGGATTGTACTCGAGAACAGTCTGAAACATATCTTTAGAGAAAACAAGAGAGGATAGGGAATTCCCTCTTGGTCGTATCTCTTTTCAGCAGAGGACATCTCTTGTAACAATATCAACATTTGCGAAACCTAATTTCCTTTGCAACTAAAAGACTGGCTTTGGGGAGCCAGATTTCACAGCAAAGCAATATTGCTCTATATTTACGTAAAGATTACAGATTTCTTTTTTGCAATGGATTGTAGTTGGTATGCAACACCGCAATAGTAAGGCGCATGCAAGCAGGAATTTGGTAACTTTCAAGTGTGAAACCTCTTCTCAAGGTTCATATTTCCGGAGCTTATCCTCTAACGAGTTTATTCACGCTATGATAAGTGGGACCATGCCATCTCATTTTGCTTTCTTAGTGGTAGTGGGATCCTGCTCTTCTCCACATAGAATTTGAGAGAAAATTATTTCATCACTCTCACGTCCCCTGTGACGCATGCAACTATTATTTTTTACATTCGCAGTTTTACCTAAACATATAGAAAGAAATTCCTGAACGCTAAATATCTATTGGCATTTTATTATCCCCACTTCAAATAAAAGTTAAATCAATTTGGATTTGTAGAAGAACTGAATTGGATAGAATGCCGTTTATAAGGTCCGTGATCTCAAAGCCATAAATTGAGGGTCTATATGGGCCATTAACAATATGTTCGTTCTGAAATTATTTGTGTGGCTAATAATGACCTTATTAGTTGCTTTGGCAAATATATGAACACTTGTCCTAAAACTTACAGCACTAACTATTCAATTGTTCTTTTGCAAGAAAAAACGAAGGGAAGAGAAAGAAGTAGGAGAATATATAAATAAAAAAAATTGAAGTTTAATAATAAGTCTATAAATGGAATCTGGTTGAGATAATATGGTACTCAAAAGGAAGTAGATTGTATGTTGGTGAATTTAAACTTATTTCTTATTTAAAAATACAGTTTGACCAAATTCTAGTAAAATAATAATATAGAATGACAATTTAGTTAAGAACAATCATACAAAGGCAATAAAGAGAGTAGGAAGAAAGATTACAAATCGATTTTATAGTGCTTCATAAAACAAACCTTATCTATGTCACCTAGGACTCATTTAGGATTTTATTAAACTCTTCTTTCAACTAACTAACAAGGAACCTTACAAGATTCTTTGTCCGTTCTAAGTAAAGAGAACCATTTTTATAATCTTCTTTAATATTAAAATGTAACCACAAGTCTTCTTAAATTAAACAAGCATAAGATATAGCCCCAAATAAACTTTGCAACTTCGGTAAGTCTTGCCTGCTCACTTTAATACTCTATGGCTAATAATCAATTCACAATAAATGTACATATACTTAGAATATTTGAAAACTTTCTCAAATATGTTTTTGTAATAACAAACCCCTCGACTGATTTTACTATAAAGGCCAACGATAGGCAACAACCTCCCACAAACACAACTTAGAACTTTCATTGTACCATGCTCTTCAACGAGCAACTCTTCTCAAAAGGTTCTAAGTTGGAATCACATCCTAACTAAGGATTTATGTGGTTCCGGAGGATACAACTATAGGAAAATCAGGAACAAAGAGTCCCCCACAACCCCCAACCCCAAAATGTAATAACTGAGAGTGGACAGCTAATAAGTTCCAACTATTGAACAAATTGTAATAAATTTATCAAAAAACTAAATAGAAAAAACTAAATATATATTGCCTAAAAGTTTTTAAATAGTTGTTAGACACCAAGAGTAGTCATTGTATTGACTTGTTTTTAAGCAAGATCAATTGACCAATAAGCTACTATTGGCTTGTTAGACAATCATAGGTTGGTATCTCGAATAATTAGACCCCTAGCCAAATAGAATCTACTCTCTCATAACTTCTCAAAATAAGATTCAATTAGTCAGTCATAACTCTTTGATTTGTTGAATGTCTAATTAGTTATTTAGTAACTTTTTTGACAACTTGTTTGGCACATTAATCTAAGCCCTTTGACTAGTTAAAACCATTAGAAAAATGTTTTGAAGAATTAAATTTTAATGCTTTGATTTAAAAAAATTAAATTGTAACGTACCATTCTCATAAGGTATACACTCGAACATACCGACGAATATTTAAGAACATACCCTACAAGGATGGCACGTTAAAGTGATTAAATCCTATCATTACAAAGTTTCAGGCAACAAACACATCTTTAGCAAACTAGTATTCATTTTAGACCATTTCATTTACGAACATATCCAGTCATAAATGTCATTACATTTCAAAATTCAAACATACATTATACAATAGTTGAGAAATACAATTCTTAAAATGAAATAATTGAAGACATGTGCAGGTACAACTGATCCCAACCACTAACTCATATCTAATTATAGTAGTTATACTCCAATTAGTCTAACTATATCTCCTCTGAACCTAAAATTCAACATTACAATTTTGATGAGTTTGTGAACTTAGTAAGTGAACCATAATTGATGTGCTCAGTCATAATAAAACATAAGGATATTTCATAATCCAATTCATAAGCAAATCGTATCATATTTCATCATACCTTAAGCACATCAAGTTTATCACACTTTTATAAGTATATAAGATAAATTAATATTTTATATCACATCACATTACATCTTCATTTACTTTACAACTATATTTCAAACATTTCAATAATTCATTTTAATTCAACCATATGATTCATATAAGGATGCATATGTAAATGCACATGTGACTATATTCATTTTTACTTTGTTGTGACCGAGTGCCTATTTATTGTCCCGTATCTATTGTGGATACTAGGCTCATTTCATTTACTGTCCTATACCCATTGTGGATACTAGGCTCATTAATAACTAAGCCTATGGCCCTTTGTGCACATTGATGAGCTTTAAGCTCTTTTTCACACTAGTCACTCCGGTCACAACTTTTTTACCTGATCATGCATAACAATGTGCTGCATCATTCCATATGCCATATTTCATTTACCTTTCATTCTTATATGCTTTTGTCACACATATCAAATTCATCAGATCTAGTCCAACAATTCACATTCAATTCCTCATATTTCATATTCATTCCGACATTTCTCATCCAATTGTTCTTACGTTTCATAATCACATACAATTAGATAGCACTTCCAATACAATCATGAATATTGAACTCTTCGGACCATCAATATTTGGAATTATCATAATCGTATCAATAACAAATCAATATCAAAAAGCTAAACAAAAACCATTCGATCATAGTGAGAAAATATCTATGTTAACCCATAGTATACTCCAGATAAGCTATTGCCTTTATGATCCAACAATGTCTAGATGTTGATAATCAACTTGTGTATCTATCTTCATGCAATACACACATATTTTACACATCATTAAGTTGTCAATCATATGATTATTCAATCATTCACATGTATGTATATATATTTTTCTAGGTTGGTCTCATAGCTTGTGCTTGAGATGGGGGCATAGCCCAACCCCAAAATTCTCAGCTTTTGAGGCATAGGAATTCGTTCCGTGTATCTCCGTTTGAACGGCCCAAAAATGTTGCGTGAGGAGTGAAATAGGATGATCTTAAGAAAGGAAATTAGAGACGACAGTGTTATAGAAAGCCTTCCATCCAAGCAAGATCCGATCCCAGCTGCTCGTTAAGAGGTGGCACAGACGCCATTGGTTAAGTTCTATTTCGAAGCATATATATATATATATATATCTCAGTTGAACTTATAGGCTTTTAGATCATTCACTTTATAGCTTGTATACTTCCATTTTGCAATTAGGATTATACCTTAAGTAAGCTTGATTTATTCTAAATTCATTAACCATATATTTACCAACCCTTTTCTAGCATTATATATATATATTCTCACACAATTCCTAATTCTCATTCATTTATTCCAAATACATTATTCCTGTCCTTTGGATCACATTTATATTCATACGAACACTTTCATTCTATTGATACTTATAAATTCCAAAGTTAGATACATAGATATTAAACAATTACAAATCCAAATTTAAATACATTGATATCAAACAATCTTTTCCTTAAAGTATAACATTAATTAATAACCTAAACTTATTAAACACTTAACCAACTCATCTAACATCAAACTAGGTTCATTTTAAGCCACTCAACCAACTTATCCAACATCAAACTATGTTCATTTTAAGCTTTAATTAAGTCCAAAGCATCAAGGTAAAGTGGCTTATCCTTAGTTGGTTCAAGAATCACACAAAATAGCATTTTCTTCACTACAAGGCATTTCCCACGATCATGTATGCAGCTCCCAGGATTGTGGGATGAGTGAATCGAAAGTTCACCATCCAATTCTTTCATTTTTTTTCCAGATTTTTACCTATTTATACCAATTCAAAACATCTTCTTAATAGTCCATTAATTATACCTCAATTAGATCTTCATTATACTCCAATTCCTCATCAATTTCATCTTCAATAACAAATCAAAATTATTCAATTGGCAGATCATAAATTATTATGTTTCATGCATCAAAAACTAAAGCAGAAACTATCATTCAAGCATTATTTTCCAGAACTTATTCCATTATCAACACTCATGCAATTCATCCCCATTTAATCATCATAAACTTTCTGTTATATCAAACTACGAAGATCAATACTCTACTTACTTGTTTAGCTCAAGTTCCACCATAAATCTTCTAGTTAACTTAGCTCTCTATACGTAGAAGATCATCATAAATCGGTGACAAAAAGAAGATAGCAAAATCTGTCTATCTTTATGAAGAGCTTAACCAAATTTTTGAGGTGATAAAGGATATAATTGAGGCAGAAATTTAAGGCTATGAGGAAGACATGAATTTCAGTGGTGAGAAGGAGGAGAAGAAAGTCTATAGCAGTAACCAAAACCAAAAGCTGACATGTAAGGCTTTAAGCCAAAGATGAGTGCTCTTGTTTTAGGGATACTTGTCATATGTCTAGCAAGAAACATGTCCTCTCCCTAGTTGGTACATATGTCTTTCTATGGAGTTGCCAATTGTCACTTAAAAGGACTACCATTTGTCACTCAACCATTGTTGCCATATGTCAATTAATACTCATGCCAAATGTCACTCATTTATCCATGCCACTTGTCACTAATTTAATAGGTCTAGTCATTCTAATTTTTCATGTGTCAATTTATCTTGCCACTTGGCATTTTTCATAGTCCAAATGTACATATTAATTCATCAATCTCCCAACTATAACAATTAATTCCAAGTTACTAATTATAATCCATCAATTCTTGCCATTAGTAAAACAAAGTACAAGACATTGGAAATGCACATTCATATCACATTCATTTTAGTTTCATACCCTGGAATATGTCAATTGTAACACCCCACTCCTATAAGACCCGAACCCGACATCGATGGTGATGCCCGAATCCGTGCCCTGCGAGGGTGGCGTGTTAATTTTACTAACACAATCCGATCCCATTTCAAAAATTCCTTAATTGGAACGAGGCACAACCAATTGCAGAAATTGATAATAAAATTGAGCCAAATTGGGCCCACTTTATTTCAAAGCATTTCCAAACTCAATGTCATTTACAATA
>JAOSBN010000005.1:13525564-13573330 GCA_027563595.1 Erythroxylum suave | reverse complement strand
GCCGCCGAGCCTGGCGGGCATGCACGCCACGGTCAACTGGGTCGAGGAGGTCGATAATCCCGCCAGCAAGGCGTTCGTCAAGAAATGGCACGCCAAGTTCCCCAGTAGACACAAATGCTTGGTCCGTAACATTGGTAGGAGTTTTCTAGAATAAAAGACTAGCTTTCCTTATTGTACACACATTGGTTACTACAAGATAGGGCAAAAAAGGGCTGGAGAAACCATACTGATGGATGAAGGTTCATTCCTATTCAAGTTCTCTTTAGAAAGCTGCTTAAATGAAATAATTGAGTAAGGTAATTGGCATATAGCAGGATAATCAACTTTTATTCAAAAGTGGAAGCCAAGATGAGATTATGATAGAGGTAATATTGACCCATTTCCTCTCTGTGTAAACTTCATAATGTTCCTCTACAGTTTCAGATAATTAAGAGATTAAGCTTCCTTACTAGCTCACTTAGAAAACCAATTTGCATGGATTCTCAATTGCTAATATTGAAATGATCTATTTCTAAAATTTTTGTGTTGCGGTTAACGCAGATTTTCCTAATAACTTACTAGTTTTAAAACTTAGAAAGGACTAAAAATTAAAGAGAATTGATGTTCTTATCACCTATTCATAGAAACCAAATACTAAAAGAAAATGAAATCCAATAGGGAAAGTGTTTAAAACATATTGGCATGATGAATTCATGGGTTTAACTACTCAAGAAAACACTTAAGTAGCCAACAAGGAAAACTTGTTAGAGGCAGAAGTTGTAATAGATGGTGAAAATGAAGAAATGGTAAAAACTCAAAATGTTGAAAATGAAGAAGTTTTAGAAGCTTAAAATGTTGGTAGATTGGAAAAAACTTAGAAAGAAACTGATAACATCTCTAGAGATTATGTGGAAACTAAAGACCCAGCTGCCAACTCTAGGAGAAAATTAGCTAGGAGCAAAGGGAAGAACAAAACCAATAGGGATCACCCCCTGATGACAATTTTGGTATGGAATGTTAATGACCCTCTAAAAAGAGCAATGGTTAAAAAGATTATTTTGGAAAAGAGACCTTATATAGTAAAGCGTCTTAAAACTAAAATAAAACCACCATAGATGTAGGGTCACCTCAAAATTTTAGGTGTAAAATGGAAAGCTATTTCTAATCATTCTTTATATTACATTGAAAGAATTTTGTGTCTATATAACTCAAACAGGATAAATGTTCAAGTAGTTTGGAAGAATGTTCTGCATATGCATTTAAAATGTCAAATGGAAGGAGTGAATTCAAATTTTGATGTAACTCTTGCCTATGCTTTAAATTTTTATTTCTAAAGAGAGCCACTATGGGAAAATATCCAGTTCATTGAAGCTATAATTTCAAATCAACAGCTTATAATTAGAGAATTTAACTACATCCTATTAGCTCAGGAATCTGATGAAGGAAGGATGTTCAACATGGGAATAAGCAAGGAGTTAACAAGCTTGCTTCAAAAAATGAATGTAATAGATCTCAGCTTTATTGGCAAACTATTAACTTGGTCTAATAGGCAATAAAGAAATATTTTAATCAGGAAAAAACTTGATCAAGTTTTAGTCAATCAAGTTTGGCTATATCTTTTCTCTCATTCCTTTACAATTTTTGTGAAAATTAATTCTCAAATCACTCATACATCCATATTCAAAATCTGATTGCTTTAACAAAGTTTCAAGTTTCATTCATATTTTTTAATGGACTAATTCAACAAGAGGATTTCTTGAAATAGTTCAAAGTAGTTGGATCCAAAATGTTGTAACATACAAATCTTATTAGCTCATATAGAAACTCAAGAAGGTGAAACAAGCTCTCAATTCCTTTACTAAGGGTCAAACCAATAGGATTGTAAAAACCAAGTTGAAGCTAATAGATGATCAAGAAGTTTGATACCAACACCCTTTCAATAATTTCTTAAGGATAAAAGAAGCTCAAAGTATTAAAGAACACCAAGAGGCACTAAATTTGCACATTGCCATCTTAAAGTAGAAAGCTATAATCGATTGGTTAAGGTATGGCAATTCAAACACAAAATTCTTTTGTTCATCCCTACTAGCAACAAGCAACATAAACAAGATTGTAGAACTTAAAGATAATTTAGAGAACACATTGTTTGAACAACTTTCTTTGCAAAAGTTTGGTAGATATTAGTTGTTAAATCTGATAGGAACAGAAGATGCATTATAAAATAAATTCAATCTCAAAAGATACCTTGACTATTATATAAGTCAAGAGGTCAGGCATTACTTGATTGCTTCATTCATTAATTAAGAAACTATAGAAGTTTTACTTAACTTTCATCCTTCAAAAGCACTAGGCCATATAGGTTTTCAGTATGTTTCTTTCAGAAAACTTAGGAGATTACTGGATATATGTTTATAGAAGCAGTTCCGAAATGCTTAGCCTCATCAAAATTATTGAAGGAGCTGAATCATACCTACAAATGCCTTATCCATAAGAAGCAGAACCCTTCCTAATTAGTGATTATCGACAAATATCTTACTACAAAACTATCTATAAAGTAATATTAAAACTTTTAACTACCAAGTTAAAGGAAGTTCTAAAAGAAGTCATAAATTCAACTTAGAGGCCCTTTATATTGGGAAGATCAATAGGCGGATAACATTCTCCTAAAACAAGAGATCCTAAAAGAATACAGTTCAAGAAGAGGTTTTAACAGTTGTTTATGGAAGATTGATTTTAACAAAGCTTTTGACATAGTGAAGTGGAAATGTATTCAATCATGTCTTGAAGCACTCAGGTTCTCAATTCAATTTACAAGATAGATCTTGATGTGCTTCAAAGATCTTAATTCAAAATTCTGGTTAATAGAGTCCCTATAAAGCCCTTTAATTATACTAGGGGGATTAGATAAGGGGATCTTCTATCCCCTTATCTATTCATATTAGTAATGGAAAGGTTATCCAGAATTCTTAACAAATTTATAGGATGCAATGGAAGGTTTCAATATCATTATAAATTCATAGAACTTAACCTAACTGTTCTATTGATGTTAGGAATTCAACTGTTCTAAGCAAGATTTCACATATGAGTTTTCTGCCATTTCTATTCAAATACCTTGGAGTATCTGTTTCATTTGCTAAGCCAAGATATTCTATATGTATTCCTTTTATCGAGAAGTACAAGTCCAAAATTAGTGCTTGGAAAAATAGGTTTCTATCATTTGTTGCTAGAGTTACATTTACTATCTTAGTTCTTAACAATACGCACATTCAATAGATAGGTCATATAAACTTACCAAAAAGAATAATCAAAGAGATTGATCAAATTATCAAAGCTTTTTCATGGTTAGGAAAAGCAAAAAGATATAAAGGAGCCAAACTCAAATGGAGTAAAGTAACTACTTCAAAAAGACAAGTAGGATTGGAAATCATTCCAATACCATTAATACAAAAATTCCTTCTACATAATAGGATATAGAGGTTATATATGGATAAGAATGACATCTGGATCAAGTGGATACACGAATTATACTTTAGGATTCAAAACTTTTGGCAAATGTGAATTTCTAGGAAATTTTCTTAATTTTTCATTCAAATGTTGAACATGCAAATTCTATTTTACCTTTGGATAAAAAACAGGCTAGGGAATAGTGAAAGCGTATGGTTTTAGTATGAAAATTAGTCAGAATTCAATCCCCTTTTTCAAAGAAATGATATTTTTCTTCCAAGGGACATAATTTCATTTAATGTCAATGTCTTTTAGCTCATCCAGATGGAGTATAGTTAGGCAACTTTAGACGATTCACTTACTTAACATAATATCTACCTCAAATCACTCATTGGCATAATGAAAATAACATTACCTGGATCCCAAATTCCAAAGGAGTCTTCATAAATAAATAATACTATAATATCCTTCAAATAACAATAGGAATGTTCCATGGCTTGAGTTGTTATGAAAAAATTCCCTAAATCCCAAAGGCTCCCTAATCACCTAGCTTGTTATTAAAAATAGAATCAAAACTAAAAAGGGAGTTTGGCTCATATGACCCCATTTGTGTCTTATGTAAAGAAGAAGAAGACAAAAATCACTTATTTTCCCACAATAGCTACTCCAAATTAGTGTAAAGCATAATCTTGCATAAGCTGGCAGAATTTTATTAAACCTGTGAATGAATAGAAACTCTTAACTGGATTCCTAAGCTAACAAAAGCATAATGGGGAACTCTTCAAGACAACTTTCACAAAAACAATTTGTTCCCTATGGAAAGAAAGAAATAAAAGGATATACAAAGGAGAGGAAGCAAGAAAGCATCAACTAGCTGAGGATACAATCAATTGGATTAAGGTTACAATAATAGTGAAAAAATCCCAAAACAATCTATCTCTAGTAATGAAAATTAGATGGAATTTTTAATCATATAGAATGTTTTTTCTTCAAGTTTGACTAGATAGAAGAATAAAAAAGTTTGTGTATCATTGTAACGTTAAAATAGTTTTACTATGTTTAATGAAATATTTATTCATTTTCTAAGAAAATGCCATCATACAATGTTGAAAAGTATCAAAAGTAGTAGAAAGAAAAAAAAGTCATAATCTTATAGGTAAAAGTATCATGAAGACATAAAAATAAGGTATTTTCTTGGACGCTAAGATTAATAGGAATTTAAAAGAAGTTATAATAACCATCTATGCAATAAAAATAATAATGCTTTGCTAACCTCTAAAGCATTCGCTCTATAAAGGAGATGGAAAATAATCTTTTCGAGTCACCTTTCTTAATTTTATATAATTTGTACACATTTTGTAACTCATAAATGTCCTAATAAGTATCAATTCATTATTCTCATTCTTTATGACAACCATGCTTCCCTTTTGGTGACCACTTGCATTGAGTAATATGTGTAAATTATAGTATGTTTTTAAAAGTAATATAGTGTTTTTTTGGTGTTTTCTTAGATGATAATGATGTGTTTAGGATTCAGATTTATATTTTTTTGTGTTTTGTGTGTTTTGTTTGATTAATTGTTGTTTAAGACAAAATTTCGATCTTAATTATATATTTCAAGGATTGTTTAGTGTGTTTGGTGATGAGTGGAGATAGGAAAAGAGAAGAAAAGATGAAGAAAATGCTAGAGAAATAGGTATGGCATAATCGTGCATGTCAAAAAGTTTTGGCATGCATGATCATGCACAAGGAAGCAATAGGTTGGAAGTCTTTAACATGGTCATGCAACTAGCGCTTGATTATGCCAAACGTTTAAAGTAATCTCTTGTACGATCGTGTAAGGTGTTTTTCAAGATGTGATTTTTTTATATTTTGTAGCTATTTTTGGAACATATACAGGTGGAAAATAGACAAAAGCCGAGAAGACTTAAGAGTATATAAATAAGAGAAAAATACCACTTGATGGCTACATAAACATAATTAAAGAGGAGGTCAAAGAGAAAAAACTAAAGAACAAGGGTGCAAATTTTCTAACTCAAGGCAAAGAAATGAAGACTTACATATTCAATTCTCTACTCTTTTATCATTTCCTTATTGTTATTAGATGCTGATGATGATTAAAATTTGATATTTAGTTATATCTACGGATTTATAAATTCTTTTTTACCGATTGTTCTTAAATTATTTGTTAAACCTTACATTCTTCATTTAATAACATATGATTGTAATAATTATTGTTTTAAATTCAATTTTAATCAAGAGATTGGATTCAATCCTCTGTGTTATGTTGCTTAATGAGAGTTGGTAATTTAATAAACCTATAAACATCAAATTTATAGGCAATTAAAGAGATATCTTAATAGTTTATTAGTTGTTTATAGTATTGCCTTAAATCTAGTTACATGATATAAAAAGATTTGACAGATTGAGAGATCACAATTTAATTTCTATCTATTTTAATAGGGATTATTTGATTAGATCGAGAGAGAGGGTAATCATAACTATAGGATATATATGATTTATTATGATTAAATTAAGAAGGTAAAGTGAAAAAAATAAAGATATAAGTGATTCCTAACTTTCTTCATTAATCAATCAATCAATTTTACCACTGCTTAGTTTATTACTTAGTTATTAATTCTTTGATTTTGGTTTAATTCTTAATTATTCAGATTATTACTTACATTAAATAAAGTTTACAAAAATTGTTGGATGACTTTTAAATCCTCATAGGACGATATCTTTTATAGTACAAGTTACAATTTGTATACTTGCAATTAAGAAAGTTTTTCAATTAGTGCTTCAATACCAAGCTAACCCATTCATTATCAGAGATAGGATTGATTATCCTAACATCATGTAGTTTAAGCATCTTTTTTAATAACATCCATCATATTGGGATTCAACCTTCTTTGTTGCTCAATAGAGGGTTTATAGTCATTTCTAACAATATTTTATACATTCAAATTGATGGGTTAATGTCCTTAATACCTTTAATAATATATATCCTATGACATCTCAATGCAATCTAAGAACTTACCAGTAATTTTTTAGTTTTAACTTCACCTAGAATTGTATTCACAGTCATAGGATACTTGGGAGTAGAAGGGAGAAGTTTAAGTTCCACTTGTGTGATCTTCTCTTCGTTATCATCACTTAGAGAGCAATCTTTCACAAAATATTCTATAAACTAATCACTTGAATTATGCTTAGTTAGCTTTTCCCTTACTGAATAATTGGCCACGTTAACATAACATTAGGCAAATTAAACTCAACCCTCTCACTACTAACTCAAGCAAATATTTCCATTCTTTACATCAATAATAAATCCATTTGTAGCTAAGAAAGGCCTTCTAAGAATGATAAGGATTTAAGTATCTTCCATCTCTAAAATATTAGAATCATTAGGAATGAAAAACTTAACAACCTTGATAGGTACATCCTCTAATGTACCTATCAAATATTTAATACAATGGTCCACCAATTGTAAAGAAATGTTAATGGGATTCAAATCACATATCTTGAGGTTCATACAAATGGATAAAGTTATTATACTTACACTTATTTTTAAACCATACAAAGCACAGTTCAAGCTTATATCATTAATAACACGAGGAATTAAGCAATTATTAGGATCTTTGAGTCTAGACGATAACTTATTATTTTGAATTATAGCACTACAGTCCTCAATCAAAGCTATGTTTCATAATCTTAAAGCTTTCCTTATTAGATATATCTCCTTCAAATACTTAGCATAGGAATTTATTTGTTTCAAAATATCAATGAAAGAGATACTACCATACATCTTTCGAAGAACCACTAAACAATTTCCTAACTGTTTGTCTTATTTAACTTGGAAAAATATCAAAAAGGTACAAACAACTTATACGATGCAAGGGGAATGTATTTGAGTTCCTAATTCTCTTCTCTTTTCTCCTCACTGGTGACACCTTCCTCACTTGGAAAATCTTTCCTGTTATTTCCATCATATACAACCTCTCAGGTTACGATCCTCTAGCAGCTTACCACTCCTTAATGTCATATCCTTGTAATTCTCTCTAGGGTTCTCAAGGTGGCCAATAAGTTGACTAGGTGGTCTAACAAACAAGCTAACTTGTTGAGTAATTTTATCTTTCAATATCTTATTATGGGTCACAATGAAGTTTACCTTAGGGTTAAGCTACCTCATTACCTTTTAAACTCCTTATTTTTCTTTGATTGATTGTTAAGAAGTTCTAAAGCAGAGATTATAAGTTGGACTTTTATGGAGGGGAGTTAAAGTTCCTTATTTAGAAACTAAGGGTTAGTATTGTGTTATAAGGGATAAGGTTAAACTTGATTCCATATAAGAAATTAAAGGGGTTTATATAAACAAGGTTATAGGTGTTAGAAAAGGGATCATTCTTTTGGTTAGTATTTTTGACATTATTAACATATTCACATATGAGGTTACAATAAAATTAAATTAAATTGATAATCAATAACTAAATGCCTTAAAGATCTCGAGATATCATAAGAAACATTAGGTTTTCTAATAAAATTAACTGTCATGTGATCAAACTTTTAAGATAAAACAACAACCTTAGCAGTGAGAAGATTCAAGGCATCAATATCATACTTATCTAGAACATTCTTTGAAAATGATTCTTTCACTTGACCATTGGTAATATTTTCTAAATATGTCCTCGATTAGGTTGTGTGCTTTATTCACATTTTTATTCATAAGAACACCACCAACAGCGACATCCACTAAGATCTTAGTGTTATAGATGATCCCATTGTAGAATATCTAAACAGTGATCCACTTCTCTAGCCTATAATAAGGTATAACCGTAATATCTCTTTATACATCTCCCAAGAATTGTATAGAAATTCACCTTCCTTCTTGAGAAAAAGTTGTAATCTAACCTCTAATTAGATTATTTTTTCCCAATTATAATACTTAACAATGAAAGTTTAGGAAAATTAATTCCTAGTAGTAATGGATCCTATTAACAAGGTTTGCATCCATGCTCTCACCTTGTCCCTTAATGAGAAAGGGATTAGCTTTAACTTAATGGCATTTCGTGAGATACCATCAATCTTTAATGTATGAAAATACCCTAGGAACTTAAAGAGGTGCAAATTTGGATTTTCAATAAAAAGACATATAAATTGATTCTATGACACCATAAAGAGAAAAGAAGAGTTTAGCTCAAATTTTTTTACTTTGATTTTAGGCTTTGTAATTCCCGAACTAATTCCTTGAGCACTTGGTGTAGAAAAATCCTTTAAACATCTCTTCTTCTTTTCTTTTTTTTTTGCAACCATCATTAGTTCTTTAGCTTTTATCATCCTTTGGAATCTTCATATTATATGTTGATTTTGTTTAATCTCAAGTTCTAGTTTAATAAGATCCCCAATATTTTTGGATTATTGCATCTAAAAGTGAATTGTAAAAGAGAAAGGATAGAGATGACTCTAAAAACAACAATGATAATACTAAAATAAAACAAAGAGAAGGTCTAGTCTAATAGTTTGCAAATAAAATAAATATTAATTATGCCTAATCACTAGACATGGAACCAAGAACTTCAAATGTGTCTTTTATACTACAAGCACTTAATGTGGCTATAGCTAGCATTGGAGAGTACGAGTCAATCTTAGGAGGATTATTTGTTAATTATTCATAAACCTAATCACCTAAACTGTCAAATACGATTTATTGAATAGTGAAAAAACAAATCAAAATATTAAAACAAAGAAATGATCAAATAGAAACCAACATATAAATAAGCTAGATTCAGATAAGATATCCCCTAGGACTTCACTATGTTTTGACTTTACTCTAATTCAATGAAAAACTCTAATTTTTTGTACTGTTAAGAATTCCTAAGTTATAATTTTGCTCTCTTTTGAGTAACGCGATCCTTATTCTTACATACAATCAATTGAAATCCTTTTTTAATCAAGACATCCTAAGAGTCCATTAAGTTGATTATCAAGTTCTCTCTTGAGTAACATACATAATTGCCACCATCTATGTTATAATCTAACCATACATATCATCTCTCAATCTTAATGTATGAATCTAATAATTGAATCTTTAACTTTTGTTCCTTCAATTGAATTAATATAAGAACATGGATAAATCTTAAGAAAACTAGATATTTCAATAAATTAAAAGATCAATTTAAAACATTGCATTCTAAGATCTATCCGACCTAAATCTATACATAATTAGTTCATGAATAAACAAAAAAGAACAATATACTAGAAAGAACTGAAGATAAAGAAGTCATCATCTTAAGTTTTGAACCTTAAATTCTTGATGAATCATATTAAAATCTGTGTTCTTCTTCTAAGATTGTCTTTTTCTTTGATCTCTAGTTGTTGTATTTGATTTTTAATCGACTCTTTTAGCTTTCAAGCTCCTCTATTACCCAAGCTCCTTTCTTTCCCATCAACTCTTCTTTTAATAATTCAGACCCTAATTTGTAATACTCAAAATGGCCCTAACATATGTTTATATGTGTATTATGTTCCTTTCTACCATATTATGTAACTTTTTATGAAAATCCCCATTGTCAACATATGAATAAACATAGTACCACGTATACATATATTAGTGAACATTGGTTGATCACAAGGTTATATTGGCTAAGCGAGGAGAAACAAAAGGCCTTTTTTACAAAACATAACCTTAATATAGAACCATGTATATGACTTGATCCCTACATTTTTAATCTTAAAAGCAACACAAAATGTACGTTACTCAAAAGAGAACTTTATAATTAGCTTAATACATAATGCTATAAAATTGATGCTAAAACTAAAGTCTATTTAGTAAATGTTAAAATATAGGCCTAAAAGATTATAGGGATGGGCTATAATTTGATGGGTAAAGGCTTTAAAATTATAAATTTAAGTTTGAAAACATTCTTCACTATTATAATTCCAATTCATTCAAAAATTGAAACTTTGAGAACCTTGTCAACGAAATGATGACAAGTTTTGAGTCCTACAAGAAGTTAGTAAGTAAAAAAAACTTCTTTTTAGATTTGGGTACGATTGGCACTTATGCCAAACATGAGCCAATCCATACTAAAGATCTTAATAAGTTTTATAACTTTGATACGAATGCTAAAGTCATTAGCACTGCTAGTAGAATATCGTCCAACATTGACAGCACCTAATAGTACCGCATAATAACACTATGCAAAATAAACTATACCTATAAATATAACAGTGGTGAGTCTAGGTCGATCCCACAAAGATTGTGTGTAAAGATTTTGAAATGAAAATAATCAGTGTTTAGGTTTTAGGGGGGTTTGGCTGGTTTAATAACAAAATAAAATGAAACTAAACTAATAAAAAAATAAAAAATGAAAAAATGATGAAAGTTATGAATTTGTTAAGAATCTAGTTCTTTGGTTCAATCTCAACCTACACCTAATTAAACATATTCCATTGATTTGTTTTTCTTTTACCTCTCCTTGAACTATTAGTCATAGATTAACAACAAGATTTGTTAACACCAATTTTTCCTTAGGTCTTGTTTAAATAATAGACACTAATTAATTAAACCCAGCCACTAAAAAACCTAGGATACGATCTCTTGATTTAATGGCAACTGCATTACGAATTAGAAAAATTAAACAATCTAAGCAACAACCACTTACACTCAGGTCATTTAACCTATATTATGTTATCCCTAATGATTACGAACCATTAGTTGCTTCAAATGAATCTCAAATGTAACAATTACAGATTATATTGAAATTCTAGTTATGAGTTCATAAATAAAGAATCAAATGATAACAAAAATACAATCATTCATACATATAACCCAAATCTATATGCATAGGATAATATAATCAATTCCTAAAGAGATAAAGAAACAACAAATGCAAAGACGAAATGCTTAACGGGGTCGTTAATGTCGATGTCACCTTTGAACCGGCATCAGGATGCTAGCTCTCCATGGATCTCCCAATGGATGGAGCTTTGCCTCTTCTCCTCATCTTCTTCTGATGCTTCACTCTCTTTTCCCATAAGAAAACAAAAAAAAATTAATCTCTTTTGACCGTCATCAATATGTTGCTTTTATACGAAAAATGTAGGGTTTAATAGACAGCTAACACTTCTCACGGTGGTGAGTGGGTATGTCACAAGTGTCACACACTTAGCACAACTTCTCACACCCATGCTTTTATGCTTTTTTTTTTCTTCTTGTAATCTCCTTGTTCTTTTTCTTACTCTATGAAGACAAGTGAGAGTGAATCTTTGAAAAATGGCCCAAATATAGTGATTTTATCTCACTTTAGCTTCTTCACTTCCGAATTGTGCCTAAAACTATATATAAACTAAAGTGAGTATCTTAAGCATTTTCATAGCTGTGGAATAAATTCATAATCAATTAAGCACATATCAACACCATTCTTACATTCTTTAATTATATACCACTCTTTATCTAGGTCTCTTACATCCTTTTCTTTTTTATCCATTTTGCATCCCTTTATATGTAGGATTGTAAGTATATAGATTATTGAACATATTTACCCTATTTGATTTTTCTTTTTATTGAATTTTTCTTTCTTTGCTATTTTAAAACTACTTTTTCTATTATAACTAAATAACTCTCACCAAGTATTGAACTCAAACTCCTTATGATCCTTATTATGTTTAACACTAACACTCTTGCAAGCATACTATAAAATAACTAAAATATCTATGGAAACAATAAGCACGAAAGAGATACAACAAATGTTAACCTTTATTACTTCTCTCAAAGTATACAAATGAATGCTCTTTTAATCTTTGTGTCTCACACTTTTTAAGAAGAATAAGGCTTAAATGAGTTATTTATAGGCACTCTAGATGGCTAAGTTAAAATACTAATAGAACTCAACTGTCTACGACCACATCTTATCCTATCTTGTCTTTATCATATTACATCACACTAACTAGTAAGATGACACCCCCATCTAATTAGTACTCTATCAGATAGGAATTATCTACATCATAACCAAAAAGATAAAAGATTATATCTATCTAGGAATGATCCATCCATATCCACAAAGATCTCCACTATCTTCAGATGATTCTCCCACATGGTCTTTATCTCTTAGAGATTGATGTTTATCCTCTGTGACCTTATCCACCACATCATCCAAGATATCCTCATCCCTATCCTTTGATGATGAGTCATCTAAGCCAAAGGCTATCATAGCACACTATTCTGGTACAATGCTTCCCTATGTCAAGTCCATTAGCCATGTTCTGTTAATTTGAGTATAAACTAAGTCCTTAATCCATCGAGAACCTAGACTTAGCTAAGTCAACTCACACAAAGTTTGAAACTCTACCAAAACTCGTACTAAGCTTGATCTAACTTCCTAAGTTACCTTGAAACTCTTGCATGCCACCATCATGCAAATGATCCAACTAACCTTTGACCTGATGTCCATCTTAAGCCTTTTTTCATTCTCATATGTGAATCTTACATCTTATTAAAGAATTTTTACTAATGTGTATCAATTCAAGCCAACATCTGGCATTGCCCCTTTTCCTTGCCACTTATAATTCTTTACCTTATTCCATCATCCTAAGCATCAAACATTGGTCGGGGCTCACCAATGTATGCATGATTTTGCTATTAGGACTTAGGGGTCTAACAGTAGGCCTTTAAAGTCTGACTCCAATCCCTTAATCAAATTTTTTCAAAATAAAAATAAATATCTTAGGCCTATGGAGTTCGTTTATAATGCCTATTTGAAAGAAACTGATTTGACAATTATAAGTATAAGTCTTCTACTTTTTACGCCATAGAGCTAAAAGGACTTCGCTTAGACCCAAAGCTTTTAAACCTTTTTTTTTTGTCAACGAGTTGAAAATAAATTCTAAAAAGTCTACAACTTTTAGTCTTACAAATTTTTCTTTGGTCAGGGGGCTGAAAAGACTTCTCCAAGACTTGAGACTTTTAGTATTTAAATTTTTTTTTAGTAAATTTTTTTAACCAAAGAGTTTAAATGACTTCTTTTCAACTTGAGACTTTTAAGCCCATAAGTTTTTCATTATGGTTCTTATACTTTTCTTTAATTTAAAAGGTAAAGATATTTTATTCATAATTATGTATGTTTACAAGTGAGTTTTGAAGAACTTATTATAATGATAATAGTTTTTCAGAGGAGTTCCATTCTAAATATAACATAACTTCAAGCCACTGAGACTCTTGAGTTTATAACTTCTAAGCCTGATAGCATCTTTTGTGTGATAAGCCCATGCTAATTTAGAGATAACTTCCTTTAATATTTCCTTTTTTCTAAGAATTCTAACTTTCTTTGGACTAAATCCTAACTTTGAATATTTTAGTGCCTTTTAGCTTGACAATCAAACTTGGCCCAACCTGACCTTAACCAAATTTGATGTATTAGGCTTTGTTTACTCATTTTTAGGCCAATTTTTTTCAAATTTAGGCCTCGAGCTCAAACAACCTAAGCCGAACACAACACAAAACCCAAAAATTATATCAAAAATGACATTGGTTTATGAAAAATGACGATGTTTTCTATTTTAATTTAAAATGAAAAATAAAATTAGGATGGACCAAGTCAGGCTCAAGCTTAAACTTGACTGCCTCAAGTCAAGCCTAAGCTCTAGTAAAATTAAGCTTGCCCAAGCCTATTGTTACCATTAATTGCCTTGACTTGTGAGCATTTAACTACTTGACATTTTATTGATACATTTTTCTTTATACGCTAGTGATATCCCTTCAATCTTTATCTAGGTTGAGTTCTTAAAAGAAGTATTGAATCAATTTTCTTCATAGTATTATCTAACACCCTTAGGCTTAATTTGAATTATGTAGGAATTAATGCTTTGACTATGAATGCCAGACTGAAAGGCATTTCTCTAGTAGAGGTTCTTAGTGTCGTCTAGTATGCCCATAGTATGTTATAGATCTATATAGATTTAGTGTCTTTAGCTTCGTCAACTTTGACTTTTAATCCTTATAACATTTTCTTATTTATAACCTCAGTTATCCTATTATTATGTAGTTATGAAACAAATGTAAATTAATGATTAATTTCAAATCGTCATAAAAATATATGAAATTTTTGCAAAACTGTATGTTAACTTTTGTTTTTCTAAAAAATTTTAAGTTGAAAAACATAGCTAATTAAATGGGCGGATGGAAGTCGCGTCATATAAAGATGGAGAAATAGTGAAATACATAGTCATAGCTACATGTTTGTTTGTGCCTATAAATATAATAATTCAGATTAAAAGTCAGTATAGAGCACGTTTTGTGATATGGGCATATCAATGCCCATGCCTAAGTGCGAAAAGTTATATAAATAATAAGGCTGAAGACATGAACGTGTATGTTCTAGCGTAGTTCCGCATATTATAAGTAGTGATAACAGGGATTGTGCCCATGTCTAAGTGCAAAAAGTTGCATGAATAATAAGGTTGAAGACATGAATGTGGCTGTTCCGGTATAATTCCCCATATTAGAATTAGTTAATAACATAGCCTAGGATCGTTTGCCAGATCATCTCTATTGTTAGAATTTATTACAAATACATATGTAAAACCTAGTTAAAAAAGAATTTACATTCTTTTGTGTTATTTAAATGTGGGTTACCAACTACCTACCAAACAAAGAGGCTAAAATCACATTTGAGAGTCATTTTTAATATTGAGAGATAGATAGTCATTCCACAATAGTGACAATCATCAAAATATCGAGAGTTTGATCATGGATACTTTGATTTTTTTTTCTTTCAAGAATCGTTTTTGATATTTGAAGGATGTTTTTTTGGAAATTAAATGAATATATATTTCTAATAAGTTAAGAGATACCTTAAAAAATGTTGATACAAATAGCAATTCCTATTTTGAAATTTATGGGCAAATTGATTACAAAATGAGCTTATATATATATATATAAAAAGGGACACTTGGATAAATTTTAACCTTGTTACACTAATTAGGCTCTTGAACAAGTGTTAGGCTATTAATCTTCATGTTTCTTTGTTTATATTGCTTATATATTTAAGGCTTCCTTGTTTTCCGATCATCCTATTTTGCACTTTTTTTGTTCTAATAAACAGAATTCAAGTATGGGTCTTCTGTTTTTTCATTTGCTTCTCCTTTAATGATCTCTTACTTATGTTACTATTTTACCTATTCTTGTTTTATAGTTGCATGTCAATTAAAACTCTCTTATCCATTGGTCTCCTTTATGCTTCCTTCATCTTTATGAACCAATTAATTTGCCATTTTAAGTTTCCATCTATATATGATCCTTTTCTTGGTTTTACTATGAGTGACTATATATTTGAACATTTAGGATAACTTATTCAATTATTTTCAATTATTTAGGGTTTTAGCTTGCTCTAGATATGGAACCATAGCTAAGGCGTAGTTTGTTAACTATCAATATGTGGTCTATATAATGGCTTGTCTAAGTGTTTATGCCTTTTGTTTTATATTCAAGAACCTTTAATAATTCCTCTCCCTCCAAATTTCATATATCAAAAGATTTATGCTCAATTTAATTATCATTGAATCACTACGATTATTGAGTTATATATTTAATACTCGGTCAATGGTGTCTTCCATCGTTGTGGGATTATATTGCAATTTGAGACTTTGTAGTATTCTTCTCTAAATATCTAAGGGATTATTGCAAATGAAGAAAATATGGTCCATAACTTCCAAATGATATTGACAAAAATACAGATGCTAGCTCTTACCCAATTCATTATATCTAGTATAGGAAGCTTGTTTTTTATGCTAACCATATGATAAAATAATGTTTAGGACCTTGATGTTTAAACTATATCATTTTGCATCAACATTCCTCCTTACTCTTCCAAGTAAACAAACTTGCACAAGAGGTTGTTGTGAACCTTTTAGAAGGACCTCTAGGCCCTATGATCTTATCTTTTTTATTTTGGTTGGGCATGTAGTTAAAGAAGTCTATATGAAAGAGTGTTTAACACTAAAAATCGATCATATCTAACAAAAATGAAGGAAATTGCAAAATACCACAAAACACATTAAATTATTTATAGAATTTATCAAAAATTCAAAATTTCCAAATTAAAGTATTTAAGTAGTGGATATAAAATCCACTTATCAATAATAATAATATTATTATTATAAACTTCTCAAATAAATGTTATTATAAAATTACTTAATAATTAGTTTAATAATTCTCAAAAAAATGTTATTATAAGATTACTTTAAAATGAGTTTAATAATTTGATAAATTTCTCAAAAATATTATTATTATTATTATATTATTACTATTGATCATTTTGCAAACTTTATAATTTATAGCCCTCAAATACCACAAGTGCACGGGTCGTCAAATGTAGTATGTGAAGGGTCGATCCTACGAGGGGGTGTGAACTAATCTAATCCTAAGTTTTCTAAAGCTAAGAAAATTAATAAAATGAAAATAAAAATGAAAAGAAAAGTAAACACGGGAATAAGATTGGCCTAAACTTAATTTGTAAATGCAACACAAAAGAAATTGAAATTGAGCAACACAAAAAGTCACAATGGAAATCAACCAAGAGAAATTACCAAATTATGATAGAGGGCATTCTTCCTATCATTAATGTTAACGTAGCCATTTATGTATTAACGGGGTATCAGATCTAGACTAACGTACAGAGGACTAATCTCTCTCGAGTTATAATCACATGCCCTAATTAATAATCTCTAGTTAGGTTAAGTACCAAGTGGGTAATCTCTCAATTACCAATAGCTCTAAACCTAATTAGATATTAAGCTCTCTAATAAACAATTAGATCTCACACGGGATCTCTCTTTATATAATAACTGACTACATTGATTGTATGGTCTATTGCATCGCTTAACTCTCATTAACCTGACCCAATCATTTTTCATTCGACTCATCCTCTCAGTTTACTACTGAAGCATGAAGATATAACAATCAATCACAACACCTAATCAAAATAACACAAAATAGCTAGATTAACATTAAATCAAGGTAAAATCCCAAAAAAAAGTTAGAACATCTTAATCAAACCTAAATCCATAAACATATTTGTATTCACCTTAACATTCAAGAAAATGAAAACAAAGATGAAAGAAACACATGTGGAATGGGGATCGAGACGCCTTAAGAAAGCAACAGCTGCGAAGACCAGCTTCTTTCTCCTCTCTTCCTCTTTCTCTCTCTTCTTCTTCTCTCTTGTTGGAGTGTTTCCCAAAATGGCATATTGGAGGCTCTCTTATGTTTTCTTTATTAACCCTTTTATAGGTTTTCTTAATTTGGGCCACCCTAGGGCTTTTTTTAAGTCTAAAAGGTCTGAAAAGTCCATCTAAAACTCAATTTTGGAAGGTTGTTCACTTGTTCTGTCACACAAGCGATAATTGTGGTCTATAGTGTAATGATCGTGGCCCTTGAATGAGTTTTCTGTTCCTCGATTGTGTCTCTTCCTTGATGCTTCTGTAAAAATCGTAGCTTCTAAGCCACGATTGTGGGCCTGGTTATTCCTTCGGGTTTTCTCGAAATCTCTTCCGTTCTTCTATATTTTTCCTAAAACACTAGCAAACACATTAAGACAACTTAAAAACAAAGAATTGAAGCTCAAAAGTATTCTCTAACCCTTAAAACACTCAAAACACAAATATCTAACTAAATAATAAAAAACTAACCTCAACATCATTAATAATTCAATTTAACTACTAAACATGTATTAAACTACCCACTAAAATATTATATAGTCTATGAATATCATCATCCCCACACTTAAATGTTTTCTTGTCCTTAAGAAAAAACAAAATAAGAAAAACACATAACATATCCAACACACAATATGCAATGCAATAAAGAGGCAATGGCATTCGACTTCTTAAAACTAATTTAAACTTAAACACAATCTCTCAAGTTGTTCCAACTTATTAACTTGCGAAACCTGTGTCTAAGTACCTCGGACTAAATATACACTTAATCCAAACCTTAATGTTAAATTTATTCACCCCTATCACTTGCACACAAAGATTGATAACTATTGGTCAATCAAAAATGTAATTATCCCTAAGTATATTTTCATGAAAATTTAAGCTATTCACCAAGATTGATAGATTGTATTTGACAAAACACTATTTTTGTTAATTTTGGTTGACATGAACCTAGCCTTTTATGCAAAAGCAAACATTTGTGATGAATTTTGATCCTGTTACTCAACTAGGTCATGTTTTTATTAAACAGTTTGTTGGAATGTTATTATAGTCTTTTGACGCGAAGGCATACATTTGTGATGCGTGTCAATCCAATTACTCAGCTACATCATACTCTCAACTAGCTACTAGCCTTATTCATAACTTGAAGGTCAGTGGAATATTTATTTGTTTATGATTTACAATTTTTTTAACTACCTCATTTCTTCAACTAAAAGTTATTAATAAGTGTAAATTGCATTTTATTTTAAGGCATAGTTTGGTATGTGATTAGCAGTTAATTCGATCATTTAGTATTTGTTAATTATTTGTTTTTTAAGTGTTTTATAGGTTAGTACAAGATTTTAAGTATAAATATTATATTTTTAAAGTACCTTGATGTTTTTACTAATGTTTCAGGGTCAGTATGAAAGAACATAGGAGTTTTAGAAGACCTTCAGCCTGAAACAATGACCCACAGGCCACGATCGTGACAGAAGGCTTGGATGTGGACAACAATTGTGGCCTGCATTGAGCAGACACGTAATCGCTTACAAAGTTCACATTTTGAGAGACCTTTTGGAATTTTTGATCCTAGAAAGACCCTAGGTTTACTTAAAACATAAAAGACTATTTAAAGAACTTTAAGACTATCACAAAAGAGCTTTTTGCATCAGCCACACTTGAAACCCCAAAGAAAGAATACCGATAGAGAGAAAGAAGAAAAAGGAAAAAGAAGAAGAAGAAGACAAAGCTGACTCAACATTCTTCCTAGATTAGAAGGTTTATCAACATTTTTGTCTTTCGTCATCTATTCTAAGTCATTATTTCCTTTTTATTTCAATTTTATTTATGTATATAATTGAGATGGATAGTCTGATGATAGGATTTAGAATATTGATGATGTTCACAACTCTCCCTCGGGATTTTATTTTGATTTAATGATAGTTTAGTCAATTGTGTTTATTGGATGAATATCTTGATTTGATTACATTCTTACATAATTTGGTAATAAACTGAGAGGATGAACTAAATGAAAAACAATTATATTGGGTCAATAAGAATTAGGTAATTTAATAGAAACCATTTCAAATCATATTGGTAATTATGCATAGAGAGATCTTGCTTGATGTTCCAATAGTTTATTAGAGTGCTTTAGATCTAATTAGGGTTTTGGATAATTTGTAAATTGAGAGATTGCAAAATCCATAATTTGATTAGGGTTTATGATTTAGGGTTGAATGGTTAGAAATCGAGAGAGAGTAATCATCCCTAGGATAGTCTAGAATTGACACTCCATTGACACATAATAAACTAAGTTAGCATTAATGATAAGTAAAATCCCATTTCTTATAAATTGGTAAATTCCTTAGGTTTATTTCTATTGTGATTGCATATTGCTCACTTGTTAATACTTTTGTGTTTAATTTCTGATTTGATTGGTTGAACACAATTCTCACAATTACTTTTTGTTGCATCTTTTACTTTCAATTTTATAGTTTTTTCTAGCCTTATAGTTTAGGATTAAATTACTCTCCTCCCTCGTAGGATCAAGACCTTTAATACTACATTACAAACTATGTGCTTGCAGAATATTGAGGGTTCATAAGATTAAAACTTACCCCGATCAAGCAAAAACAAAATAAACAAAACACACAAAATATCAAACATATAGTAGGCAATGCAGAAATGACGCAATGACATTTAACTTCCCGAAACTAATTTAACTTCAAAAACAATCTCTTAAGTTGTTCCAGCTTATTAACTTGTGAAACCTGTGGTAAATACCTTGGACTAAATATATAACTAATTCAGACCTTACTGTTAAGTTTATTCACCCCTATCACTTGCACATATACATTGATGATTATTCGGTCAATAAAAAATGTAACTATCCCTAAGTATGTTTTCATGAAAAAAAATCAAGCTATTCACCAAGATCGGTAGATTTTATTTGACAAAACACTATTTTTGTTAATTTTGGTTGACATAAACCTAGCTTTTTACATGAAGGCAAACATTTGTGATGAATATTGATCCGTTACTCAACTAGGTCATGTTTTTATTAAACAGCTTGGTTGGAATGTCATTATAGTCTTTTGACGCGAAGGCACATATTTATGATACATGTCAATCTGGTTACTTAGGTACATCACATTTTCAACTGACTACTAGCTCTATCCATAACCCAAAGGTCACCGAAATAGTAATTTGTTTATGATTTACATTTTTTTAACTATCTCATTTCTTTAGCTAAAATTTCTTATGAAAAGGTACTAGTGACGCTACTTATTCGATTGACCTAAAATTATAAATGAATGTGACAAATTCCTAGGGTGAATAAACTAACATTGTATTATAATTAACCTGCATAGTTAGCCAAAGTAACCTAGGTCATTAATTTCACAAGCTCATAAATCTTCGCAACCTAAAAGAATATGTTTAAAGCTACCGATTCTATTAAGTCTAAGCCATTGACACATTCACACGAATCACATCATGTATCCTAAATAAACTAAAATACGATATGCAAAATTCATATTCAAAATAAAAGCATACATGCTCACAATGTGGTCTTCCCCACACTTAGGCAATACATTGTCCTCAACGTGAGAAGAACAACCAAAAACACATAAGGTGGGAATAAAAATAACATAATATAACATGAGAACATAAGAACAACTTAAAGAAAAAATTGAAAACAAAAAGGGTTAGAACAAAAAACTATCAAGGTGATTGAGGTCCCGATGGTTTCAGAGGTGGAAGTTGAATGCTTTAAGCCTGCTTTCCTATCTTATACTCGATTCAAAGAGAGAAAGAGAGTTAGTAATCCTTAACCATTCCAAATCATAAAAACTTATTTGTCCAAATTTAAAACAAATCTAACTACACATAATTTAAATATAACTACTAAATGTGCTAATTTATGGTCATTGGCTTAACCATGCATCCTGGAAACTCAGCGAGGATTAATTAGGAGTGGCTTGCTTCCACCCTTGTTTCCCAAATTTAGCTTTATAACTTATAAATAAGCTATAAATTGTAAGATGATCAGAATGAAAATATTGATGAAGTTGAGAAAACCAAATAAATTGAGTAATGTCCTTTTCACTAACTAACTGTCCATAAAATAGGGAATAACAAAATTCTTTGAATCTTCTAATGAATCCAATAGTTTGTTTTATAAGAGGGTGATCTATTCCTGCTCTTCCTCAATCACCCTCATCTCCTCTTCAACTTCCTTTTTATGAATAAAGATTTTCTTATCTGCTTCAGGCTCTCTGTCCATTATCATATGTTTTTCTTCTTCTTACTTCTTAAAAAATTTGACCACATCTATTCTCTCAAATGAGGGTGGAGGGGAAAGTATGGAGGATCCTTATTCTTTTCTTTATCATTTTTATGCTTCTCTTAGTCTTTTGCAAGGTGCGTTTCAACTAGTCTATCCGTTGATTCTCTTAGCTCATTCCCACTCCTAAGTGTGATAGTCTTACATTACTCTATTGAATTTACTCTCATGTTCTGCAGATAGTTTTTCAAACTTCTTTTACAAAACTCCCTAGAAAGTTGGCCCATTTAAACCTCTAAGTTGTGAATAGAAGAGGCATGATCTTTCGTTACTCAAGCTTATCTTTCAATTTCTTCTAGGCCTCTTCCATGTTCATGATCTTATCCATGATCTTGTTCAATTTAGAATCCTATAAACTGGACTCATCTTGTTGAAATCTGAATAGGTCTTGATGTTCCAAGTAAGTCCTTATATTATTGGCCCAACAAAAATCTGGGTGGTCCTGTCACCTTAGATTGTATGTGTTCCAATAAGAATGATGACTTCCCTAAACACATTGTTCGTCATTAAAGTCCACAAGGGTCCTTTGATTCCTATAATGTATTTCCACCATCATTTAACCTTTTGGACTCCTCATAGTTGCCTAGTGATGTCCAAATTGATGTGTCTTTTACTCTACACACAAACTTACTTCTCTTGCTCTCTTTTTTCCCTAATCCTTAGACTAAAAGAATTAGAATAATCCTACACTTTCTTAAATCATTTTGTAAGCTTTACAACGTATAGCCCTCAGATACCACAATTGCGTAAGCCATGAAATGTAATATGTAAAAGGTCGATCCCACAATGAGCTTTGAACTAATCTAATCCTAAGTTATCTAAGGCTAAGAAAATTAATATGATGAAAAAAAATTACAAAGAAAAGTAAACACGGGAATAAGACTAGAATTTAATTTGTAAATGTAACCCAAAATAAATTGAAATTGAGCATCACAAAAGTCAGAATGGAAGTAAACCAAAAGAAATTACCAAATTATGAGAGAGGGGATTCTTCCTATCATTAATGCTAACCTAGCCATTTAGGTATCAATAGGGTGATGGTTCTAGACTATCATAGGGAGGATTATACTCTTTCGAGTTATAATCACATGCCTTAATTAATAATTCTAGTTAATTTAAGTACTAATCGGGTAATCTCTCAATTACCAAGAGCTCTAATCCTAATTTGTTTTTAAGCTCTCTAATAAACAATTAGGTCTCAAACAGTATCTCTCTCCATATAGTAACCGACTAGATTGATTGTGTGGTCTATTAGATCGCTTTACTCTCATTAACTTGACCTAATCATTTTGCATTCTACTCACTCTCTCAGTTTGTTACGAAAGCATGAAGATACAGTAATCAACCACAACACCCAATTAAAATAACAAAAAAATAACTCAAAAGAAAGTTAGAACATCTTAATCAAACCCAAATCTATAAACATATTTGTATTCATCTTAACATTCAATAAAATCAAAACAAAGGTGAAAGAATTACACGAGGAATTCGGATCAAGACGCCTCAAAAAAGTAACAGCCACGAAGAGCCTCTTCTTTCTCCTCTCTTCCTCTTTCTCTCTCTTCTTCTTCTTTCCTTTTGGAGTGTTTCCCAAAATGGCAGATTGGAGGCCCTGTTAAGTCTTCTTCATTAACCCTTTTATCGTTTTTTTTTTTCTAATTTGGGCAACCCTAGGGCTTTTTCCAAGTCCAAAAGATCCAAACAGCTCCTCCAAAACTTAAGTCAAGAAGGTTGTCTGCATGCTCTGTCATTCCATGATCGTGGCCCCTAAATGAGCATTTTTTCACGATCGTGGCTCCTCTCTGATGCTTCTGTCACAATTGTGGCTTTTGGGTCCTTATTATGGGTCTGGTTGCTCCTTTGAGTCTCCTCTGTTCTTCTATATTTTTCCTAAAACATTAGTAAACACATTAAGACACCTCAAAAATATAAAATTGAAGCTCAAAAGTGTTCTCTAACCCTCAAAACATAAATATCTAACTAAATAACTGAGACCTAACCTAAACATGCATTAATAATTCAATTTAACTACTAAACTACCCACTAAAATATTATATAGTCTACGACTATCAATTATTTAAAAATGAGTTTAATAATTTGAATTAAAATTGAATTTAGTGTTCATTAAAAAATAACTTTAGAAATATATCAACACTTTGCAAATTTATAAATTATTGTAATTCCTAATAAGGACATTTTCACGTGGCATATAAGTACCTGAACTTGAATTCCTTTTCCAATATCAATTGCTTTAAGAGCAATATAAGTAGATAAAGTGAGTTGTTTGAAACCATAAACCTATAACACATTGAGCAAAAAAAATCCTATGCAACCAATTTTTCTCACACAAATAACCTCAAAGCTGATGGAAGCCCAAAATATGATTTTATAACATGCAACATCTTCAAACACTTACAAAGAAAATTTAATAGTATTTGGAAATGCATTTATAATCCCTATACAATTATGGCCATTCATGTAATATCTATTTTATATTAGAAGAGAATGTATATACTAATTAGTCATTATAATCATAAGCTTGCAAAGTAGTACATAAGAAAAATACTATCTTGTAAGTAATATTGTTTCACTCAACCTCTAGTAGATACATCTTGCAAAAGGTTCATAACAAATCCTTGAAATTTAATTTATTATTATAACGTGATATCATATTATTCCAAGAAATAATATTTGCTTAATGAATTTATATGAGATATGCCTTCAATTATGGTAAAATAAAATTTCAGTAACGATGGACCTTTAGAGAGATAGATTTTCAATATAAGTAAACATCTATAAAAATAAAATTTTAGTGACCCTTAACTTTTGTGAAAATAAATTTTAATCGTAATTAAATTTCTTACAAATAACACTAGTCTATAAATAGTTATTTTGTAAGTTGAGAAATTAGAAGACATTGTTGAGAACCTTTTGAGGGAACCTTTGGGGGATAATGTAAGGTTGTTGCCATTTATTATCCTTATATCATATTTCTTACAATAGTAAAAGCATGCTATCTCCTTGTTCTTAAAAGTAGGACACATAAATGGTTGAACTATGTAAATTTTGGTGTTATTATTTCCTTAATTTTCTCTTATATTACTTTCGTTTTTGCAACAATAGATATTGTAACAATCAATATTAGAACTAAGTTCAAAGCTAAAGTTTGTTGTCTTTGCATAAGTTTTATATTGACAAGTTCAATTAGTTAAATGATTTCACTTTATGGAAGGTGAAGGTCAGAGTGAGTCTTATTTATCAGGGATGTGTAGTAGTATTGGAAGGAGAAGAAAAACTGCCAAAGAATTTGCAGTATTAGAGAAGAAAGAGATTCTGTTAAGGGTGCATGCTAGTAAATATGGGCAACACGATTTGAGAGTGTAGGTTAATAAAAAATGATACTTTTTTATGGAAACAACTTGAAAATAAGCATCAAAAGAGAACACTTACAAATGGCTTATATTAAAAGTAATATTTATATGCCTTGATAATTTTAGGAAGTACAAAAGCAAAATATCATATTGATAATTTTAATTGGATCACCTTAGATCTATAAGGTGTTGGGGTTTAAATTAAGATTCAGGATAAGGTTCAACCCCTAATTTTTTGTGTTCCTTGCCTAACTAATATGAGATTTTATTGAAAACCTATTGTATGTAGAGAGATCAATTCTATCAACAATGTAAAGGATGCTCTACAGTATAAGGATTTGAAGAAAAATATCTCTAGTCCATATTAATATGTATCATATTTGGGTTTAGTTGTTAGTAAAGGAAGGAACAAAGAAAAGGATTTTGAAAACATGAGTAGTAGGTCATGATTTAAATCAAAGCCTAAAGATGTTCGATACTTTAATTATAAAGTTAAAGGACATTTTAAGAGGGATTGTTTATAGTTACAAAAATGAAAATAAGAAAAGGGAACAGATGGAAAAGCAAGTGTTATTATTGTCCAGTAAAGTTCTACTAGAAGGGATTGAAAAGTTAGTGATGTTTTAATAGTGTGTAATTCTGATTTTGTAAGTTGACGGGTGATAAAAACTAGAGTGGCTTATCATACAACTTTTAACATGATCTAGTTATATACTTTTAAAGAATGGGTCAGCTTAGGTGATCATGAAGAGCACGGTATCAAAAGAAGTGACTCAATGTAGATTAAAATGTATGATGAAATTATTAGAACCTTGGATGTCTAGTATGTTCCTAATGTGAAAGAATTTGATTTCGTAGTTACTCTTAATAAACAAGGATATAAGTTTTCTAATGATGATGAGTAGCTTAAAATGGTAACGGATGCCTTGACTATGATAAAAGGAAAATTACAACATGAAATTTATGTTTTAATGGGAAAGACGGTAATAGGATTAGTAATTGTGTCTTAATCTTCAAGGAAGAAATATAGTATTGCAGTATGGCATATTTAGATGAGAAGGATGTGCGAAGGCAATGGCAATTAGTAATCAATAATGGTTCAAACAAGATACTAGAACGTCTTGTAGTTAAAGAGATATGGTTAGTGAAATTTTGTCATTTATGCTCTAACCATCAGTGATAAAGATGAAACTATCTTTTAAGAGACTAGGAAAAGTTAGTTGAAAAGTAGATAAATGGAGGTTATTGTCAATGATGTAATGTTTCATAAAATTAAAAAAAATTACTACATCTAGTCAGATCTTATTGAAAAAGATTCACATTTTGAAGGATACAACTGACATATTGATAAAGTCAATGCTTGCAGAAAAGTTCAAATATATCCAAGACTTATTAGGTTGTTGTAAGGTTATTGTCATCTATTTTTCTTATATTGGATTTCCCACATTAATAAAAAGAAATATATCTCCTTATTTTTAAATGTAGGACATAATTTATCGAATCACATAAATTTTTATATATTTTTTCTTTCTTCATTTTTATTATATTACTTCTATTTTCACAATAATTAATATGAAAGAAATTAAAATCATAGCAATTTCTTCAAACAATTTGAGGGCATTAAACAAATCAATAAGTAAAAACTTGGAAACAAAATTGTTTTTTAAATGAATTTTTTCATTCCTATAGACAAAGTTAAAAACAACATTACAATGATTTCTATGTTGTTAGCCTATATACAAGCTTTATAGTTTTTTTTTTAAAAAAGAGTTACATTATAGGGATTAAATCAAAAGCAGCATATTAACCAGCTAAAATTTTCATCTAGAAATCGTGTTAGGAGAGAGTGAATATTGCATATTGTTAACAAAGATTGGTGCTCAAATCCAGTTAACAATTTTATCCGCTAACTGGTACTTTCTCTCTTATGAGTTGGTAAATCTTCTATTGTTTAGCTCCTTCCAGATAGTGTAGATGGTAGTAGTGAAAGCTACTTTATAAAGTATAGCATTTGGCATTCCCTTCTTGGATCTACAAGTAACCAATTCAAAAGTATTTTCCCAATCATATGTATAGTTACTACTTGGAATCATTTAAAAAATCCTACTCTGTATTGCTTTTGAGAATATACAAAGGAAGAAAAAATGTAGTTACTACTTGGAATCATTTGCAAAATCCTACTCTATATTGCTTTTGAGAATGTACAAAGGAAGAAAAGATGGTCTCGATCTTCCACTTCCATCTTAGAAAGTACACATATGGTATCTACATTTCCTTGCCAAGGTTTTGAGTATGTTTTTTATCGTTAGCCATGTGATCATAAAGGCTTTTAGATTCAAAGAGTGTTTTCAAAGAAGATTATACCATGGGACCTCAGTTGAGTATTGCGTAAAGAGCAATTGGCAGGACTTATTAGAGAACTTACCACTTAGGTGAAGAGCCCAAGTGATAACATCATCATTCTCACCATCATTTAGTTGAGGGAAAAGATATAAAAAGAGAATCAATTCCTCTGAAATTCCCACTCCAATTACCATTTCTGATCAAGGTGGAAACTTTAAGACTCAATGGAATTCTATTCCTTAGATTGAGTATCACCTTGTTGTGGATAAGTGGGCTAGAAGGAAGCCAATTGTCAAACCAAAACTAAATTTTTTCACCATTGCCAATGCTATGCTTAATACAAGGATAGATAGTGTCTCTTAGTTCCAGTATCTGATTAAAGGCCTAGGAGAACTCCCTCAAGAAAGTAGCCTATAGAAATTGATGTTTTCTAGATGATACTCTTGAATCCATTTAATACAAAGTGCCTATTGATCAATATAAAGCGTCCACATTCGTTTGCACACTAGAACCTTTTGCATAGTAGTAATAGAGATAATCCCAAGGCATCCAAACTTCTTCGATTGAAATGAAAATGTTACCGTCTAATAGAAACATGGGTTTGCAAAAGAATTTCTGTGATAGAGACAATATGTGGTTTATGATTAAACAATAAAGAAGGTCCATGTTTGTTGAGATTGTCTAAAGGAAGACACATAGAAAATGCATGAAAATTATACCAAAAAATCAATTTTTCATTCATCAAATTTTCCAAGACGAGTTACACAAAAGAAACTCTTTTTTAATAAAATACAATAGGTCAACAGAGAAAAAACTATAAATGATAAACTAAGGGGTTGTTTAATTCTACTTGTGTCCTTCTATTGTGATTTTTAGTTTTTGTTTTCTATTTTTAGTTTCTATTTTTCTTTCAAATAAAAATAAAAGTCTATTTAGTTGATAATGGCAATGTAGTTATATTTTTATTATAGATAAACTTACAGATAATATTTTTAATTAAATAAATTTATTTAATCTCTAATATATTTTGATTAATAAAATTTATTTTATTTAATTAAAATAAATAATTTTTAAATTAATATTTATGATACATATATTTTAATCAATAAATTTTATTTTATTTTAAATTTATTTATTTTGAAGATATTTGAATTTTAATTATATTTTTAATAATCATTAATTAATTTAATTTCAAACATTAAAAAAATAAAAATTAGTCATGACTTTCATTATTAATTAAATATATAGTATTAAATTAAATTATTAATAATTAATATATTAATGTATATATAGTTAAAGGTAAATCAGATTATAAATAAAAAACAAAAACTATTTTTTGTGATTTTCATAAATTTTGAAAAAAGGAAAGCCCAAAACTCAAAGCTCAAAGCTCAAAACTCAAAATTCAAAACTCAAACAAATACGTTGTTTACTAAATTTGGAAACTGAAACAGAAAACTAAAAATATAAATGAAACAAACATACTTTAACGGTAACTAGGAATAAAGATGTGAGAATGGGGTTGTAACTTACGTTTCTTAGTTTTTTACTTGTTTGATTATTAGTAGTGGATGAGATAAGCACTAACAAGTCTTAAATAGATTTTAAATAATCCTGAATTTTTATTTTTGAAGTATTTGTAGGTATAAGTAACCTAGAATCAAATATAAAGAATAACAAATAAACTGATGTGTACAAACATAACTTCTTCTTTTTAACTCTTTTTCTTTATGTTTCATCTCAACTCAAACTCTCTATTTGAAAATTTAAGATTAGATTATTTATTTAGGCAATACATTATTTTGATTGGTTCTTATTAAGATATTATTATCAACATTGTAAATTACTTTATTTAATTTATTTAATAATTATTTTATTTTATTTCATCGATTTTGTGTCATAAGAAAAGTTTCTTATGTTTTTTCAATTTTGTTCTTATAAGAAAAATCATACAAAATCATTAAAATAATAATAATTTATTGAATCATTAAAAATAATTTTAATTATTTACTTATTAAATACAAAAACTTTTATTAATTAATAATACTAAATAAATAAATAAGTAGACAAAAGCAAATGGATATCACCAGAAAGCTACTACTTCCTTTGGGCCTTCGCCCCAATCTAACATACCCAGCACAGCAGCATCACTCTCCAAAAGCCCAAAGCTAACCTCTGCTTGCCTTCAACCAAAACCACATCTTTCTTTCCCAGCCAACTCATGCATTTTTTATTCCTCAACTCTTTTTGTTTGCTCCACAATGCAGGATTTTTCTTTGGTTTGGCCTGTAGCCGCAACAAATGTTTCTTCATTTAATTTTGTCAAATATGGAACAATTTTAACTTTATTAAAATTTCTTTTTTTTTCTTTAAGAATTAGCATTTCTACGTTTTTATAATTCACTGTGTATTTTAGAACATAAAACTCATCCCCTGACATTAGAAATATTTAGTGTGATCCTATCTTGCATGTAAAATAAAACTTGAAGGATCCAAAAAGGCTAACAGAAGTTCAAGATCAACAAATATAGGGGCGAAAATTCTATTAAAAAAAAAAGAAAAAGCATGAACATTTCATAAAATCGAGCATATTTCCACAAGTTTCAACCCAGACCAGACCTCCATTCTTTGTGACTTGCCCGAAAGAGTAGAAAATTGCAAGGAACAAAAGTCCGGCTGCACTGCAGGCTTGAGGCCTCGATCAATGTTTTAATGCCCGATCTTTAGGCCTACAAAACAATTGTAGCGTCCCCGACTTAAAGAAGGTCCTTAGATGCCTCCAGAGCAGAATACAGGAAGAAAATTCCAACAACCTAAATACTATTCTTTGATATGATGGAGCATCAAGTATTGTGATCCTTGAACTTTTTTCTTTGTGCAATATGGTTGAAATTTTCCATAGAAATGTCAATCCATTCTCAAAGCGTGACAAAAGAAAACTTGACCGGTGGCCATGTGGGTGTCCTTTCACATAAAAGGGTCACTTAGCTTTCCAAAAAGCAATAAAAAAGATTAGATTTGGCGACCTCAGAGTTGTTAGCGGTTGCTCTTAATTTGGGAAAGCAGTGTAGGTTTATCCCTCAACTTTCCCTGCGATTTGATGCCTCAACGATTGTTTTATAGTTTGTTTCATCACTTTAGAGGTGGAGAGTCACTTTCCTTGCATCCTATCCTTATCCCATCAGCCTAATATATAGCTGACGCTAAAAAAATAATATTAGGTCTTACCTGTAACAAGAAAAACAAAAGCACATCAATTGGCTTGTATTGTTTTGTTTAGCTCCTGCTGGCTTGTTAATCTGTGAATCAAGCATTAATTTCTAGTACAGAACATATCACAATATTGTGTTTTTCTCTTTATGCTCCAAAGTAACTCATTCTAGCTAAATTTTTAAATTTAGATATAAAAATGTTTTTATCGTTTAATTTACACAACTAATTTCAAATTTTCCATTATTAATTTTTATTTTAGTCCTTTAACTAACATAAAATTTTGTGGGTACTCAATCTAAACTTAGTTGAACGCGCACATTAATCTTAAAGTAGGATAATACGTAACAGTTTGGATTATAAGATTCAAAAGGACATTAAATTTCTAATTAACTCCTATTTCAAAATTGTAATTCGACGCTTCCTAAATTTATTTGATAGAAACTCCTACATTTCATGAACCCCCAAATCTCATAACACCTCTTTCTTTTCCTTATTTGGAGCTTGTCAGAACAAGAGAAACGGGGTGGTGAAAGTAGCAACTTGTTGAGATATGGGGAAAAGGAATTATGGTTGAGAGTTGACGAAGATGAAGAGAAGATGTTTAGTATATAAAAACATATTTTCCTATTGCCATTACTTATGGAGGACCCGACCCGAACCGTTTTAACCAATCAAACATTGACTCAAAACTTTATGTATTGTTCTTTCCAAGTGCGGAACAATTACTGCAACATTGCGTTAGCTGAAGCTTTATGAGGTCTTCCAAGTATACTCATAAAGTAAAATTGTTAAATAAGCTAGTTCATCGAGAGGGTTTAGCAACAAACTGCTTCCACACTATTAACCTTCCGAAAACCAAAATAGACGAATGAGCCAACTTGGGAGTCGTTTCTGGAAATGTAAAATTTATAACTGCTTCCCTTCTTTTTGTGGCAGAATCAATGCCAGATCCCATTCTAATGACATCAAGTCCTATCTTTGGAATAAAGTTTCAAACAATGACCCATAAATCGCATACCCCTCTTATTATCTTCTTGTTTATAGTTCGCCGTAGCAGGAGAAAAGTACCGAAGGTGCGACTGGTATGATGATTGGAAAAGGGAAACAAGGCTACTGAATCACCGAAAATAAAGAGAAGATGGTTGGTGATGGCTGATTATAAGCCCGGCAAAGGATGCAGGCAGCGATTTGATGAATAAGGGTTATACTTTCAAGCAATATGAGGTTCGAGATACTTAGACCATAAAGCAATTCAATGTTAGGAAACCGGGTGGGATCTGATCTCGACCACAGTGGAATAATTACGAAACTTTTTCACAATCTTTAATTTCCTAAAAATCAAAATCTCTATAATTCTATAAAATAATTAACACAAATTATAATAAAGCAAAAACAGAATTCATACCTTATTTCCAAGTTTAATCTTTATCTTGTCGTATCCCTTGAACAATTTCAAAAGCTGATCTAACTTAACCACTGTAGCTGTACAAATGTCTGGCCTCTAACAGTATCCACAAAATGATTTAGAGAACTTTGTAACTCTTACAGAGAGGGTTAAGCAAGAAGTGCTAGCTCTATAGAGCTTAAGCCTATTTATAATAAGCTTTGGATATTTTAGTAATTTAATTGAAATTCTAATTTCAATTAAACTTTAATTAGAAATTCAAATAATTCTAATTAAATACCAATTATGCCCATATAAGATTCAATATCTCATATTTAATTATAAAGTTTCTCAACCTTTATAATCAAGTCTAACTTGATTAAATTAACTTTGCTCTCTTCAACTCATTCTATATGTGAGACCTATTAGGTTCACAAATATGTTGGCAATGATTATAAATTCTAATTCTAATTCATAATTAGAATTATATAAATTAAAACTCCTTTTAATTTATCTTTAATTCTCTAATTAAACAATTTATAATCATAGATCAAGATTGGCGTCTAACAATGCATCATAACCACACAAATATTTAGGAATGTCAAAGTGGTTTTGACTAACCTTTCTGTGCATAATTTTTCCGCATAATTCAATCCTTTCATCAACTAATGTTCCAATTAGACATAGAGCATGAAATTAATGTTTACTCTATTTTGAGTCTAATAATATTAGTTTTCCGTCATTAACTGTTGATTCAATTAATGATATTTGTAAACTATTTACAAAATAGCATTCCACGTTGGCTAAGGATTTTCCGAATCAATATTAATCAAGAACAACGAAACATTCCCCCTAATTACTTTAGGGTGAAGAATCTTATCTTGATCACTCAACTACCTCCATATAGTTCGTACTACATCCAATAACTACTGATTAAACAACTCATAATTAAATAGATCATGAGTAGTATCAAAACATGGCTATCCTCTTACAAGATAACTTTGATGACCTCAAGTTAAAGGATCACTTATACAATCATCATAATGAGAATTCCATAGACATACAAGTAATGCTCCAAATGGATTTCTCATATTGGGTCTGTTCAGTGAATTTGTTCTCTAGCAACCACTCACACGTTTGTTTAAGTATCTCTATACTTTAACCTATGAAATTGACTACTTCCTTCATAAGGAAAAACAAACGTGTGCTAGTCTTTTTACGTTCTATTAATGTCCAATTTTAATAGAACAATAACTAGTAACATTTAGGAATAATGCATAAATACAATATAAATCTCATAATTATAATCTCATTATAATTTCATCTGCAATGTACAATTATTCCATGGACTTTATCATATACATTTAAACATGTACAAGATAAAGAACGTTTCACTAAACTATAACCAAAGCGATTGGCTATAGGGCATAAATCAACAATCTCTTACTTGCACTAAGCCAATCGTTTAAGTATCTCATACCATATCATTATATGACCATTATTCTATTACTGGGACAGCAGCTTAAAGAAAGAATTCTACAAGATTTTTTATAGTGAGAACTATTCTTGGATCTTTGATGAGACATTAGCTCCTTATGCTTGCCTAATAGCTTTAATGTTCTACAATACATTACTGTTTTTAACAATGCAAAGAAACTCTACCAAATTCACTAATGAATTTACTAATCTAATTAATTATTTCCACTAAATGAAAAATGTATTATGGCTCAATTAACAACCATTGCTACGTTGGAAACTTTCCAATCTTATTGTTCTAAGTGAATAAACCTTAATTAGGATGTACTTCTAAAGCTAAATCCTTATCATCTTAAACTCAAATATCAACTCACAAATAGAGTACACTACAAGAAAATCATAAATTAGCAGCAGAAATTTTCTAACGGAATCTAAATTGTAGCTAATTACCGACAGAATACCACAGAGCGTCAGTAAATATGACGTGAAAGTTTCCATTTTGCAACGGACACAATTGTCGTCGATAAAGATGGAGGGAAAGCATTTCGCGCAAAATTTTCGATGACATATAGCGACGACCTAACCATTCTTGTTGGTAAAAATTGTGGGAATGCTTCCCGCAATTAAATAGTATTGGACATTTGCTGACAGAAATAGTTCCGTCGATGAATTTTGCTTTGTTTAATAATCAATGTCGGTTATCTACCAATGGAATAAAATCCGTAGTTAATGAGCAGTCTCATTTACCGATGGACGGCTTAATCTGTCACAAAATAAGGTAGCAAGACATGGCGAGTTAATTGATGAATTTAAATACTGATGGAAAATATGTTCCGTTGGTAAATCACGGCTTATTCATTAACAAAATGACGTCATTTTTTTTAAACCAAAAGACGTCGTTTTGGTTATCTTCTTAACCGACCCCCCTCCCTCTGCTATTTTTCTTCTTCTTCTCTCCTCCGTCCTTGGTTTTGGTCGATTCTCCTTACTTCCACCATCTGTTTTTACGTGTTTTTTGGCCCATCGTGCATCATTTTCTAGTAAGCTCTCTATTTGGTGTATTTTCTCTCTAAAAATTGAAGCTCTTATATACCGTGGGTGTTTTTAGTGGTTAATTTTTGTGTGATTATTATTGGTGTATGCGTTTTTTGTGTCATTGTTGGTTTATTTGTTGTTTACATGTATTGTTATTGGTAAATAATGAAAAAATGCATTTGTTTTGTGATTACTTAGAGATAATACATATTGCCTATGAGTTGTTCGATAAAATCTTCCTTAGATAATACATATTATTGTTGTAATGTTTTCTTGTAATTTGTTGTAATATTTTGTTGTAATTGTTGTAATAATAATTTGTTGTAATGCTTTGAAGAGAAGAGATTTGAGATTGAAGTGTGAATTTGAGATTTGAGATTGAAGTGTGAATTTGAGATTAAAGAGAAGGATTTGAGATTGAAATGTGTATTTGAGATTAAAGAGAAGGGATTTGAGATTGAATTGTGTATTTGACATTGTGTATTTGATATTGAATTGTGTATTTGAAGAGAAGGGATTATGTGTAATTGAAGTGAGTATTTGAAGAGAAGGGATTATGTAATTGAAGTGTGTATTTGAGATTGTGTAATTGAAGTGTGTATTTGAGATTATGTAATTAAAGTGTGTATTTGAAGTGTGTATTTGAATTGTGTATTTGAGATTGTGTAATTGAAGTGTGTATTGGAAGTTTGTATTTGAATTGTGTATTAGAAGAGAAAGGATTGTGTAATTGAAGTGTGTATATGAATTGTATATTTGAAGTATGTATTTGATATTGAATTGTGTATTTGAAGAGAAGGGATTGTATATTTGAAGTGTATATTTGAGATTGTCTATTTGAAGTGTGTATTAAATTTATTTTTTCTACTTATTAATCTTCTACTTATTATTAATTTTATTGATATTAAATTTATTATTTTTCAATTATATTTATTATTATTAGTAGTAATATTAAATATATTATTGTTATTAAATTTATTGATAATATTACTTTTCTACTTATTATTATTCATATTATAAATAATTTTATGATTATTATTATTGTCATTAATTATTAATAATTATTATTATTAATAATTATTAATATTATTAGTTTTATTAATCTTATTAATTTTATTATTCATATTATTAGTAATAATGATTATTGTTAATTTTCTACTAATTATTAAATTTTTATTATTATTATTATTATTAAATTTATTATTCTTATTCAATTTATTATTAATATTATTATTAATAATAAATTGATCCAACTCCAAATGTTGGTACAAAGTGCATAACCGATACATTCTAGTTGAAATCAACAAGCGAAGAAGATTTCAACATTTTAAACCTTTTGTATTGGCAATGCAAGCGATCCAGATGTATTATGTCCCTTTTCCCAGCTTACAACAAGATAAATCAGATTGGTTAGCTGTTTGCAAAGTTAAACCAAGAGATGTTTTTTAATCATGTGGAAAGGGAGAACAGAGAATTAAAAGTGAAGCGTTTCAGGAAAAGACTTATGAAATACATGTATCTGTCGTGTATGAGGATAATGAACCTTTGAATGATCCATGTAATGAATATGTTGAAATTATCTGGTGAGGATGAGGAGGGCCAGAGATCTGAAGAAGAGCCTGAGTTTGATTCAAATTCTTCAGAACAAAAAGATGATTTTGATTTACAATTAAGTGATGATAGCGATTAATTTTTGTTTGTAATTGAATATTATATGAACAAATCAATTATGTCCTTTTCAATATATTGTATAAATTATTGAAATGAAATTGTAATATTTCTACAAACTTGAATCAAATATTAATTTTAGGTTGAAATATGGAACCAAAGAGAAGACATCATATTTCGTGACCAAGATTCATACCACGATTTGGAGGTACTTACTGTACAGGTGAAGCATCTCATGGTGTAACAGCCAGAGATGAAACACCTGCTCCCCCTCTACCTACTACACTGGCAGATGAGGCTACACTATCCACCACTCCTATATTATCCACTACCCATATACTGACAAAGATATTAGGGGTAAACAATGCGGATGAAGGAGACGGCCGCCAGCCTAGAACTGAGGACCCGATAGACGAAAATACATCACAATTGTCAATAATATGTGAGTGAAAATACATGGACCTTTATATGTTTATAATTAAGTTATAAGTTTAAATTTTACAAATGGTATAAATTTATTAGTTTTTATATTAGATTATTTCCATCTGGACCCTGTTCAAGAAACATGACATCTAAATTTAAAGAGAAGATTGATCCTGAGGGTTGTTTGGTAAAATTAGTTGTTTAACGTTAACTGTTTATATCTAAAATTAACTGTTTAACATATTTGTGAAGGTCTTCCTTAGGATCGACACTGCGATGGAGGGACTCCTTGTCGAGTCACTATGGATCGTTCTGCGAGTATGTTCGATAGATAGGGAACAATGATTTCCAAAGGTTCTCGGGTGAGTTTCTTTGCTCTCCTTGGTGTGTTTGGCAATCATATTATTCAGTGTCCAAAACTTGGGAGTTTGAAAATTTATACTGGTTTTATGATTGTTTATTGGTCAGTTTTACTTTGTCTATCTTGAACTGGGATACTGAAATCTTCCTATCTGTGGATTGTGTTGTCCTATGGTGTTTAATTTTTTTTTAATGTTGAGAGAAATGTTCTCCAGTGCATGATTGACTTTAGTTTTATTTGTGTTAAAGTCCGTTGTGTGTTTTTATTTCTTTATTAAACAAATCTTGATTTTATAGACTCTGGAACATATTGTCCTGGTTAATATTTTGATTAAGATAACCTCATATCTACAACTTCTGTACGTTTTATCACCTAAGAAATTTGTCTTTGTTTGATTTGTGTTTGTTTGGTACTTTCTAACATGAGCTAGTGGTCCTTATGCTTCCATGGGCTCGATGGGTCTCTATTTTTAGGGTTCTGGATGTTCGTCGGTTGGTATTTGGATTGGTATTTAGCATCTGCTTCTACCTTTTGGCTTTATTTAGTAATTTGGGGTTATTGTTGCTTAGATAGTGACAAAGGTGGGGTTAGACTGTTAAGATGAATATAGCGAGGTAACTGAGAGTCTTGCTAAATAGTTCACTCAATTATTTTTGTTAAACTGCTAGTTGTTTATTGGGGATATATGATAAAATTAGAAAGACACATAGAAGATTAGCACGACCCTTACATAATGTTGACATGCACAATTAGAGGAATGGTGGGCAGACGTTCGCAACATAGCAGGTATGAGCAGAACACTGCAACTTTTTTAAGTTTTTTTTAACTTGTATCAACTCACGGCGATTTGTAGTTTTTTTAAATTATTATTACTATTATTATTATTATTTATTAGCATATATGGGCACCATATCAGGAATCTTATTTGATTTTATTTACTTATTTAATTTTATTTACCCACTCTTTTTAGCATATCAATTTTCATATTTACTCTTATACTCTGCATATCTTTCTTATTGTCACATTCGCATATGGGTTTACTAGAAACAACCTCTCTACTTTGTAGGGATAAGGCTACGTACTATCAGACCTCCTCAGACCCTGCTTTATTGTGGGATTCAGATTGAGTGTGATGATGATGATGATTGATCCTGAGGGCTATATATGGAAGAATATCTCTCAAGAGACAAAGGAATTTTACCATCACAAGTTTGAGGCATGACAGAAATTATTATTTCCTTTTTAATTAACATTTTAATACATTAATTTGATAAATATTATTACACCAAAAGTATTTATCGAATATTTTTCCTTTGTTACAAAAAGAATTTTTTTGGATTCTCAATTTGACAGGATCATCTATAGAGTATGGGAGTCAAGAGCGCGTACACGTTATCGCGACTTTATTAATGCGATACACAGGGTGGGTGTACGACTGTCTTACATTTCTGAAGAAATATGGAGTCGTTGGCTACAGTATTGGATATCACCTGAGGCTATGTTCGTTTCAAGCATAATTCAGCTAGCAGACGTGGAGTACCCAAGGGAAAGAGTCTTCCTGTATATACAGGATGATCTATTATCCACCAAGAGCATGCAGAGAGACTTGTAAGTATCTACAATTTACAGTTATATTCTCATTTCTTTTCTTTGCTATATTTTAATTGAACTTGATGTGTTAAAATTTGGAATAAAAATATATGTTTCTTTTTTAGAATGATAATGTTATAAATGCCTAGTGCCATATATCGCTGTGTTTTTTAGTTTTGTTCTTTGTCCAACAGGGGGTAGATTTCATAAAAATAGAGGAAATTATGTCGAAATTTTTATAAATTCTTATTTACTTGTATTTCTATTGAATTTTATGTGTGAATTTTGGAATGAAAATATGTGTTTCTTGTTGAGAATGATGATGTTATAAATGTCTGGTGCCATATATGGCTATATTTTTTAGTTTTGTTTTTTATTCAACAGGGGGTAGATATCATAAAAATAGACGAAACTCTACCGAAATTTTTATAAAGTCTAATTCACTTAAAATAAACATTTTATTTTTTTGTAGAAAAAGTCTATAGGCATGAGGCCTACACCCCGTCAGTTATTTCTGTACACTCACACTAAGAAGCATGATGGTGTGACATTCGCAACAATTATTGTAGAGAACTCATTGTATATGAAATTTATGATTTAATATTAATAATGCTTAATAATTATCACTTCCTAATATAAACATTGTTTTTTGATAGAACCAAATACAAGAAAGAATTGAACGGCGGTCTCAACAATCTGAAGATGTTGCTGAGAGAGACTGGAACTTATCTTCGTGCAATAGGTGGTAGGACCGTCGTGGGAGAATATTTGGCTTAGGTTTATTTGCAAACACTTGTTATTCGCAATCCTCCACGTCCAATACAGCAGCATCTGATAGTCAATCCACCACCAATGAAGTGTAAGAGCTTCGGGGCATAGTGTAGACATTGACGACTCAGTTGCAATAGTCGATGGAACAACATCAATACACGATGCAGCACATTGCTCAGCTCTATCAGGAGATGGATAAGTTGAAGGGTAGAGGCAACACTTCATCGCACCAACCAGAGCATCCGTCGTCTCCAGATCAATAGTGTACTTTTGGTCATTTAGTTTGTATTACAAAACTTATTATTTACAATGTAATGTTTTTATTATTAATTAAGATATTTTAACTTTTAATCATCATTCAAAATTTCTATTTAAGAAAATTAAATTTATACTATAAATTTATAATTGTTAAAATTATGCATTAACCATAATTTAAATATAATAACGGTATATATTATATATTTTTTAAAAAATTTATTCATTTACCGATGAAAAAACAAATATTTGACAGTAACATCCTCCTCAGTTTACCGACGATCTACGCGCTCATCCGTCGGTAATCACAGAAGGAATAAGCAATTACCTCTCAGTTTTTACCAACGAAATGACCTATCCGTCGGTAATCTTTTTAGCAAATTTACCGACGGTAAATTTCTTACCATCGGTAAATATGCCGATGGAACATAACCGTCGATCGCTAAATGTTACTGACGATCAGACGAAGAGTAAACTATCGGTACATTTACCGACGGTAAGAAACATATCGTCAGTAAATTTTCCGACGGTAACTCTTTTGACCGTCAGTAATTATTAGCTATAACCAATTCTATGATGCCTTTGTCTATCGATATATTTGTTCGGTAATATATCTTACTGACAAAATATTTCTGTTTTCCGTCTGTAATTTTCGTTGTAAAATAACATTTTTCTTGTAGTGGTAATGGATATCTTTAATACTTCATAAGTATCTCTAATACTAAACATATTTGGTACATTATCTATGTACTTGGACTTAGAATGAGTTAACAACATCTAATCTATCTCCATAAATCTAATTCCCATAATTAAGTTGTTACCTTTTCATATCTAACAAAAGTTGTTCTTGGAAAATTATGTGTTCAATAATTAAAAGTTAGAACTGTTGTTCTCTATGAGCAATATGTCTCCATATACTCTCACTGAAGAGGACAACTATACTCTCACTAACCTTCTTGTAGACATAAATTCACATTCATCTTCAAAAACAAACTTTTTGAATTTATCATGAAAGTGAATCTTTCAATGTCCCACATCCTTTCAATTATACATCAAATGTATCATTAAAGGCATTAGTTCCAATTAGATGTAATTTTATTATAAGATTTGAACCCTTCAAATTCCTTCTTTCTCCTACTATGTATCTTAAAAATCATTCTCTTATAAGGATATATTAAATCAAACAATTTGTTCAATGAATCTGTAAGATTATATCGAATCTTTTGGATATCTCATAACCTTTTATTATCCAATTTATTTCTAAACTTAATGGATAATGTATGCTTCAACCAAGCATCACATTCTTAAATCATTAACTTTGACTCTTTCAAAGACCTAGCATTTCATATCTAATATGAAATCTTGCTAATTGATTCAATTGGAATTATTGAAGATAAGTTATTGTACTAGGCATCACTATAAAAAAATATATTTCATCCTACAATATCCTCTCGTTGTATGTTACTCCTTACATAAATACATACCCTTATGGAATTTTTATTATGAAGGTATTTACTAGAGAAACTCATTCGCTATAGATAACCGAAAATATAAAACTTGCCACAAGGAACTCATTGATGTGCTTCAGCATTCTCAATGCTTAATTTCTACTTAGATTTAAATAGTTTAAACTTGTTCAAAATTGTAAATCATCATTTCATTTAATACGTATGACTATATCATAAAAAGTCATTAGAAATATAATGAAATATAATATTATCATTTTATGAATTGTTATTCCATCTAATTCATCACATGTATAAGATTTAAGAATTCAATACCATCATCATCCTTTCACCAAATGTCTTCAACTTTACAAGTTTCACAAGCTCCATACAATTCATAATCAAAAGGATACATATATCTTAGTATGTAACTTTATGATTCTCATTATGTTGATTTAACCAATATGGCATAAAAGGATAATCTCGGTTATCCAACTTTTAATTCTTACCACTAATGTTAAGCATAAGTCTCCTTTGATCCAACACATACAAACTCTTTGTATAAAATTGGATCAACTACTTTTACTTAACAATCTATTTCCTACCATGCATTGAACATTGCAATAATGTTGAATTTAAATTCAGTATCAAATACTCATAAGCATGAATTAGAAATACATATGATCTCTATTATATCACATATAGGCAAGACAAATCACACAATCATTTTCTTCTTATGAAAACTATTATCATACTATAGCAAATCCTTTAATTGTAGTCTATAGTTATGCTTTTAGTAGGCTAAATTAAGTGGAATAATTCCATCAAGGTATTATACCTTTCAGATCTACTCCTTACAACCTTTTACATTTTGCTATCATGGTGTTAGCATACATCTTACATGTTTTCATCAAAGTTTATGAGACATCAGTTAACTCAAAATGTCAATACATTTTGCCATCTATAAGATTTTGACATATCTTTAAAACTTTAACACCAAATCCTCAACAAGAATTATAACAAATTTGCATGATGGGCAATTTTCTTTTCTAACTTTTAAGAACACTTCTCAAACATATCCTATGTCCAAGAACATGGGTTCACTAACTTAGCATCAAATAAACTAAACAACGTAAGTTTCACTCATAACAAAATAAATGTAAGAAAACAAGTAATCAATTATACGTCATGACTACCAAATAAGATTAGGATTTTAATCATGCATTTGGTTGCTCCCACTATTTTATTCAAAATAATAACCCTCACTACTATTCGAAACAATTACTCTAATCTTTCTAATGGGCTAGGATCTCATTCAAGTATAGTTGATATTGAGTTTGCTCAATAAACCAATTAGACTTAAATTAGGTAGATAACAACTTAATTAATCACATCTTATGTGACTTCTAGATCCGTTAGGTGACAACTTTTGTCAAAATATATCTTCTATATTTTTCCTAACTTTGCCTCTAAATTCATATGATTATGAGTTTGCTCATCCAAATTACGCAAATTTAGTTAAGTAGAACCCATTTTCATTAAACTAAACATGTTCGGGTTAAAGCGACCTTGAGTTTGCTCAATAAGCCTACAATAAATAGAACTCTGGTTTACTCTTATAATAATGGAAGGCAACAATCATGTAACTCTGGTTTACTCTTATAATAATGGAAGGTAACAATCACGTTCTTAACATATACTTAATATTTTAATAAGGGATTTAACTTCATTTGCCTCATCAAACACAAATTGTGTATAAAGTATCACATATATATAACGTATAATTTGTCATGCATCCAATATATCTATCAACCATATAAATAGAGTATACAACTTATACACTCATAATCAAATTATATGAATAAAATATCAAGCTTAATTAAAATCTAGTTATTGATCTTGATAATGTAAAATAACATTTCCAACTCCTTGAAAAATTAAAATAGATTACAACTATTGATTCCTGAATAAATTAAATTCTTATTTCAAATAGAAATTTAATTTGATTTGAAAGCAATTTTCAAATCTAAATGAAAACTATTTCTGATTATCTTAACTCCTGTGATAAAATTTAATTGAACAATTTCAATAGATTGTACTTCTTACTTATTATAATTTAGAAAAAAACTCTTTTCCAAAATTATATAAATAACATATTCTAATCTAATTTGAAAACTATTTCTAATCTCATTAGAAATTATTTTTCTTAATTAGAAAGCTATTTTCTAAAATTAAAAGAAACTACTTTCAAAATTAAATATAATATAATTAAGAAAGTCCTTTATATTATTCATTTAGAAATTGATTTCTTAATAAATTAGAAAACCTTTTTTTAATAAATTAGAAAACTATTTTCAAAAATATTAAAGTAAGATCCTTTTCTTGATAAATAAATGAAAGCATTTTTCAAATTTTAATCAAGATAATATCATTTCTAATAAATCAAGAAACTTATTATTTACAGATAAAGAAACATTTCTAAATAAATTAAATAATAATTCTATAAAAAAATAAATTTATAAATTTAATTTATCTCAATCAATTGAAATAAATAAATTTGACTAAGAAACATCTTTCTTCGTTACTTAAGAAAACAATTTTCTTGATTTTAAGGAATCTAATTAATTAATTTCAATCTAATCGAAAATAATTAATTATAATTTTAGAAACCATTTTTAAAAATAATTAAGAATCAATATAATTATTAATCTTAATCAAATTAAGAAAAATAATTATCTTCACTTTAGAATTGAATGGATAATTTAATTTAATTTAATAATTCAATCCCTTGAAAATTAAACTAAATTCTAAAGCATTCCTAATAAAATTAACCCTTGAAAACAAATTTTCAACATTAGAAAAATACTTTTTCAAATTTATTAGCAATTGAAACTTACTTAAAACCCACATAATTTTAATTAAACCAATTTAATTAAAATAAGGATTTTTAAAAAATTATTTTTGGGTGTCTGCCGCGTGCACACATGCGCCAGTATCTTCTCCATCAAACTTCCTTTTGTTGCTTCTGCAAATTTTATTTGCCGCTGTCGAGATTTCTCCAGCCATCTGCGACGCTTCATCTCTTCTATCTCACACCGTCAGCTGCACCTGTGCTCATCTGCCCATTGCGTTTTCTACTGCTAAATGGGTGTGAATCACCCTTGGCGTCGTCAGCCAGTGACATGGCCACTAGTTCGTTTTAAACGTTGCCAACTAGTGGCGTGGTATTGCTAACCAGTGGCCTGGATGGTTCAGCGATTAAACCAGCAGCAGCTGTTAACTGCTAGTTTCAACCCTTATTCCAGCATTCAAAACCCAAAACCGAAGGCAACAACGCAAACATTTGATTTTCTAGAATCAACATTCACAAGCAACACAAAGAAATCAAAACGCAATTCTTCTAGTTTCTGGGTTTTCATAAAACTTATTTTAGAAACTCATACATCTTCTTCAATTCACTCCTGTTCATCATTGGAGGTTTATAAACACCAGAACAATTATGGATTTTCATGAAGGATTAAAACTACACCTTTCTTAGTACCCAATTGAATCTTATTCGATTTTTCTTCTGGGTATTTCCAGAACATATTTTCATAAACAAAAAGCATATAGGGAGTAAATTCGCAGATACACATAACCAAGAATTTCAACCTCCAAGCGCGATCTCCATCACCAAGTTTCTAGAATCCACATTCAAAAACACGTAAGAAAAATAAGGAGAACGTGGGATGAGTTTTTCATAAACAAAACTGTAACAATTGCTGTTTTCCAGGAAACAAAAGCACACCCAAAAATTGCAATCGCAAGCAGAATCAACCAACAATTGATTTTTCTAAACACACGACTCGCAAATAAGAAGTGTATATTCCAGTAGCTAGATTCGTAGATGCACCCAAAGTAACCACAAAAATGGCACAACAAACCCTAACCAAAAGTACGATGGGTTTCTCAAACCCAACTTCTTCTCCAATATCCAGAAAACAAACAACAAGTGCATACAGAAATCCAAATTCTTAATAAATAGGCTTTAGGGTCTATACGGTATTAACCGGAAACAATTTTCCAGATTTAAGTCTCAAACTTTTTGCAATCTAATTCCAAAATTATAATCAATTACAATAACTCAAATTTAATCAAATCATAGAATTAAATTTGGCTCTGATACTACTATTAGAAAATTAGGTTGGGATCTGATCCCAACCGCAGTGAAATAATTACGAAATTTTTTTGCAATCTTTGATTTCCCGAAAACCAAGATCTCTTTAATTTTATAAAATAATTAACACAAATCACAATAAAGTAGAAATGTAATTCGTACCTTATTTCGAAGTTTGATCTTTATCTTTTCGTATCCCTCAAACTATTTCAAAAACTTGTCTGTCTTAAACACCATAGCTGCACAAATGTCCGGCCTCTAACGGTATCCATAGAACAGGTTGAGAGAACCCTGTAACTCTTACAGAGAGGGTTAAGCAAGAAGTGCCTCCATAGAGCTTAAGACAATTTATAATAAGCTTTGGACATTTTAGTAATTTAATTGAAATTAAATTCTAATTTCAATTAAAATTTAATTAGAAATACAAATAATTCTAATTAAATGTCAATTATGCCCATATAAGATTCAATATCTCATATTTAATTATAAAGTTTTTCAAACTTTACAATCAAGTCTAACTTGATTAAATTAACTTTGCTTTCTTCAACTCATTCTATAGGTTCTCAAATATGTTGGCAATGACTATAAATTCTAATTCTAATTCATAATTATAATTAGATAAATTAAAATTCCTTTTAAATTATCTTTAATTCTCTAATTAAACAATTTATAATCATAAATCAAGATTGGCGTCTAGTAATACAGCATGACCACCCAAATATTTAGGAGTGTCAAAGTGATTTTAACTAACCTTTTTGTACATAATTTTTCTGTATTATTCAATCATTTCATCAACTAATGTTCTAATTAGACATAGAGCATGAAATTAATGTCTACTCTATTTTGAGTCTAGTCATATTAGTTCTTGATTCAATTAATGATATTTGTAAACTATTTACAAAATATCATTCCACCTTGGCCAAGGATTTCTCGAATCAATATTAATCGAGAACAATGAAATATTCTTCCTAATTACTTTAGGGTGATGAATCCTATCTTGATCATTCAACTACCTCCATATAGTTTATGTTACATCCAATGACTATCGATTAAATGACCCATGATTAAATAGATCATAAGTAGTATCAAAATATAGCAATTCTCATACAAGATAACTTTGATGACCACATGTTAGAGGATCACTTATACAATCATCATAATGAGAATTCTATAGATATACAAGTAATTTTCCAAATAGATTTCTCATATTGGGTTTGTTCAGTGAACTTGTTCTTTAGTAAGCACCCACACATTTGTTTAAGTATCTTTATACTTTAGCTTATAAAATCGACTATTTTCTTTATAAGAAAAAATAAATGTGTGCTAGTCTTTTTACGTTCTGTTAATGTCCAATCTCAATAGAACAATAACTAAGAACATTTAGGAATAATACATAAATGCAATATGAATCTCATAATTATAATCTCATTATAATTTCATTTGCAATGTACAATTATTCCATGAATTTTATCTTATATATTTAAGCATGTACAAGATAAAGAATGCCTTTAAATAATTTGTCACTAAAATACAACCAAAGCGATTGGTTGTAGGGCATAAATCAACATAAGGGTTGTACTTTCAAGTAATAAGGAGGTTGGAGGCACTTAGACCATGAAACAATTCAATGATTTGACGAAATCCTTCATTAAATTTGGGGTGTTGTTAAATCATTAACAAATTCCAAATTTCTTATTTTAGGGTTAGGGCTAACTCACATTTTTTTTAAAATATATGATTTTTTTAAAAATAGTCTATTCCAAGTTAACGTCCGCGTTAACAACAAAATGTCTAATATAAATGTCCAATTTCATTTAAATTAATTTAAGGATGACATTTTGGCTCAAGATTGGTTAAACTAAAAAATCAACGGATTTGATTCGAATTAATTAAATATCATTGTACATTTTGTTTTAATATTTAAATTTTAAATCAGATTTAAGTTTGTGCAGGTTGAATTTGACCAAGCTCAATATCAAGTCTAGTCTAGATGATACATAAGTAAGAGTGCGTTTGGTTCAGCTTTTGGCAGGTAGAAGAGTACTTTTTTTTACAGCAAGCAAAAGCTATTTTAAAGAAAAAATAAGTGTTTGGCTATAAACTTTAAAAGCGCTTTTGGAGTAGAAATAATTTTTTTAAAAGTTAAAATACAGCTTTTTTAAGAGCTTAAATTTAAAGCTTTTCAAAAAAGTACTTTTTTAGGTAGATTTTTTATATCAATTAATGAGCCTATTTTTTACTCCCTTTTACCCTTATGCTTTACACATAATTCTCACAATATCCACAAACACATCTTCACGTTTATTTTGAGATTTAT
>JAOSBN010000005.1:13503809-13525464 GCA_027563595.1 Erythroxylum suave | reverse complement strand
GCTGGACACCAGAACCTGATGGACTAGAATCAATGGACTCCTTTTGGACTTCGAACCATGGGCTTTCTTTGGGTTTCGGATTTTCGGCCCAAAATAGTAAAAATAGACCGAACCTATTTTTAGGTATAAACACATATTATATAAAGAATGTATATATCTTGATGCTATAAAATCTATATGTTACTTATGCTACATATGTATCTATCTTAACGATTTTATGTAATTCACAAATTGAAATCCTTTTCTTAGGATTGACCGTTGGCGAAAATTATATTCTTATAGTTAAATGTTCAATACTCAAGTTAGGTATGGTTTCGAGAAGCAGTAGCAGTTGATAGCCTACTGAAATCAACCTGCTGAAATAATAAGTGCTTATGTGTTTGTGATTGCTGTTTTGGTAACTGCTGAAACGTGAAAATAGGTGTTTGGCGAGTGCAGTTACGATTGCTGAAAAGAGATAAAATGACTAAAAAATTCATTGATTTAATAAACTATTAATTGTTGTCTAAATAATTAAAAAATATTATTAGTCATATAAATTTAAAATTATAAATAATAAAATATCAAATTAAAATAAGAAAATATAAATAAAATAAATTTAGTAAATAAATATGTCAAAAAATACATTATTAGTCATATAAATTTAAATTATAAATATTAAATTATTAAATTAAAATAAGAAAACATAAATAAAATAAATTTGGTAAATAAAATATTTCACCTTAAATACTATTAGCAAAAACTTCCTTTTATTAATTAAGTAAGTGTATAATAGAAAATACTAAAATATCATGAGGTTATTATTAGAAGATAAAATTTCTATCGCATAAATAGTTTCCTACCGCAGCTTTCTCTCTGCTTATCTATTTCTGCAGTGGCACCGTAGCTTTCTCTAACTTACGGTTGCCAGCCGCAAATCCAAACGTATGACTGCATTTAAAAACTGCGGTAAATAAGTACTTATCCTCACCACACCGCAGATCCAAATGTAGCCTTAGCCTTATAAATGTCACTATGAGCAAGTTGTTTCCGGGTGTCTTACACCGTACGTAGAATTAGCTTTTATTTTCAAAATAATTTGATCTTTATTATTCTTAAAAATCCTGTTTCACTCCAATATACGCATAGTAATAATTGGATTTAGGCACTAAATAACTAAGTAGACGAAAGAAATAACACAAAGTATAATAAATTAAAATAATTAAAAATATAGATTTTATTACTCACTCTTATAATCTTTTTTTTTTCAGTCAAAAGGATTGGCTTTAATTACTTATGTCAAATGGATAGTTAATTTTTCAGAGTTTGAAAGAAATATCTAATACATGATTTAAATGTTTTTTAATCATCCATGTTATTTGTAGTGATGAATACACTACAAAGTTCCTCAGCAAGGTATCATAGATTTATTCTAAATATCCAAAATTATATAAAATACTAGAAATACATTGCTCAGGTATAATTATCTGGTATTAACATAAATCATCATCATTATCGCTCAGTCCGAAATCCTGCAATGAAACGGGATCTGGGGAGGTCCGATAGTATGCAGCCTTACCCCTATATAATAGAGAGGTTGTTTTCGGTGGACCCACATACAAATGAGACAATACACGAATGATGCAGGGTACAGAAATAGAAACTGAAAATACAAGGAATGAGGAATACCTGAAGGGGGCCAGGCTGCGCGAATCAAATAGGCTACCAAATCCAGTTTCTCCTTGTCTCGCAGTAAGTAAGAGGACCATCCTCAGAGCCCTCGTCGGGATGACCCCTTACTGTCCCCTTGCACTTGTCGTGCAATCTACACAGCGAGCTCCAACATCTCCTAAGAACTACTGTACTGATTTTGAGAATCTGGAACGATTTATCCGTTATACGGTTAATCCTTTACCCTTATTCGGTCACTCCAAGCTTTTCTATTACTAGCTACTACCTCATTAAGTACCAATTTTGACATATCCTCTTTGATCACTTCCCGCCAGTTCTAGTATTAACATAAATATAATGGTAATCACCTTTTCTTTGAATGCCCCTTCTCTAACTCCGTGTGGTCCCACTGCCTTAGCCACTTTCATCTAAATATTCCACACCCGCGAAACCTCCAATCCATCCTACTTTAGTTTAATCAAAGCTACAGCCCCATTGACTTTCTCTTTTTAGTATCCTTCTATCTATTACTGTTTACACCCTATGGTCTGAAAGAAACCTTAGAACCTTCCAAAATGCGACCATGAAAGTAGGCAACATTGCTATTAACTTGATCTTCCTAGTAATGGAACAAGTCAGCTCAAACATTGTGAGATAAGGTAAATAGAGGGTTTTGGTTTGTTTTCTTGTTATTTCTCTATTTTTGCAGGTATGTACTTTGGCATGGACAACGAAACTTTGCTCCCTAACCAGCACTATTCATCCTCCGCATCCCAGGTGTGGCCCCCCTACTGATTTGGAAACACATAGATGCTCTCACTACATTTCTTATTGGAGAGGTTTATTAGGCTCTGCATTGGTTTTGTTGCTTGAGTCTTTGCAGACATTGTTGTAGACTAGATTAGCTACTCAGTGATATGATGTTGGCGAATGTTATGGTTTAGCTTGCTCTTGTATTCTTTTGTTGTGAAACTATCAGGGTCCCTTAAGTTTTTGGTAGCACCTTCAGGACAGGTACCCGTCTACCATCCTTAGCAAACTTGCTGTGCATAAATTTTTAATCTCATTTATATCACTAACTGATTTACCAAAAAAAAAATATAATGGTAAAAAGATGTAATATTTATTAACAACCATAATTGTCATCAGAATTGAATATTTATTCATTATCATCATCAACACCTAGTTAAATCTCGTACTAATGCAAGATCTTGAAAGATTTGATATTATGCAACTTTATACCTACTTAACTAGAGAGGTTGTTTCCAATAGCTTTACATGCAAAGCTGAATATTTATTAATATCCAAAATTAGTCTCAATCATTATAATATGAACAGTCAATTTGTCTCCATGACATTTACTATTGTCATACATATTTATATACTTCATTACTTTTTACTTAACTTTCCTATTATATCAATAAATTTATTTTCTTCATTATCTATCTTTAAATTTTGTCACTGCTTTTTTTTTAATTGTAAGGATAGAATTTTGAGTTTTCTAGTCACTTTTTAAAATTAATGTTAGATAAATGAGTTAGGTATTCATAATCATGTCCACAAATATAACCCCGCAGTATAATGTATGTGGAACTCAAAAGGATAATACTAAGAATGAGAATTAAAAATATTTATCCTCTTAGCAATGTCTCTATCTGATTTGATTTTTGTAAACCTCTATGAATTTAATCATTTAAGACGATGTAAACGTGTTTTGGATTATAAATTTCAAGCTTATTATCAATTTTGTTTATAGCTTTGGATAATCCAATGCAGAATTATAAATTTCAAGCTTATTATTAATTTTCTTTATAGCGACATCAATAGAATGCGTCAAAATCGGCCTGATCCGCTTTTGACCCGGGTTGACAGGGCCAATCCCGGCCATTGACGTTGTTTTAGAAGTTTTCTACTAAAAAAACAAATGACAGGCCGGACTGGCCCGCCTTGCTCATGACTCGTCGAGTCATAGCCCAGGTCATAAGTCTGTCAACCTGTGGTCGGGCTAGGTCGCGAGCTTACCCATCCCAATTCGCCGAGCCACGAGCCACCATGATTTGAGGTGCCCCTGACTCAACCCGAGCCATTGACATCGCTACAAAGGGTTGAAGCAAACAAGCTGTATAAGAAGCAACAAAAACAAGTCCTTTGGAGCAAAATTCAAAGAGGGGGATAACGGGGTGTTAAATAAAAGTAATTATATAAAAAGTTTCAAAATTGTTTTTTTGTTAAATTATTTTCAAATTTTCATATATAACTGATAAATATTAAAAGTAAAATTTAAAAAATCAAAGTGTACATATTATAAGGACATTTTAATTAATTGAACTATGTTAACTTGCTATCACAAGAAAAAACTAGGTTGTGATTTAATAGAATCCTTGTTATAACAACTAAAAAAAAAGATGAATTACACCTCAATCAAATCTTAAATAATAAATAAACAATTAAATAGAAAAATATTAAAATTCTTCTTGTAAACTGAGAATTGAAGGGTTTTTATTATTTAAATAACAAACCTCTATTTCAACTTTTCTTGCGTCAAGATGAGTTGGGGGTGGAAACTACAAGAGTAGAATTTTCAGAATCGTTTTAATTTTTTCTACAACTTGTATGTACAAAAGACTGGTGATTGAAGAGACCATTCCAAAGGGCCGAACAGAGAAGACAAGTATGGTGCAAAGATTGGTATGAACTCGGTACCTTCTGCCCGTACATTGCACTCTAACAGGTATCCCAAATTCAAAGCTCATATTGTCTACCTTCATGTTTCCATCTCATTCTACCTTTATGATTGCGGTACTTTTGTCAATTCTAACGATCGATTTTGTTCTCTATCTCACTAAATAAGATATTATTTCCTGAGGTTATATCAGTAAAATTTTTATCGGTAGAATTTTTTAAAAAAATTTTTAAAAACATTTCAAATTTGAACTTCTTAAAATTATATTTTAACTTTTAAAACAGTCATTTTTATTAAAAAATAATTTTAAATTTTACGGCTAAATATCAATTTTTTAAAATTAACTTTTACGACATAAAAAAAAGTACTTATTTAGTCCCCTAACGCTTAACTAAACAGACGATTAATTGAAATATTTTCTGGACTATCAGGATATATATATATATATATTATGTGGTTATTTTTGTACAAGTTACTTTAATAAGCATGTTTTTCCGCATGACTCCATCGTATTGTCAGGTCTATTCAACGGGCTTACTCTTGGGAATGCCACCATATTGCTGGCTTCTGCCCTTCGTCTTTGGCTGCCAAAGCATGACGTACTAAGATCAAAAGTCAAAGAAATTTATTATTTTGAAAGAATAAGTTCGTGTCACCTTCCTCTATTTGTGTATTAATATGATATAAAACAACAAAAAAAGCAGACTCTTTCGACCAGACTGACTTGAACATGAATTTTAAGTGAACTTATGATGGTATGTTCGAAATGTCATTGGTGTCCGTATCCCTTTTTCTTCTCTTGTGTCCAGTTTGGTTGTTTATATATATTCCAGAAACAGAGAGATTTAAGAAGTTAAGAAAAGCTCAACTTCTTCACGATGGCTTGTGCTCCGTGGAGCTGACTAATTCATATTCAAAGAATAGTGGCTTATATAGTCAAAGCTCCTTAAAACAATACCCACCACGCTTTTATTGAAATATATGGTAGCATCTTTTTAATATTTTTTTGGCTTATGCAATGGTAGCCTGCATCATACTTCTGTATTAGCCAATTCAACATGCCTTTATGACTTATACCACATTTTCCTACAAGATTTTCTTACCAAAGTTACTATCATTCTTTAGTTAGGGGCTTGGCCACATTACTGTCTGATGTATCGAGGACAAAAGTAGAAGAATCCAAATCCATTGCGTAGAATACATGTACAAAAGTAGATATAATAATGGTTATGTCTGAGAACGTAAAGCAAATAGTACATGAGCTTGACAAGAGCGAAATTTTGGGGGACCCTTCGACAATTCTGAGCCCTGGACTTTTACAGACTGCAATAAGTCTGTGAAGCGTTTTTATCATTTGTTTCTGTTCGGTTGGATGTTTCTTAAAAGCAAGCTCTGCAAGACTGGAACAATCATAGTGGATGTGTCAAAAGACCCTTTTATTTTCTATTGTAGGCTTTTTGGGTTTGAATTGTATCCATTATCTACCCAAGATTCTCTTCACAATCATAAAACCCTACATTTCAAACCCATAACATCCTTGCTTCTCCTCTTGGCTTCCCTTTTGTCTAATGAATCTACCCTTTATATCTTTTCCTTTGGTGATTGGATTATTCATGAGTTTCAGTGTTTTTCTTTTTTAAAAAATAGTAGAGGGTGACAAGTTAATGACGTCTTAGTGAGGTTTTATTAGAATATTTTGAAAAAACATATCCACTTCTTTATAACAAAGGAAAACTACAAGTACAAATTTTACCCTTTTAATCTGTCTTTGGTAAGTTGAAGGGAAATAAGAGAAGTTATAATATTCCCCTCCGAAGTTGGAGGCTTGGGTTCAAGTCAACTTAATAAACAAAAGGAAAAAAAAAAAAAACTTTTTGGTTTACTATTTCCTTGGATTTAAGATAACATTGTAAACTAAATATTTTTCAGAAACGGTTCGTACTTACATTACACTTTAACAATATTATCTATTTGCATGGATTATTTTAGTACACCCGAAGCTAATCTGTTGGTATCATCTGATCCACATAGGAATATCCAAAATTTTAAAATTTTCTAGTTGGACATAATTTTGTTTTCTTATATTTTGAGCAACAAATTTCATACGAACAAGCACAATATTTATTATTTAATTATCTAGGGCTTCAATTTTATGCATGAAAGTCAAGATATAGGTAAGTATATCTCCTCTCAGGAACTTTACTTATGTTTGTGTAGGGTCAAGTAAAATGTAAAGCAATTTGTTGATACTTTGATTAAGCTATTTTTCTGAATTAGTTTAAGGTAGCGGGCATAAACTAGACAAATGTAGGAAGATCTTGTTTATTACTCAAACAAAACAGAGATGAAAATGAGAACCAATAGTTTAAAACTAGCTTAGAATTAAATATACCAATAATCCAGAGAAAAACGGAGGCAGGAAGTCAAAAACTTTGTTGTTGCGTAGTGGTCAGGGCGTGTGGCAAACAGTGCTATTATAAGATGGAAGTACACTTGTGATAGAAAGGATCATACAACTGATTAGCCGGACTTATCTTGTAAATGGTGCCAGCGGTTTTGGAATCAATCTTTGTCGCCAATTAAAGTTTGAAATGCTATTCCTGTTTACACTATTCATCATTACAACTGGACAGAAACGTTTGATGTCTCAGTTTGTTTGTATATTACATGGTTTATCTTAAGCATATATATAGTGGTGATTACGCATTTCATCCCAAGTTATTTTTCTAACTTTTCATATTCTTTTATCTCAATAATTCATGAAGTGTGTTACGAAAACATTACAAAATGCTTGAAGAAACAATTTAGATAATTTGATTTAGGTCGTGAGTGGATGTTACTAATTTGCAACAACTCAAGTTCAGACAATGTTGTAGTAATATTGTAATGAGAATGTGTATAAGCTCTCAAACAACTTCATTCCCTGTTATACGTTAAAATTCTTAAGTTTAGGCTTTTAACTTGAATAAATGAGATACCACTATTGTAGAGGTTCCCTAACGTTATTTAGCTAGGATGTGACCCCCTATTTGCATGTGAACGAAGATAAAGAGGCTGCTGTCCTCTTCTGTACATAAAATTTAATACCAAAATCGTATCCAAACAAAAAAGAAATCTCATATATCTCCATCCACATTATCGCACCACTAACGGAACTGATTTCTTCTTTAAACATTGACTTGCCAGTATGCATGTGGCGAGATTCCATTCCGTTGATTTGGTTAATGATAATCCTAAGAGTGAGAGTGATGATATTGAATCATTGATATCCGCTTGTGGATTCTCTTCTGCCCATTGAATAACAATAATAAATTAGTGACGATTCAGGAAGCATGTGAATAAGTGATCTAAATCAAGGAATTAGGGGACTGGTTTAAAATGAATATGCTTGGCCAATTCAGTTGTGAAAGAGAGAGTTCTAAATTTGGTCCGTATCTTAATTCACATGTTCCTTCCTAATCCTAACCGCATTTTATGGTTTGCATGACATGTAAGAACAGTTAAGGTCCATTGACTATAATCCAATTTCCAAAACTAACTTGAAATTTAATAATTGAAATCCCCTTTTTTTCATTTCATGCAAATTCTTTGTCAACTTTTGTACTAGTTATTGTGTCTTGAGTGAGACGATCATTTTCCCCTTTCTTTTCTTTTTTTGTGTGGGGATTAAAACCGACCAACCACTTGTACCCAATAATACTAATACTCAATGAAATTATATCCATAGATGTATAATGAGACATTCGTCCTCCGAGCAAGTATGATAACGATACGGAACTTCTGATTATGAATCCAAAATTGTTTAGAATTTTAAACAAAAAATATAAAGCAAGTAAAAATGCATCGGGCATTCAGTTCCCTTGGCAATGCACACAGCTCCCTTCGACCATCCTTTTTATTTTCCTAGCGTTAAGCCTTTTAGAGCCAGTGCATAGGGTTACAGTTTGATTAGTGTCTAATTAGACACATATAGGAAAATATGAATATCAGATGCAATTGCAACAACTAGCTTTCTTTTTCGTAAGTAATTCCCATCAGATACACACTCAACTGTCTGTGCTCCCGCCACAAGTCAGCTTTTTTTAAAAAAAATTCTTTTTGAAATAATTATCAATGTTACTTTTTATATGTACAATTAAGTCACTTAATGATTAAAATTGAAATAAGTTTAGAGAAATTACGGGACTTATAATTTCAATTTCAACAACATTTACATGTCTTTGATTTGCAAAAAGCATTTAACCACACTCCCAATCATAAACACCATGTAACCAACTCCCTACTTTTTATTTACATTTTGGTACAACAAACGCTAGTCACAACTAATGATATCAATCAATCAATCCAGTATACAAAATTAAGATCTAATTTTCCAACAATAATAACGACCATAAAAGTAACACTAATTATTTTTGCGATAAGCATTCGATAACCATACCTTTTGTATCTTTTTTCAAAGCTCCATTCCTTTCCTTCAACAAACATTCACCTCAATATATAAAACCTATTAATTAAAACTTTGGGTTAATTATTTTCGATTATTAGTTTTTAGTTGAACACTATACAAATTTTGAAAATATCATTAGCCTCTGTGCAAGGGAGACCTATCGTAAACCAATCCTCTAGAAATTGATTGCCGGAAAACCTTGATCGGACTCGGAAAATGCCAACCCTTACTCTTCGTTGATTTGACGTTGGCTGAATCCGACGGCACGGCGAGCGACCTCGATTTCCTCATCATTCTCCTCCTCTCATCCTCATCAACGCTCCCCTTAGTTGTACTGTTACTCTCACTCACCACTCCGTCCACTCTTTTGCTCTTGTTGCCACTGCTACTCTTAAACAGAGACCAGAAGCTCGAAGACGACGTCGTTCTGTTAAAACTCTCTTTACGGAACGAGTACTCGTTGCTATCAGCCGGCTTCGACCGGAGGAACGAGACCGCGACGGATCTCGATCGTCGGAACGAAGGCTCGCTCTCGATGAGAGATGAGATGCGGCCGACGGCTCCGATTCCGTCGGCTGTGGCGGCTGAGATGCGAGAGAGAGATGAGGAAGAGGAGACAGAGGAGGAGGCGTAGCAGTTACAGGGCCGCTCGCAGGCGCAGTCCGGGCAGAGAGAAGCGAGGCGGTGGCGAAGGCAGTGGTGGCAGATTCCGACGCGGCGCCGTCGAGAGTGGTGTTTTGGACATTTGAACACATCTTCTTCGTCGACGTAAATAGCCATATCCTCCGAGCTAGAAGTAAGAGGAAGAAAGAACTATCCTCTTCCTCTCTCTAGAAAAACAGTTTCAGTTTCTATTATTTTCTCTCACTTCCATCGATGTCAGGTTTATAAACGAGTAGACATCTTAACCATGGTTAAGTGAGATTAACCGTGATTGAAGTATCGGACGTTTGGTTAACCAAACGTAGCGTTTTACCTCGAATTGGTAATTGCCCTTGACTGTGGAAATAATTTACCAAACAGCCACGTCAAATGTAAGGAAACACGATGAAAGAAAAAAAGGTTGAAATGGTCAAAAAAATTGCAATCGTGTGTGAAGGCATTAATATTGAATGATTCTAAGTAAGATGTCAAGAGTATACAACAATTAAATACCATTTACTTTTGTATTTAGGTGGTAATCTGTTGTCAAAAAATGTCTTATTTGTTAAACTCACGATAAAAGAAGTACCCAACGATTTAAAAAAGTTACATTTTTGTAAAGATAATCTGCAATTTGATTCGAATCATTAAGGCAATCAGCTGTTGATGCTAAAAATAAGAGAAATGTTCAAAGCTAATCTTTGGTAAGTAAGTATATATATATCTCGATGGGAGTTTTCAGTGAGTATCTGTTAAAATCGAACACCCTACTTTTTTTCAGAAAGTATCCTTAATTTTATTTAGTAATGCACTCCTGCTAACACAGAGGTAAGAGGATATGTACGTATTTCTCTTTTACTCTTGTAGCTTGTGCTGGAGACGACCGTAAATCAACCAGCTGCATACTAACTACCCACATCTTTTTATTATTTAGGACTTATAATCATTTAGTTAAGATTAAATTCTGATTGTTTCTAAGTTTAAACAACAGCTAGTGGTAGTGGCTTTTCCTCCTATATTCGTCTCATTATGTTAACTATTACCGAGAGTTTAAGAGCCCAATTTCTCAAACAAAGTCTTGGTTATATTGATTAATGGCCAAAAAGGTTAGGAAGAAAATTTCTTAAGGTTACAATCGATTTCCTTTCATTTATGAAAGGATAGAGAGAGAGAGATGGAGAAAACTTGGATGCCATACATTGGAACAGTTGATACTTATTTCCAAATTTTCCCCGTTTTTAAAACATTAAAAACAATAGACCATATGTTAATTAAAAGTGTTATCCCATAAATATACATCTCAAGCGCAGAATCCCAACTTTAGTCATCAAGTTTGAAAATGTCCATTTTCTTATGGAATCACGAAAGATGGCCCAAGGCCAAGATATTATATATTGAATAAGTCAATTCAGTAGGAAGAACAGGGTAAGATAGTTAATTTCCAATAACGTAAGCTGATGTTGCTAAAACTATTTTGGTAAACTTTGGCTTCATTTGATTTGTGAGGATGGCACATATATAATGTCAAAGTATGACCACGCAGGTCAAATAGTTGATATATAATAGGAAACGAGCAATATTGTTATAAAAACCAAACGAATGTCTATTTTGCACGAGAGGAGGAAGAAGAGAGTGATTAATAATTACGGATGAAATGCAAGATTTTGTTATAAAACTTGATTCTCATTATACAAAATATCCCTTCGCCTCCAACTCAGATTCATGGGGTATCCAATCTCCTGGTAGCTTAGCTTCTCTTCTCAGAAACGAAAGAACTGAACAATCTGCAGGCAAAAAAGAGTTATGTAAGCGCTATCAGTTAAATGGAGTTGTAGAAGATTATGATGGACCAAAGATTGAATTGATCAACAAATCAGCTTCTTCGCTAACAATTAACAAACCAAATGACTGAACACTCTTCAAGCAAAAGAGCTCAATTTCCCCATCTAAGATCAGCAAATCAGCTTCTTTAGTAACAAAACGAAATGACTGAACGCTCTTCAATTAAAAGAGCTCAATTTCTTCATCTATCTCCTGTAATCACCCGTTAGACTGGCAAGATGTTGGGAGAAAGAGGAGCAGAAATTTAGGAAAGGAAAGAAAAACAGAAAAGACAAGATGTTGGAGAAATGATTGCCTCCTCATTCGTTAATCCCTATAACATCATTTATAGGGAATGCTTCACTTACTATAACAGAAATCCCCACACCCCTTTTGACTTTCAAACTCATTCTCAACAAATGAATAATTTCTAGACCGTCACCAATGCTGAGCTATATCCTGTATTAACTTCCCCCAACAATTACTGGAATTTATTCTAAACTTATAAATCTCGAAACTTGAACAGCACCTGTGAACTTTTTCTCGTAATATCTTGGTGAGGTCTTCTGGTATCAAGCCCATCACCCAAGCTAGAGTTGGCAGCACTGCCTGGGCCTGCATTATCAGCACCTGGTGCGGAAGCCGCATCTTTATAATGGTGTGAGAGCTTCCCACATGAAATTTAGAAACCTCACTGAGGCTCATGAACTTTAAAGACCTCGGCTGTTGCCCAAGCAGAAGAGATAACCGTTCGTATGACACCAAGTTGGACTGAGTAGTCCGTACTTCTTATCAATCTGACATGTTTCCTGTAATTGGCAGGACATTGGTGCCTGACCTAATGGAAGTTGCTTAGTTTTCCTTCCAAATCCAGACAAACAAGAAGAGGTAGAAGTAACAAGAAAGGAAGTCGTAGAGATGGGGGTGTATAAGAGCTCTCAGAGTCTCAGCTTTCCTATGAGATTCCATCAGCATCTTCAAAACTGTTAGGCAAACTGAGAATAGATCACCAACTTCAATTCTGCTTATTAGAAAAGTGGGTTCAACTTGGATTGCTTGAGGCATGAAAAATCACTATCTTTAAGGAAATATTTGCCCGCACTAGTTGTTGCGGGGTTTTGACAAATTTCCCTCTAGGATACAACAAGCATAATGTTCTCTAAGACAACAAAATCAATAGAGAACTAAAGATGAACTTCAATTAAGAATGAATATGATAAAGACGAAGAAGAAAAGATTTGATTGTGTATTAACCATGAGCTGAATGTTAAACCACCCTTATATCGACTCAAAGAAACCCATTCATATTGTTCATGATTATTCATGGAACCTCTTGGAAAAACCTGTGACCATGCATGGCATTTGAATTGAAAAGATATGTCATTTCATTTACACTTCTTTATTCAATTCCTCGCGTTTCAAACTATTTTCCAACAATCCCCTGCTTAGTTTGTAATGCGAGATTAAAGACATTTCATGCATTTAAGAGGTATCTTTCGATTTGAACCTCTTATTAGTACAAGCACTTCAAAGTTCTAACAAAATTTAGGTGGCACGGAAGCTTTGAACCTAGATTCCTATGTGTTAGAACCAGAAATGCTATACACATGAAACCTTCATTCTTCTTAGAAGTTCATTTAATAACCGCACTTTATTGCCTTGTGCTACCTCCTAGAATTCATGAACATTTACAAGATCTATTCCTTGTTGAAGCGACACCACTTCCAATGTTCATATAGGTGAAGACCGTTAAGAATTTATTCCCTCTTAACTCTTCATTAAGAGTGCTTAACACTCACCCTCCTCTAGCACTAATCTTTTGACTCTTTTAGGATCAAACTTAGTACTTAGTCCCTTGCTTATAACTTGTTGTTACGCATTGAACTTCTGACTAGTGATGTGCTTGGAAAAGTTGGGTTCCCATTACAAGAAAAGTTAATTCATATGTCTTAATCCCAAACCTATTGATGTGCTCTTTATCAAATCTCTCGAGAGACCTTTTGTGAATGGATCCGCCAGATTATCATAGGATTTGACATATACAATGGCAATAATACTAGCTGAAATCAATTGCCTTACATATTCATGTCTAAGGCTTATATGTCTAGATTTTCCATTATAAATTTTACTATATGCTTTAGATATAGTCGCTTGGCTGTCACAATGTAAGAATATGGCTGGCGTCGGTTGTGGCCATAACTCAATATCCAATAATAAATTTCTCAACCAGCCCGCTTCCTTACCCGCAACCCTCAATGCTATAAATTCAAATTCCATTGTTGAATGCATTATACAAGTTTGTTTCTTTGATGCCTAAGAAACCACACCTCCTCCCAAGGTGAACACCCAACTCGACGTTGACTTGTTATCACTCACACTAGTTATCCAACTAGCATCCGTGTAACCTTCCAACATGGCTGGAAACTTGTTATAAAACAATCCGTAATTTATAGTTTTCTTCAAGTACCCAAGTACTCTCCCAATTGCCTTCCAATGTTCCATACTAGGATTACCAGTGTACCTTGATAATTTACAAACTGCGAAGGCAATATCCAGTCTAGTGCAACGTGTAGCATACATTAAACTACCAGTAGCACTAGCATATCCCAACTGAGCCACCGCTCTACCTATATTTTCGGTTACTTTGCATGAGGCATCATATAGAGTATTTGCTTCTTTGATGTCTAAATGTTTGAATTTGTTCAACACGTTTCCAATATAATGAGATTGGAAAAGAGCAAAACCCTCATTATGTTTAGATACATTCATTCCTAATATAGTATCTACCTCATTTAAGTCTTTCATTTTGAATTGTGAGGTTAGATACTTCTTCGTTTCATCCACTCCCAACATATTAGTGCCAATAATCAACATATCATCCACATATAAACATATGATGATACTATATTCTTGTGTAAACTTAGAATATATACACTTATCGGCACTATTGTGCTTGAAACCATTTTTTAAGATAATGGAATCAAATTTCTCATGCCATTGCTTGGGTGTTTGTTTTAATCCATACAAAGGCCTTATTAACTTACACACTTTGTTTTCATTACCCAGAAGAACAAAACCCTCTAGTTGCTCCATATATACTTCTTCATTCAAGTCACCATTTAAAAATGTAGTTTTAATATCCATTTGATGTACATATAAATTATAAATAGAAGCTAAAGCTAATAGTACCCTTATGTATGCTATCCTTGCAATCGTTGCATAAGTATCAAAGTAATCTATTCCCTCTTTTTGCTTAAAATCTTTGGCAACCAACCTAGCTTTGAATGTTTGTATTGAACCATCTGTATTATATTTCCTTCTAAACACCCACTTACATCCAATAGCCTTTGAACTGGGAGGCCAATCAGTGATGACCTAAGTATTATTTGATAATAAGAGTCCATTTCATCAATGATTGCTTCCTTCCAAAACGATGCATCTCTCGATTCCATTACTTCCTTAGAGGTCTTTGGATCAACCTCAATATGTAAAACAATTGGTATCTTATTTAGTACCATTGTCCTAGTCCCTTTAAGTAAGAAGACAATAGATTGTGAGGATATAAAATCCGAATGCAAGTCCTTTTCCTTTTTAACACGTTGACTCCTTCTAACTTCGATTGAAGGACTTGAATCATGTTCAATGGTAGAACTTCGTCTAAAATGTTTTCTAACTTGTGGTTCAACCAAATGCTAACTAGTAAAGTCTTGATTTGAGCATGACTTATTATGAAACTTGTTTTCAACAAACTCAACATCCCTTGAATCGAAAATTACATTGGATTCTAGGTCCAATATCCTATATGCTTATATCCAAGCAATATGCAATTTTCAATGCCGTCAAGAGAAACATCATTTTTTCCTTTCCATCATATGAAATTCATGCCATCAAAACAATCTAACTTCATGTAATCTTGATTAATGATACTCTTTGAATCCATTATAAGATATTTCCTTAAAATTGATAGTAAAGAGGGTTAAAGTTGGATGGCTTGAGGCGTGAAAAATCACTATCTTTAAGGAAATATTTGCTCCCACTAGTTGCTGTAGGGTTTTGACAAATTTCCCTCTAGGATACAACAAGCCTAATGTTCTCTAAGACAGCAAAATCAATAGAGAACCAAAGATGAACTTCAATTAAGAATGAATATGATAAAGATGAAGAAGAAAAGAATTGATTGTGTATTAACCATGAATTGGATGTTAAACTAGCCTTATATAGACTTAAAGACACCCATTCATAATGTACATGATTGTTTATGGCATGTCTTAGGAAAACATGTGACCATTCGTGGCATTTGAATCGAAAATATATGTCTTTTCATTTACACTTCTTCCTTCAATTCCTAGCATTTTAAACTATTTTCCAACACTGCTTGTAGTAGTTGATTTGAGGATCTAAGAGGATCATCTTGTTAATTTTAGCAAAACTTGGAGATTGTCTATGAAGGTTCTCTTAGGATGTTGTCTATATTATTGCGAGTAAGAAATGTGAAAGTTTATGGTCAATTAGACTTGGCATGTCCAGTATCAAAAGCTTGCCTAAGACCTAAAATATTGATAAAGACTACTGATTGAGTCCCTCAAGCAAGAATTGTGATTATCTTACTATATTAGGGCTGCTATCCATTGAATAAATTTTTGGGCTTTTTACCCATTTCTTTGTAGTTAATTGGCCTCTATAAAGGCTGTTGTACTCGAAAGCACATAAGAGAAGGAATGAGTGTTTATGTTAAAGATGTTGGTTTTAGACATTGGTTATACGCAAATTATCATATATATCAAAAGCACATAAGAGAAGGAATGAATGCTTATGTTAAAGATGTTAGTTTTAGACATTGCTTATATGCAAATTATCATATATATCTGAACCTATACTAGCAAGTAATGAGTAAGCTATTAATTATTTAGTTGTTATCACCAAGAGAGAGATGTTTTGCCTTCTCTTTACCTTCAAACCTCCTCTACTCTCCCCATAACTAAACCTAACCACTATCTTCATCCTTCCTCATCTCCAATCCATTGTCCACCAAACTAACATTAAACTTAACCTTCAGCTTCTTAACCCCATCCCCTTCCCCCTCGACCGTTCGTCCTCGACTACTATTTCTTCCTACAGAAGGGTGCCTTTCAAGGGTTGTTTTGGTCTTTTCTCCTATTTTCTAACACTTTTGCCCCTGGACTTTCCTATTGTAGAACTTGCTTTTCTAGAACTACACTCTAGCACTGTTGTCCCCCCTGTTACTTATCATACAAGGGGTCAAATAACCTTTACAGCTAGACCCTATCAAGGAGGAATTTCCTCCATTACCTTCCCTTGCAACACCAAAAATCTCTCTCCCATCCTCCTCTGCCATTATACAACCTCCTACCTTAACCGAAGCTACCACACTTTCAACCAATCACACAACAGAAAGGAGAACTTAGAAATATGTTGTGGGAGGATCCATTAATATTTCAGTACAATTCTTCCCTCCTAAGTCTAAAGCAGGCCGTGTTGTTCTTTCTCTGGATCTTGAAGTTCTTAAAGGGGGTGTCAAATCTTAGGAAAACTCCCTCATAGGGTTCTTTTGGGAAAAAAGACCTGCATTTTCAGTTATTAAAAAATGGACATTGTTAACATGAAAAAACAAAGGTTTAATGTAAGCTTTAATAATAGAAGAAAAATACATCATTTTCACCTAAAGCTCAAGCTTTTAAGATCATAAAAGAAGGACCATGGCATATCTCTAACTTTCCACTCTTCCTGTGGCCTTGTTAACCTAGTTTTTAGATTGATTCTAACAAGCACATGCCTATCCCAATGTGGGTAACCCTTTAGAATGTTCCACTTAAATATTGAAAAATAAAAAGGTTGGGTTTGGTTGCTAGCTTTCTAGGAAAACCACTATGTTTGGATGATCATAAACCAAAAGGAAGAAATTGGGATATGGAAGAATCTGCATTAATATGGATATCTCTAATGACTTACTTGAAATCATCCCAATGATGAGATTGGGACTTGATGAAGTTCTATATGAAGATAATGTGTTAGTCTAATACCAATGGAAGTCTTCAGTTATTTCTCAAGGAAATTGATGGATAGTTGGAGGTAAAACTTTTCAAAAAGGCAATTATGAGGAGCTTATGTGTGTTGGGACAACTAACTAAGGGCCTAGAACTAAGATTTGATCTAAAGAATCATCTCCTATTCCTTCCAAAACTGAGGGGAAAAAGATAGAATAGGGGGTCATGTTGCTGGAAAGAGGCTATAGGGGATGATGTTACTAGAAAAGAGGTCGATGTATAGGTTATTATTGGAAAAGAAGTTTTTTAGGAAGAAACTACTGATTTAGAGACCATTAAGGAACTGACTGGTGAAAAGCAATCCATAGTGGATGCACAACTAACCAATTCTAAAGATAGTCTCAAAGATCTTGACCAGATAGCCAATAATCCTCCACTTATTGAAGAGAATAAAGAGGATGATCCCTTTATTGGTGAGTTTTTGTCTACTACTAAGAGGAAATCCAATAGGAGCAAATGTAAGGGCTCTACAAATAAAACTTAGACTTCTGAAAGTCATTGTATGGAAAGTGAGGATCAACTGCCCTAAAAAGTTGTCAACTTTAAGGAATTTTGTCTATAACATAAAATTATTAAATTTTGTTCTTATAGAAACTAAAATCAGAGTCGAGAATCTTAGGATTCTTGATAAATTGGGCTTTAGATGGAAGTTCATCTCTAATAATCAAGCCTCTGGATTTGGGAGAATCATTATAGGTTATGACCCTTCTTTTATGGTTGTTGAATTTCTTGGGACAGAGATGCAAGTTATTCACTTGTAATGTACACTTATTTAAGTACAAATCGACTTTTTCTCCTCATTTATATATGGTGCTAACCATGATTTTCAAAGAAACTTTTATGATACAATTTCACAAAATTCCAAAAAAAAGGTAAATGGATCCTAAATGCTCTGTAGGGTTTTCAATTCTACCTTATATAGAACTGAATATGATGGAAACTATAGCTTGAGAAATTTTTCATCTAATTTCAATGACCGTGTGGGTAAATTGGAAAATTTGACTTAAAATCTCAAAGCCATTTCTATATTTGGAGCAACAAATAGTTTGGTAGATGGGCATTAAGGAAAAAATGGAACGCATGTTTGTTAATCTAGATTGGATTACTTAGCTTCGTAATAGTGTTGCAACTTTTTAGGATCCTTAATTCTTAGACCATTCTTCAATACAGGTTGATAACTTTTTCCACGTTGAGGACAAAAGAGGCCTTTTCAGGTTTAATAATTTTTGGTTTGATGATGATGGACTTCCCGAGGATCTTTAGAGAGGTTTGGGGCTTACAACCAAAGGAACTCTCCAATTTATATATTTCCAAAAACTTAAAGCTATTACTTTTGAGATGGAAAGTCTTATGAGTAAAAGAACTTCTTTTACATAACTAGTTGTTGCTAAGGCTAAGAAGAATTGGTAGATATACAAGAAAAACTAGCTAGAGATCTAGCCAACTCTTTCTTATTAAATATTGAAACGACTCTTTTAACAGATCATGATAGCCTCTTAGAATGATGGGCCAAAGCCAATTGGATTAAAGACGGAGAAAGGTGCATTAAATTCTTTTTCAACTCTATTTTAGCCAAGAAAAATGCAAACAAAATTCATTCCCCTTAAACTCTAAGATGGAAGGGAAATTACTCAGTAAAGGGATCTTTTGAGGGAAGTAGAGAGATTCTTCAAAAGTTTTTATTGATGCTCTCACACACAAGCAATTACTATTCCTCTTTCTTCCTTCATTACAAAGAGGATTACTCAAGAGCAGCTAGCAATGCTCTCCAAGCCTAATGAGGAAAAAGAGATAGAAGAGGTGGTTTTACACATGATTCTAAACAAATCCTTAGGACCTGATGGTTTTAATGATTATTTCTTTTAGAAAACCTAGCTAGAAACTGGCCTTATGGTAAAGAAAGTGGTACTGGAATTCTTCTCAAGGCGAGTGCTATTGAAGGAAATCAATAACACTCATATTTGTTTGATCCCTAAGGCCTCTAATCCATCTTCCTTTGAAGATTTCCAACTTATTTGCATTCATCAACTTCCTTTGTAAAATAATTTCTAAATTCTTCCAAATAGATTAACAAAAGTTCTGGATTCACTGATTTTTGACAACCAAAGTGCCTTTATACAAGGAAGAAAGATTAAGGATAATGTCACTATTGTCTAATAATTGATGAAAGGATATCAGAGGAAGAATAGCCCTCCTAATTGTATAATAAAAGTAGACTCCAAAAATTCTTTTGATCATGTTGAATGAGGATTTATCCTTCAAACCTTGGAGATTTGGGGATTCCCAAATGTGTTTGTTAAGTGGGACAAGGATCGTATCACTTCCCCTTACTACTTAGTTCTAGTTAATGGTTCACCTACTAGAATCTTTAAAAGTGCTCAAAGACTAAGACAGGGGAATCCCATCTCCCCTTATCTCTTTATCATATGCACAGGGGAACTAAGTCAACTGATTCTACATAAAATGGGACTTCATATTTCCTAGCAAATACAAGAGGGTAGGGCTTACCAAATTTTGTTTTGCGGATGACCTATTGCTAGTTTCCAAGATCTATAGTGAATCTATTGAGTTTCTCATTTTGACATTCTAGTTATTCAAAGATCTTTCAAGGTTGGAGGTGAATCTCAAAAAGAGCCACTTTACCCTAGCCACCAGTGCAATCATGATAGAGAATATAATTTCTCAAGTCATAGGTATGAGCATGAATCCTACTCATCTAATTTATTTGAGTCTTCTCATCACTACCGAAAGGATACAATTCTTTGAATGCTTCCTACTAATGAAAAGAATTAACAAAAGTTTGAACATATAGAACATGGTGCTCTCATTTAGAGGGAGACTGCAACTTATCAAATCTATTTATCAACTCCCTTCATATTTATTGGTCTTCCAACATATCCTTAGCTAAAGGAGTCATTAAAATCATCAAGAAGCTTTTTAGAAGATTTCTATGGGGGAATTTAAACTCAAATAGCCACTTTGTGAAGGTCAAATGGTTAAAGGTACGTAAAAGAAATAAAAGGGAGGTTTGGCATTGATCTCTATTAGGACCTTTAACAAATTAGCTTGATAAAAAACATGTTGAACGTCTTATTAGATAAAAAATCACTATGGATTAGATGGTTCCATAGCTACATCCTTAAAGGAGCCAACCTTTGGTCTATTGACTCTAAAATCCCCCTTTTTCTAGTCCTTGACTCAACTTTTGAAGTTAAGACCTATTCCAGAGCCCTTGGTTTTCTATAAAGTGGGAAATGGTGACAAGGTGACAAGGCTTTTTTAGGAAGTGGTGATAGGGATTTTTTGTGGTTTGATAATTGGATTGGTAATGGCCCTTTAATTAGAAGTCCACAAGCTTTTCAATCATGGAATAGTCTTCTTACCAGCTTTAAAGTCAACTCAATCATCCTTCAGGGCTAATGGAATATTTCCTCGAATTTGCTACATCTCACCCCCAACTGCTAACCTAATTTAGATAGACTCTATTCCTGCCAATATTAATTTATCTCCAAACATCTTTAATATTGTGAAATTTAAAAAGTGTCAAAATTAGGACAACCTGAAGAAGGCATGGTTTCCTATTATTTGGCACAATTCTCTCATATATATCTTCTGACTCTACCTGTGTCCTCTATAAGAGGAAGGAAGAATCTAGAAAACATCTATTTTTCTTATGTATGTTTTCCTAATTCATATAGGAACAGATCTAAGATATGATTATTATTTCTAATGTATGGAATACATTCATGGAAGCTACTAATTGGCCTCTGAAGCTAAATCACATTCCTAACTATAATAAGCAGATATACATCATATCCTTCTCCTTCCCAATTAAAGAGATTCGATAAGAAAAGAATAATTAGTGCTTTTACAATATTACACACCCTAGAAATGAGGTTTTGTCCTCTCTAATTTGTGGAATTAGAGAGAGAATCCTATAGGCCCTAAAATCCAAGAGAGGTTGCCTTATTTTAACGTCTTTATGACAAATCTCATAACATATATAGGATATATGAAAACAAGGGATACAGTGGATACACAACAGTATTGCAAGACAGAACAGTTAGGTTGACAAGAAAATATCTGTTCGAGTAAGGCAATGATCCAAGCAAGACATGAAGATTGATACTGGAACCCTTCAATTTTAGGTATGAGCATGAATATCATCTTATAGGGGAGCAACAAATCTTATCCTCACGTCTCCCTCTTATGGAAGCATTGACAGATCCTTCATCTAAAACCTCCTTTGTTGGGCCCCGTTTCCGAAACTCAACATTCGGAGGTCGAAACAGCCTGGAGGACCCATCGCTCATAACTTCTGGAACAGATTTGGGAAACTTCCAAATC
>JAOSBN010000005.1:13465195-13485396 GCA_027563595.1 Erythroxylum suave | reverse complement strand
TTTAACTGTTATTGCATATTTAGCTGTTATTGCATGCTATTAGACTTTAATTTTATTTGTTTGAGGTGTCTTAATATGTTTGTTAGTTTTTCAGATAAAATATCAAAGAATGAAGGAGATTTAGACGAATCCTGCAGTAAAACACAAGGTCATGATCGTGGCCTCATCTGCCACGATCGTAATAGAAACAAAAATTTAGTGCCACAATTGTGTCGTGCATGACAGAAGACGTAAACAACCTTTCGAACTTAAGTTTTCAGGGACTTTTTTTAATTTTTAGGCATAGGAAAACCTTAAGGTTTACCCTAAATCAAAAATGCTATATACAGAAAGAGAAATTAACCCTACAAGGAGCTCTAACCTCTGTTGCCTTAAGAAAGATCGAAGGAGAGATGAAGAAGAAGAAGAGAGAAAGAGAAAAAAGGAGAAGGAGAAGGAGGAGGTTGCTAGGCTACCATCTTCTTGTTCGATTCCAACCCTTCCAAGTGACTTCATTTCATCTTTATTGTTCTTTGTTTTGAATGTATAAGGTGGATTTGTTAGTGATCGATTTAGGTTTGATAATCATGTTCTAAACTTTTTTAGGGATTTGTACTTGAACAATGTTAATATGATTTCTTTTGATGCTAATACATTGGGTTTTGTGGTTATTTGTTGTATTTGCATGCTTTGGTAACAAATTGAGTGAGTAAACCGATAGCTAAATGATTAGATTGGAAAATGAGAGTTAAACAATGTAATAGATCATACAAATAATCAAATCGCGAATTTATACGAAAAGGCATTTCATGTAAGGACCTGGTTGTTTATTATAGGGCTTAAGATCTAATTGTAATTATGTGTTTTTTTTAATTGAGAGATTGTAAATTCTATAATTCAATTACAGGATTATGATCTAGGGTTTAATGATTATAACTCGAGAGAGAGTAAGCCCGTTCAAAAGTCTAAAATTGATACCATATTAAATCAAAAGTATTCATATTAGAATTTGATGATAGGATAAATTCCCCTTCTTATATTCGACTAATCTTCCTTATGTGATTTCCATTTTTATTTTGATGATGTTCAATTTGATTCTTTTTGTATGTTAATTTTACATTTTTATTCCAGTCGATCATTTTCATGTGTTTCCTTTTCTGTGGAATTTTTATTTTATTTTTAATTTTTTTAGGTCTTCTATAAATTAGAATTATATTAGTTTAACAACTCCTCGAGAGATCGACATCTCACATACTACACCCACATCCTGTGTGCTTCAGTATTTTGAGGGTTTTGAAATAAATTAAAACTTACCATAACAAGTTTTTGACACCATTATCAAGGACTTAGTAGGATTAGTTCAATTCTTTTAGTCCAAGGAATTTTCACCATCTTTATGATCCTGGTATCCAATCATAAGAAATTAATAAAAAAATAGATAAAGAAAGAAGAGAAGGAAGTTTGGGCATAAAGCAGAAAACACATCAATTTGGACATCACTAAGCAACAATAGGCAAAAGTTAAATGTCAAGAAGAGATAGAAAGGGCAGTGATAGAGGGATCACATTACAGGGAGTAAAGGACCTTTGTGAACTTTAATGAGGCTCAATTTGTTCGAGGAAGTCATCATTCTTATTTGAACATGTACAATCTGGGTTGGTAAAACTACCCAAATTTTTGTTGGTCTAACAATGTAAGGACTAATATGGGACATCATGACTTATTAGGATTTTAGCAAGATGAGTCCAGTTTATAGGATTTAAATTTCACAAGATCATGAATAAGTTCATGAACATGGAAGAGGCCATAAAGAGATTGGAGAGAAGTTTGAGCAAGTAACTTAAGACCATGCCTCTTCTATTCAAAACGTAAAGCTTCAAATGAAGTAGCTTTCCCTTGACTTTTGTAAAAGAAGTGTGGAAAATTGTTTGAGCAACACTGAAGTACATCTAGGAGAGCAATTGAAGGTTATCACACTTAAAAGTAGGAAAGAGCTAGAAATGCCAGCAAAAAAACAAGTTGAATCCCACCTTATAGACCAAGAGAAGAAGAAGGAGTGTGATCCATTCGGGAAAATTGATGTGGTCGAATATTTAAAAGAGTAAGAAGAAGAAGAACAAATAACAATGGACATAGAGCTTGAAGAATATAAGGAAGTCTTCGATCACGGAGTTAAAGAAGAAAAGGAGAAGAGGGTGACTGAGGAAGAACATGAAAAAATCACCCTTTCGTAGGATGCTGGATTCAATAGAAGATTTAGGGAGTTTTGATATTCCCTATTTTGTTGACAATTTGTTAGTTAAAATGAAATTACTAAACTTAATTGTTCCTCTTAATTTCATTCATACTTTCCTTTTGATTATCTTACAATTTATAACTTATTTATAATATACGGAGCTAAAATTAGGCAACATGGGTGGAAACAAGCCACTCATAAACTATCTCGACTAAGTTTCAAAAGATGCAAGGTCAATCTAATGACTATAAATTGGCACATTTAGTAGTTAGATTAAAATTGTTGTGTAGTTAGATTCATTTTAAATTCTGTTAATAAGTCTTAATGATTTGGAATTTCGATTACTAATTCTCTTACCCTCTTGAATCAATTATAATAAAGGAAAGCAATCTTGATGTCAAGTTCATTTGCTCTCAACACCATCTCCATCACCACCTCAATCACCATGACAGTTTTATACTATAACCCTTGTCCTTTAATTTTATTATCATTTTCAATTTTTCTCATGCTTCTCTTGTTTTGTTATTTTTATTCCCACCTTGATTATTTTTCTCACATCGAGGACAATATATGGTCTAAATATCGGAAGGGTTGTGTGCATTATATTTTTATTTGAATGTGAATTTTGCATGTTGTATGTTAGTTTTATTTAGAATTGCATTATGTGATTCTTATGAATGTGTCAATGGCTAGGACTTAGCATAATCGATTTAGCTTTGAACATAGTCTTTTAAGTTGTTAAGATTTATTAGCTTATGAAATTAGTGTTCTTAGTTGTTTCGGTTAAATATACATATTAATTAGGATACGATGTTAGTTCATTCAGTCTAGGAATTTACCACATTTATTTATAATTTTAGGTCAATCGAATAAGTGGCATCATTAGTATCGTTTCATGAGAATGATTAGCTAAAGAAATAAGGTACGTAATAAAATAATAATAATAATAGTAATAAAAGGTGTGTATATTGTTTAATAACTAACTATTTCATCGGCCCTTTTAGAAACAATCAGTTTATGAATAGAGCTAGTAGCTAGTTTAGAATATGACGTAGTTGAGTAACTAGGGGACATTCATCACAAATGTTTTCCTTCGCGTCAAAAGACTGTAATGACATTCCAACTAAGTTGCTTAATAAAAACATGGCCTAGCCTAGTTGAGTAATCGGGGGATATTCATCACAAATGTTTGCCTTCGCTTCAAAAGACTAGGTTCATGTTAATTAAATAATAGTGCGCTTTTTGATAAATCCTACCGATCTTAGTGAATAGCTCAAATATTTATGAAACCTACCTAGGAATAGTTACAATTTTTATGAATTGAATGATTATCAATGTGAGTGCGAAAGTGATGGGAGTGAATGAGTTTGATATCAAGGTCTTGATTGGTATGTGTATTTAGTCTGAAGTACCTAGACACAAATTTCATAGGCTAATAAGTTAAAACAACTTGAAGGATTATGTTTGTAGTTAAATTTATTTCGTAAAGTTCAACGCCATTATACCATTATTACATATGTGTGTTTTACGGTTAGGTGTGTTTTGTGTTTTTCTTGTTTTGCTTTTGCTTGTGGACAAGCAAAAGTTTAAGTGTAGGGATGTTGACTGTGGTAGGTTGCATAATGTTTTGGTGGGTACTTTAATATGTGTTTAGTTGTTAAATTGAATGATTATTGCATGTTTAGGTTAAGATTGTGTTATTTAGTTAAATTTTTGTGTTTTTAGTGTTATATAGGTAAACCATGCTATTGGGCTTTAACTTTATGTGTTTGAGGTGTCTTAATGTGTTTGTTAGTGTTTCAAGTCAAATATCAAAGAATGGAGGAGATTCGGAGGAAGCCCAGAGCAAAACCTAGGGCCACGACCATAGCATTGTCTGCCACAATCATGACAAAAGCAAATGATCGTGGCCTATGCTACAGAAGACGTTGACAATCTTTTGGACTTAATTTTTCAAAGGACTTTTTTGAATTTTTGGGCATGAGAAAACCCTAGGATTTACCCTAAATGGAAAATACTATATAAAGAAAGAGAAAATAACCCTAAAAGAGCTCTAACCTTTGCAACTTTGAGAAAGATCCAAAGAGAGTGGAAGTAAAAGAGAGAAGGAGGAGAAAAGAGAAGGAGAAGGAGGAGGCTGCTGTACTACCATCTTCCCAATCAATTCTGATACTTCCAAGTGACTTCATTTCATCTTTATTGTTCTTTCTTTTGAATGTATAAGATCAATTTGTTAGTGATGGATTTGGGTTTGATAATGATGTTCTAAACTTCTTTAGGGATTTGTTCTTAAATTAATGTTAATTGATTTCTTTTGATGTTAATACATTGGATTTTGTGACTATTTGTTTTATTTGCATGCTTTTGTAATAAATCGAGAGAGTGAACCGATGGTAAAATGATTATATTGAATAATGAGAGTTAGACAATCTAATAAATAATTAAATCAAGAATTTAGACGAAGAGAGATCTTGTGTGAGAACCCAGTTGGCTATTAGAGGGCTTAAAATCTGACCGTAATTGTTGGTTTTTTGTTAATTAAGAGATTGCAAATTCCATAAGTCAATTAGGGGTTATGATTAAGGGTTTAACAATTATAAATGGAGAGAGAGTAATCCACCCTTTGAAAGTTTTGGACCGATAGTGTATTAACTTAAAGGTAGTCATGTTAACATTTAATTATAGGATAAATCCCGCTTCTCATATTTGACCAGTCTTCCTTGTATAATTTCCATTATTAATTTGGTGGTGCTCAATTTAATTCTCTTTATGTGTTAATTTTACATTTTTATTCCAATCAACTATCCTCACGTGTTTACTTTTCTGTGCAACTTTTTTCTTTTTAATAATTTTAGGCCTTAAATAAATTAGAATTAGATTAGTTTAACAACTCCTTGAGGGATCGACAACTCACATACTACACCTACAAGTTGTGCACATATAGTATTTTGAGGGTTTTAAATAGATTAAAACTTGCCTCAACAATATATATCATTACCGATATATTTGAAAGCCTAATAAGTCACACACACAAATGGGCTGAAGAGAGAAAAGGTATTTTAATCAAATTGGACTTGATTATAAAGTTTAAGAAATTTGATGGTTATTGGAAGCCTAAATAGTATTTAATTAAAATTAACTGTAATTCTAATTGAAATTTAATTAAAAAATGTATTTTGATAAAATTACTAAAATGTCCAAATCTTATTATAAATAGGCTTAGGTTAGAGCTATCACTTCTTATCTAACCCTAGCTAAGATATCAATAGAGTTCTCCTAAAATTTTCTATGGACACCATCATACAGTGGTTAAGATGAACATAAACAGCTCAAGAGAAACAATAATAAAAGGATCAAGCTTCACATTCAGGTATAAATTACCATTTATGTTTTATTATGTTTTTATGTTAATCATGTTATAAAGTTTAAATGATCTTGACTTTTGAAAAATCAAACAGCAATGTTTTGTGCTTATACTGTTCTACGTGAGACTCGATCCCATCACAATTTTTCAATAGTGATATCAGAGTCATCTTTTAATTCTATAACTTGATTAAGTATGTTTAATTGTTATTGATATTTAAGTTTGAATTTGAAAATTAAAAACCCTAAACCTGAAATGAATTATGTTTAACTTAAATTTGAAAAAATTTCAAATTAATGTTTTGTTAACTCTAAACCATCTAATTCGAAACAAATAAGATTCGATTAATTTCCAAAATGTTATAATGTGAAGCCCATTTTCAATAGAAGAGTAAGTCGACATTAGTGTTTAATCATTATGGGGTTTTGAAACCTAATTATTCGCTACATAATTATGAAACGTCACAATGGGTGGGACTAGTGAGTGATACTTGTAATGGTTAGGGAAATTTTTGGATATGTTGAGGTGGTTGTATGATTTTATGGTTTATTGTGTCTAGAATAAGTTTTTAGTTGCTAATAGTAGGGGATGCACTTTGGGCAGCTGATGTTCCAACTTAAATAGTGGCGAGGAAACAACCACTAAAGACTCCCTAGTCTGATGTACATACTCTCGCTAATAGTGGTTGACGATGGTGGATTGTCGCTTTCGTACCAGGGGAGATAAGGAAATACTATTGCGGTGAGTTATGATTGGAAAGTGTGTTTAGCTATAGTTAGCTAGAAACAAAAGAGAGCTGATGGCAAGGCATGGCATCACTTGCAGAAGCTGCACAAAGTGAGGAGCTATGATATGGTGTGGATGGCAGTCAGCTTCGAGCTAGTAGAAGAGTCTACAGTAGTTCATAGCAAAGGGAAAACCAACTTCGAGCTAGCATATGCATAAAAGAAGACACATGACTAGCTATAAGAAGAGGCAAGGTTGGTAGTGTAGGTAGGACCAAGCGTGGTGGCTGTTAGGCTATGCCCTACAACAATTGATTGGTTGTATTTAATGATAAAATAATTTAAAGTCATTATGTATGTTGTACGTTTTTAGATGTACAAGATAAATTCCATGAGATAATTATACATTGAAAATAAAATTATAATAAGATTATAACTACAAGATTCATATTGTTTTATTATCCTTAAATTGTTCCTAGTCATTATTCTATTAAAACTGGACATTAATAGAATGTCAAAAAACTAGCACATGTTATGTTTTTCTTAATGAAGAAAGTAGTTGATCTCATAGACTAAAGTATAGAGATATTTAAACAAACATGTGGGTGTTTGTTAGAGAACAAGTTCATTAAACTGATCCAATATGAGAAATCTATTTGGAACATTATTTGGATGTCTATGAAAATTCTCATTGTGATGATGGTATAAGTGATCCTTTAACTTAAGTTCTTCGGAGTTATATTTTATAATGATTGTAATGGTTTGATACTCCTTACTATCAATTTAATCCCGGTTTAATTGGTACTAGTTAGATGTAGCATGAATTGTATGGAGATTGTTGTGTGAACAAAATAGGATTCATCACCCTAAAGTAATTCTAATTATGAATTAAAATTAAAATTTATAATCATCGCCAACATATATGGGAACTTAATAGGTCTCAAATAAAGAACAGGTTAAAGATAATAAAGATATTTAAATCAAGCTGGGCTTGATTGTAAAGTTTGAAAAACTTTATGATTAAATATGAGATACTTATAAATAAGGATTAATATGAGGTATAAGATATTATTTGGGCATAACTGATATTTAGTTAGAAGTTTCTGTAATTATAATTAAAGCTTAATTGAAATTAGAAATTAATTTCAATTAAATTACTAAAACATTCAAACCTTATTATAAATAAGCTTAAACTCTAATGGAGTTAGTACTTCTTTCCTAACCCTATATGTAAAAGTTACAGAGTTTTCTGAACCTGTTATGTGGATAGCATCAGAGGCTGGACACTTCTACGGCTACAGTGGTTGAGATGCATCGGTTTCAGAAACAGTTCGAGGGATACAACAAGATATGGTTCAAGCTTTGAGAAAAGTACAAATTATGATTAATGCTTTATTATGATTTATACATTACTCACTTTATTGAATTAGAGTGATCTTGGATTTCGGAAAATCAAAATACAAAGTTTTGTACTTATTCTACTTGGTTAAGTGGTGACAAAGGAGACACTCTCCCACCAAATTACTAAAGACTTTATGTGATATAGTCATATGTGTTAAATAAGATTGTTGTGGTGGGTTTTAAAGTTTTGCTTACCAATAGGAAATGGGATTCTCTAGTGAATACCTTCGCAACTAAATTTATAAGAGTATGGATTTATTTAAGGAGTAAAGTACAATATAAGATATTGCATAATGCAATAGTGTTTTTCCAATAGGTTATGCCTAGTATAATGACTTACCTTCAATAGTTCCATTTGAATCAATTAGCAAGATTTCGTATTAGATATGAAGCACTAAGTCTTTGAAATAATAAAAGTTAATAATTTAGGGATGTGATGCTTAGTTAAAGCATGTATTATCAATTAATTTTATAATTAAATTGGATAATAAAAGCTTATGAGATCCAAAAATTAGATATAATCTTACAAACCTGTTGAACAAATTGTTTAATTCAATGTACACTATAGGAGAATAGTTTTCAAGGTAAGTAGCCAAAGTAGAATGAAATTTGAAAGGTTCAAATCTCATGACAATACATCTAACTAGAAATGATACCTTTGATGATATTTGATGTATAGTTGAAAGGCTACGAGATGTTAAAAGATTCACTTTTATGATAAATTGTAATAGTTGGTTTTTAAGATGATTGTGAATTTATCATGTCTACAAAAAGTTTAGTGGGAATATAGTTGTCCTCTTCAGTGGGACTATGTAGAGACATATTACTCATAAAGATCAAAAATTCTAATTTTTAATTGTTGAAAATATAATTGTCTAAGAACAACTATTGTAGGATATGAAAAGGTAATAACTTAGTTTTGGGAAATAGATCTATAGAGATAGATTGTAAGTTATTAGATTGTAAGTTGTTCACCTATTCTATATCTAAGTACATACATAATGTAGTAAAGATGTTTAGTATTTGAGATATCATATACTTATGAAGTATTAACAATATCCATTATTCTATGTATAAGTTGATATTTGAGTTAAAGATGATGGATATTACTTTAGAAATAAATCCTAATTAAGGTGTATTTTACTTAAAAACAATTTCATTTAAGATTGGGAAAGTTCCAATGTAGCAATGGTTATCAATTAAGCCATAAGACATATTTCGTTTAGTGAAAATGAATAATTAGATCAATAAGTTCCTTAATGAACTTGATACAGTTCCTTGTATTATTCAAGACTGTAATATACTGTAGAAAATTAGAGCCAATGGGCATGCAAAAGAAGCTATGGTCTCACTAAAGATCAAAGGATGTATTTAGGTAAATTTATCTAATTACGATGATAATTAAGATTAAAGTTGTAACATTAAAGCAAGTGCTCACTATAGAGAACCCCATAGAATTCTCTAATTAAGTCACTATCCCAAAAGTAGCATAATCATCATATGGTGTAAGATAAACAATTGGCTTAGTACAAGTGAGAGATTATTAGTTTATGCGCTACAGCCAATCAATTGGTTGTAGTTTAGTGATAAAATAATTTAAATGTATTCTTTATCTTGTACATGTTTACATGTATATGATAAAGTCCATGAGATAACTATACATTGCAAAATAAATTATAATGAGATTATAATAATGATATTCATATTACATTTATGTATTATCTCTAAATTGTTCCTATTTATTATTCTATTCAAACTAGACATTCACAGAGGATAAAAAGACAAGCACACGTTTTGTTTTTCCTTATGAAGGAAATAATCATTCTCATAGACTAAAGTGTGAAGATACTTAAACAAAAGTGTGGGTGCTTGCTAGGGAACAAGTTCACTGAACTGACTTGATATGAAAAATCCATTTGGAACATTACTTATATGTCTATAGAAATTCTAATTGTGATGATTATATAAGCGATCCTTTGATTTGATGTCTCCAAAGCTATTTGATCGTGGTTTTCTGATGTGTTCAAGTTATAATTAATAACCTTGATAATCCACAAGCATATGGGTCATTCGCATAATACCTAAGGTGTCGACCCCATAAGGAGGGATAATCTAATCCTAAAATCTAAGGCCAAAACAATTCGTAATAATTCAAAATGCAATAAAACTATGGCAAGAATTTAATTCAATCACACAATTCAATTCCAAGAATCAATTATGAAAATATTAACAAGGTAGCAATTGCAACACACACTCAAGAATCAACCTAAAGGAACTATTAATTTAGAGAAAGGGGAATTTTTTACATATCTTTAATGCTAACATAATCGATTATGAATTACCAGATTATTGGTCCTAAACAATCCTAGAGTTGATTACTCTCTCTCGAGTTATAACTATTAACCCTAAATTATAAACCCTAATAAGATTACGAAAAATTGCAATTTCTCAATTACAATCTATCCAAAATCCTAATTAGATATGAAGTTGTCCAATAAACTATTGAGAACCTATACAAGATCTCTCTCTTCACACAATTACCGATTTAATTAATTTCTCATTCTTATTGAATCACCTAACTCTTATTAGCCCAAGTTAATTATTTTTCATTTGATTCACCCTCTCAGTCTATTATTGAATTATGCAATCACAGAAATCAATCACAATAATTCCAATAAACGTAAAACAACCAAATTTTATTAAATCAAAGATTAAAAAAAATATAAAGGTGAGTATAAAACATCTAAACATTCACATTCCTATCATCAAACTACTATTTCCAATTCTATAAATAATAAAATGGAAAATAATAGGAATTATGATCCTAAACGAAGACTAGAGGCAGCAACGTCGAAAACTTCTAATCTAGCAAGTACATTGATGTCGTCTTCTTCTCCACTTCTCTCTTACTTCTTCTCTTCCTGAATCTCTCAACAATTCTCTCTAGGGTTCTTCTCTAAAAGGAGTTGATGCCTTTTTCTTATTCTTTATATACCTTTTGTGTTTTGGACAGCCCTAGGGTTTTTCCAGGTACGAAAGGTCTAAAAATTCCTTCAAAACTTGACATTTTTTAGTGTCTGCATATCTGCTCGATACAAGTCAAGATTGTGGGCCACATCTAAGCTTCTGTCACGATCATGGCAAGTAGGCCACGATCATGGGTCATGTTTTAGGCTTCTCTCACGATCGTGGCATATGGGTCAAGATCGTGGGCTAACTCAAGTCCTTCTATTACGATCATGATCTATTGTTGAACAATCGTGGGCCATTGTTTTAGGTTGAGTGTCTCAAAAACTTCTCTGTTCTTTAATGTTGACCCTGAAACACTAACAAACACATCTAGGTACCTCAAAAACATAATAATTAACCTCAAAACCTTGTACTAACCCGTAAAAACACTTGGACACAAATAATTAACAAATAAACACAATTCTAACCTAAACACATACTAAATGATTGAATTAACAATTAACTACATAACAAATTAAGCCTTAAAACATGATGCAATTCACACTTATCAACATCCCCACACTTAAATTTCTATTTTTCCTCAAGCAAACAAAACACCAAACACTCAAAATCACACAACATACAATGCAGTAATGAGACAATGGCTACAACTTTATGAAATAAATTAATTTTAAACACAATCATTTAAGTATATCAAATAATTAACATGAAAAATTCCCATCTTGGAGCTTTGAATTGAATATACATATTAATCTAGACTTAAGTGTTAAATTGTTTACCCTTTTTAATTGTACTTACACGTTAATAATTCTTTGGTCATTCAAAGTCTATAACTACTCCTAAGTACATTTTCACAAAAAGTCAAGCTATTAGAAGTTCGGTAGGTTTTTATTCAAAACATTTAATATTATTTTTATTTTTTGTTTAATTTTTTGTGAACATAGACTTAGTCTTTTTACGCGGAGGAAAAAATTGGTAATGAATGTCGATCCGGTTACTCAACTAAGTCATGTTTTTTAGTGAGCTGCTTGGTTGGAACATCATTATAGTCTTTTGGGGCAAAGGCACACATTTGTGATGCATGTCGATTCGGTTACTCAACTACATCAGATTCTTTACTGGCTACTAGCTCTATTCATAACACGAAGATCAGTGGAATAGTTATTTATTTAAAATTAACCAAAAAAATTTATTGCCTACCTTGTTGCTTTAGCTAGATGTTTCCATTAAAAAAAATACCCATACTAAATTAAGTCAAAACGCCTCAAATTATGAATGAATGTGACAATTTAGAGAGTGACAAACTAACACTAAATCCTAATGAAGTTGCATATTTGGCCAAAGACCCCAATTCACTAGTTCTTTGAGCTAATGATTCTTCACAACCTAATAACCTATGTTCAAAATTAAATCAATTTCAATCCATCTAAGCCATTGACACATTCACACAATTCACAAAATGCAATATAATAACTATCATGCAAAATCCACATTCAATACAAAACATATAACCCTCCCCACATTTGAATAACACATTGTCCTCAATGTGTTAAGGGGCCAAACAAACGCATATGGAAAGAAGAAACATAAATTAGAATAAAAAATAAAATAAGACTAAATTTAAAATGAAAGGGGGTTAGAAAAAAGCCTCATAGCGATGGGGGCAGGAATGTTATTGGAGATGGCAGCACTTGAACTCGCTTGACCAGTCCTGCACTTTACGTATGTCTTGGTCCTAATATCCTGAAGTTCGATATTATAGGATTTCAGGATTTTAGCTTGCCATAGATGGTGATGGTTTATGAATTCAGGAAGGTAGACTATGAGTCCGTTGCACTTAACTATATAGTAATTAGCTATGGCCAAAACCAAGTAACCCATTCCTAAGTTGTTGCTTCTCTTGTTCCGAATAATAATAATTGCGATAAAGATGTGGGTGGTTATGCAAACCAGGATGATGTGATCTATGCACCACAATATGAAAAGTTCTTTCATTGAACACTTGTTGATTTTTGTTTTGTCAAAAATGGTTTGACACATGAATTTGTAGTAGAAATAAGTGTTTGTGGCTTTTGATGATGTTTTTGTGTGCATTTTTAGCGTTGAAACGCTCTAACCAAGTTAGTTTACTCCAGCAGGGGTTGAAACGAAAATCATCATGCTGATCTACTACGAATGACTCAGGGAAACCATTAATTTCATGCAAAATGTCATAATCAAGCCCATAAGGTTGTCCCCGTAACCTAAATCATAATTCCCTATGTTTGTTGGATTCGAATTAAAGGGATGTAGAGAATTCTAAGGTAAGTTTTTAGTAAAATAAGAATTGAAATTGAACGAATTGTTCCCATTGAATTCTCTCTCTTAAACTTTCAACCTTATCTTGCAATTCTAATCTATCCAAAGTTTCAAAATTAAAATACTTTGGAACCATAACTTGTCTGTTGCGAAGAGAATGAAAACGGGCACCTTCCTCATCTGAAAAGATCAAGAAAGGTTCTCCATAATCAGTTACCTGTTCCTTTTCCTTCATCGCGAGACTTGGGTTCGCTTTGCTGATTGATCTCACCTTACTGTTTGCTTGATACGTGACATACTGGCTTGTGAGTGAGTAGAAGTTGGAAGAAATTTGGATGTTTGAAATTCGGGTAGAGAGAAGTGAGAGTGTTTAGAGGTTTAAAGCTTAGACAGATAAAGTAAAACTGAAAGTGAGTGAAAAAATGAAGCTAGAAATGATTATATAGGTGATTGGAGGGTAAAATTCTAAAAATTGAAAATGACATTCATGTGTTCCTATTTTTACCCCACGATCATGGCCTATAATTTTTCCACCAATTTTTAGTTTTTCTCTTCTTTTGTCCTTCTCCACTTTTATAAAATCACTTCTTAACTAATTATGACCCTTTCACCTCTCTTTTTCTTACTCCCTTAATCATCAAATTCATGTCGAAGTGCTTTACTGTCCCGATTTTATTTGGAAACAAAAAAACCTAACTACTGAGTTCAAACTATCTAAAAATTAAAGGAAATAAAATTCCATGGGTTGCCCTGCATGCAGCACTTCTTTTAATGTTAGTAGTTTGACACTTTTATTTTGCTTACGGTGGTTCAAATGATTGGTGCAATAGTAGTGTAGTCACTGATCTCACAATTTGCACGTGAGCTACCATAGCCTGGATTACACCTTTCTTATGATTGTCCTTCCTTCGCCTCCTTCTACATGATCGTTTCTTTCTGAATGTATTCCCAAGATCTTCAATATATTCCCATTGTCCTTGAGGTTTGGATTCCTTGATAGTAATTAGAAATAAAGGAGAGCTATTGTCTTTCTTTGACACTTTGAAGGTTATTTGGTGCTTTCTTACCCTCAAAGATAGTTCACCCCCATCAGCATTAATTATTGAGCGAGTAGTGGCCAAGAATGGTTGTCCAAGGACCATAGGGATTTTCACATCTTCTCCACTATCCAATATATAGAAGTCTGTGGGAAAGGTAAATTTACCAATTTGTACTTACTCATCCTTAATAATCCCCTTTGGTTGAGGAACTATTCTGTTGGTCTTCTTTACTAGCATCTTTGTCGGTTCTAACTCTCCTAACCCTAACTTTTGACTAAAGGTATAGGACATCATATTAATACTCGCTCCTAAATTTGTGAATATCTTATTCATATTGACTCCACTAATACTGCAAAGAATGTAAAAGTCCCCTACATCCTCTTACTTCTGTTTTATTGTAGGGTTTTCTTCTACTATGCGCTCTTTAACCTTCCTCATGGGTGGTTCTTTTAGCACGAGCCTTGTTTGTAGATGTCAACCTTGTTTAATTCAACCTCACTAGAATTCCTGGTCACCCTACTAGCAATTAACTTCCGCTAAGCTAGAATATGGTATAAAAATTCAAGTCTAGGTTCCTTGATTTGCTCAATTATGAACTCACTTGGAAGGACTTTCATAGTTACTTGTCCTTCTCCCTTGTCTTCATTTTCCTTCGCATGTCCAAGTTTCATTTCCTATGCTTGAGTAATGGCTATGAATCATTCCTTTGGGTTGGACTCGATATTGCTTAGAAGGATTCCTACATTCTGAGTAGAAATTGCCTCCACTAGCTAACTTACTTGGACTTCCAAATTATTTATTGAAGAGGCATGGTTCTTAGTGATTTTCTTGAATTTCTTTTTAAGCATCCTGTATGCATCCTCCATGTCTCCAATTTTATCTAGAATCTTATCCAACTTGGATTTCATTGAGCTCGGTGTATCTTGTTGGAAGTTTGATTGTCCTTAAAGTGTAAACTATCCTCCAACATTATTTGTCTACGAGAAGTTAGGGTGATTCTTCTACTTAAGGTTATAGGTGTTGCATTAAGGATTGTTTCCCCTTCCTCATCCATATTGGGCCCCCATATAATTCATCTACTCCAGATCACTTTCCTTCATCAAGAAACAATCCACCATATCATGATCCATTTGTCCATAGAGTTTACACTTTAGTTGCATAGCTTTCATTGAAGCTAAGGATGAAGCCTTTATGTTGTTGAGTTGTCGAGTCAAGTTATCAATTTTCTCTTGCATTTCTGTCATTTGATCAACAACCACAATTCCTTTTTGTGCTCAAAAGGTAGCAGTTTGTCTGCTCATTCGTTTACAGCCATTTATTACTCACCATCTTCTCTATCAGCTCTTCTACTTCATCTACTGTCTTCCTCATCAGTGATCCTCTTGAATCTGCATCACTTACACCTCTTGTATATAGGTTTACTCCATTATATAATGTTTTGTAAAAAAATTCCTTTGGTAAATTATAGTGTGGGCATTTCAATTGCAAATCCTTGTATCGTTCCCAGGCTCCAGTGATTGATTCCCGGTCACTTTGTAATTTCTTTGATAATTTTAGTGGTCTTATTCAGGGGGAAATACTTGTCTAAAAAGGCACGAACTATTTGGTCCCATGTTGTGATATTGGCTGGGTTAAGGGAATGTTACCAAGTCTTTGCTCTCCTTCTAAGGGTAAAAATGAAAAGCCTAATTCTAGTCGAATCTTCCGACATCTGATGGTATCGAAAGGTATCACATATTTCGGGGAAGTTTACTATATGTGCATTAGGGTCCTCGACGTTAGTCCATAAGACTACACATTCTGTTGAAGTATGTTTAAGAGGGCTGGTTTGATTTCAAATGATATTGCTTGTACGGGTGTCCTAGCTACTCCTTGGTTAGCCACATTGAACCTTTGTCTTATAAAGTCCATAACTGTATTGACATCCATGGTTTGCTTCGTGGTCCAAATCTCGCTAAAATTCCTTGACCATTGTTGCTTTCTCGATTTCTTCTTCTTCTTCACGACGAGCTTTCCTAATGGATGGTTATAGTCGAGTGATATTTAAATCTACAATTTAGTTTCACGACTCGACCTTCTCATGACTCTTAGGTTGATGCAAGAGCATGATTTGAGAAATGGAAGAAAGAAAGAAAACTTAAATTAGAAATTATCTAAACACCTTAAACTATAGAACTAAATTAATCATCTCCCTGCCAACGGCTCCAAAAAACTTGATTGTGGTTTTTCGATGTGTGTAAGTTCTAATTGATAACCTTGATAATCCATAAGTATAAGAGTCTTTCCTATAGTACCTAAGGTATCGATCCCATGAGGAGAGATAATCTAATCCTAAAATCTAAAGCCAAAATAATTAACAGATTCAAAATGTAACAAAACTAAGGCAAGAATTTAATTCAATCACGTAACTCAATTCCAAGAATCAATTATGAAAATATTAACAAAGTAGCAGTTGTAACACACACTCAAGAATCAACCTAAAGGAACTATTAATTGAGAGAAAGGGGAATTTTTACCTATCTTTAACGCTAACCTAATCGATTATGAATTATCAAATTACTGGTCCTAAATGATCTTATGGTTGATTGCTCTGCCGTAAGTTATAATCATTAACCCTAAATTACCCTAATCAAATTATGAAAAATTGTAATTTCTCAATTAAGAATATATCTAAAACCCTAATTAGATCTGAAGTTGTCCAATAAACTATTGGGAACCTCTACGACATCTCTCTTCACACAATTACTGATTTGATTAATTTCTCATTCTTATTAAATCACCTAACCCTTGTTAGCCCAATTTAATTATTTTTCATTCAATTCACCCTCTCAGTCTATTACCGAATTAGGCAATCACAGAAATCAATCATAACAATTCCAATAAAAATAAAATAATCAAATTTTATTAAATCAAAATTTTAAAAAAACTTGAAGGTTAGTATAAAACATCTCAACATTCATATTCCTATTATCAAACTATTATTTCCAATTCTATAAAATAATTAAAATGGAAAATAACAGGAAATGCCATTCTAAACAGAGATGAGAGGTAGCAACGTCAGGAACTTCTGATCTGGGAAGTACGTCGTTGTCAGCTTCTTCTCCATTTCTCTCTTCCTTCTTCTCTTTCTTAAGCTCTCAACAATTCTCTCTAGGGTTTCTCTCTAAAAGTTGCTGATTCAAAAGTTCCTTCTTCTTCTTTGTCTTATTCTTTATATACCTTTTGTGTTTTGGGCAGCCCTAGGTTTTTTTTTGGGGTCTGAAAGGTCTAAAAACTCTCTCGAAACTTGACTTTTTTAAGAATCTACACGTCTACCAGACGTAGGCTATGACCGTGGCCTACTATCAAGATCGTGACAAGCAGTCCACGATTATGGGCCGTGTCCTGGGGTTCTGTGACGATCAGTGCTTCTGTCACGATCGTAGTCTATTGTGCCATGATTGTGGTGGTTATTTCAGCCTGAGTGCCTCCGAAACTTATCAGTTCTTTGATGTTGACCTTGAAACACTAATAAGCACATCGTGGTACCTCAAAAACATAATAATTAAGCTCAAAGACTTATACTAACCTATAAAGACACTTAAACATAAATTAACGAATAAACACTATTCTATCCTAAACACATAATAAATGATTGGATTAACAATTAACTACATATTGAATTAAGCCTTAAAACATGATGCAATTCACACTTATCATTATCTTGTATAGGGATTGCTATGTTTTGATACTACTTATGATTTATTTAATCATAGGTTATTTAGTCGGTAGTAATTAGATGTAGCATGAACTATATGGAGGTAGTTGAGTGATCAAGATAGGATTCATCACCCTAAAGTAATTAGGGAGAATGTTTTGTTATTCTTTATTAGTATCAATTTAGGAAATCTTTAACCAAGGTAGAATGACTTCTTGTAAATAGTTTACAAATGTCATTAATTGAATCAATAAATAATGGTAAAGAACTAATAAGATTGGACTTAAAATGGAGTAGACAATAATTTCATGCTTTGTATCTAACTAGAACATTGCATGATGAAAGTACTGAATTATACAAACAAAACATGCATAAAAGGTTAATCAAAAACACTTTGACATTTCTAAATATTTGGGTGATCATGATACGATTCTAAATGTTAATATTGGTCAATGATTATAAATTGTTTAGTTAGAGAATTACAGATAAATTAAAAGGAGTTTTAATCTAGCTAATTCTAATTATGAATTAAATTATAACTTATAATCATTGCTAACATATTTGGGAACCTAATAGGTCTGACGTAAAAAATAAGTTAAAGAGAGCAAAAATATTTTAATCAAATTGGACTTAATTGTAAAGTTTGATAAACTTTAAAATTAAATACAACATAATTCATAAATAAAGATCGATATAAGATATTGGATCTTATTTGAGCATAATTGGTGTTTAATTAGAATTCGAATTTAATTTTAATTAAATTACTAAAATGTCCAAATCTTATTATAAATAGGCTTAAGCTCTAATGGAGTTAGCACTTCTTGTTGCTTAACCCCCTTTGTAAGAGTTAAAGACTTCTCTCAAAATGTTCTATGGATACCGTTAAAAGCTAGACACTAGTGCCACTACGGTGTTTAAGATAGATTAGTTTCGAAAATAGTTTAAGGGAAACGATAAGATAAGGATCATGCTTTGAAACAAGGTCTGAATTACGATTTATGATTTATTATGATTTATGTGTTAATCATTTTATAGAATTAAAGTGATCTTGGTTTTTGATAAATCATAATACAACAAGTTTTTGTAATTATTTTGCTGCAGTCGGGGTATAATCTCATTCTAATTTTCCATTAGCGACAGCATAAGGTGGCAGCTACGGTTTCATATTGCTGTAAAATTAAGGTTTATTTTAGAAGAAAGGCCTTGTTTAATAATGAGGACAAAACTTTTCTAGAATAGTGAGTGTTTGAACAAAAGGTTAGGCTTGCTCTTTATTAAGAATAAAGTATTCTCAACTTAGAATAATTCTTATGTTAGGCACAAGGATATCTTTATTCTAGTGTTAAAATAAGACATGTTTAATTTTCACATTAAAGTAATTTAATGATGAATAAAGTTATCCTTGATTTGAAATAAAATATTCTAATACTCATTTCTAAACATAATTTAAAATTTTAGAAAAATTTTAAAATCAATTGTGTAATTATATTAACTATTTTTAATAAGATTAAAATTAATTATTAATTAAATTTTAGAAATTTGTTTTCTATAATTAAAATTAATTATACTTCAATTAGAACGAAATTAATTAATTAGATAATTTAAAATTAAAAAATTATTTTCCTAAATAATTAGAAATGTGTTTCTTAATTAAATTAATTTATTAATTTGATTTAGATAAATTAAGTTTATAATTTTATTCTATTTATTTAGAAATTGTTTATTTATTATGAATAATAAATTTTTTGATTTATTTAAAAAGATATTTTCTTGATTAAATTTGAAAATGTATTTTCATTTTTAATAAAGAAAATAAAATTTATTTAATATTTTGAAATTTTATTAAGGAAAGATTTAATAATTAATTAAAAAATTAATCTCGACATAATCAATAAAGAACTTTTTTAATTAAATTTAAAAGTGTTTTTATTTAATTTTTAAAATTAGTTTCTTTTCAACATTAGATAATCTTCTAATTAAAATTATTTCTATTTAGATTGAGAATATTTTATGATTGGCTTAGAATTTTTTACCTTTTGAATTATGAAAAATAAATTTTTCTAAATTATAACAAGAAGAGTAATATGTTGAAAATTATTTTCAATTAAAGGAAATAATTGGAAATATTTTTGAACTAGATTTAAATTTTATTTTTAATTCAAGTTAAATTTATATTTGGAATAAGAATTTAATTTACTTGGGAATCAATGTGTTTAATCTTATTTAATTATCTAAAACATTGAAAATATTATTTTAGATATGAACTAGAATCGAACAAAGCTTAATATTTGATACATATGATTGATTATATTAGCATATGAAATTGCATGGTATTAACATATGTTTGATATATTTTGATGCATATTTGACTACATGTTTTTATATATAATATCATTACCTATATATATAATATCATTATTTTAGATATGAACTAGAATCGAACAAAGCTTAATATTTGATACATATGATTGATTATATTAGCATATGAAAT
>JAOSBN010000005.1:13424680-13465095 GCA_027563595.1 Erythroxylum suave | reverse complement strand
TGCATGGTATTAATATGTGTTTGATATATTTTGATGCATATTTGACTACATGTTTTTATATATAATATCATTACCTATAATTTGGTATTTAATAAGATGCAAAATTAAATCCCTTACTAAAATATTAAATACACATTGAGAAAGTGATTGTTACACTTCATTGTTACAAGAACAAACCAAAGTTTTGCTTATTGTTAGGTTTGTTGAACAAAGTTAAAGCCACTTTAACTTGAATACATTCAGTCTTATAACAATAGGTTTTAGTTAACTAAATGTATATGATCTGGAAAAGTAAACTCATAACCATTTAAATTTAGAGGTAAGGTTAGGAATACACATCTAAGATATATTTGGCAAAAGTTGACGCCTAGTGGATTTAGAAGTCATATGAAATGTGATTGATAAATAAATAAAAGTTACTTTTATTTAGTATAGTTAATACTAAATTCTTACTGAACTAAATTTCTTAGAGATAGGTTAAGTTTGAGAAGAGTTCTTAAAGATGGATGAAAGAAAATTTGTATGTCTATTATGTAATATTGCTATTAACCATGCTAAGGATTTGCTAACAAAGTTTTAAAGATATGTGAATATCTTATTAATGATAAAATCTAATGACATTTTAAGTTGATTGATGTCTCGTAAACTTTAAAGGCAACATGTAAGATAGATGCCAACACTAAGATAGCATGATGCAAAATGTTGTTTAAAGAAGAGCTAAAAGGTATAATACCTTGATATAATTGTTCCACTTAGTTTAGCCACCTAAAAGCATAAACATAGACTTTAGTTGAAGGCATTTGCTATATAGTATGTAATAGTTTTCATTAGAAGAAAAATGATTGCATGAATTTTCTTTCCTGTACATGACAAATGATTGCATGCTTTTTCTGTCCTATACATGATATGATAGAGGTCATGTATAGTTCATGATTATAACTATTGACGTTAAATTTAGAATTAACATTATGATAATGTTCAATGTTTGATAAGAAATAAATTGTTGAGTAAAAGTAGTTGATCTAAACTTATACAAATTGTTTGTATTTGTTGAATTAAAGGAGACTTGAACTTACTATAAGTAGCAGAAATATAAAGTTGGATAACCAAGACAATCCTTTATGCCACGTTGATTAAGTTAACGTAATGATAATCACAAAATTTCATACTAAGATATTTGTATCCTTTTGGTTATGAATCATATGAAACTTGTTAGGTTATAGGATAACTAAATCAATATTTAGTGAAATGTTGATGTTGGTATTAAGTTTTTAAATTTTATATAAGTTAATTGTTAAATGTAATAAAAATTCATAAAAGGATAATAATTGTATTTTATTATATTTGCTATTTACTTTCTGTGATGTATTCAATTAAATAAGGGTTTAAATTTTTGAAAAGTTCAAAATGTTTAAATTTAAGTAGAAATTAAGCACTGAGAATGCAAAAGCTTTTGGATAAGATCAATGTGGTGAGATTTAAATCTTAGTTATCTAAAAGGAATAAGATTCTCTTATGAAAATCTCCACGAAAATTTTCCATAATAGTGTAGATTTCTCTACAAAGAAAACATAATATAAGATAATATATGATGCAATATTTATTTCTTTTATAGTTATGCTTAGCAAAACAACTTACTTTCAAAAGTTCAATTAAATAAATAAGCAAGGTTCTATAATAGATATGGAATGGAATAACTTTTTACTGAGACAAAATTGGTGATTTTTGGAAATGATGCTTAGTTAAAGCATATACTATCTAATAAATGTAGGACTAAATTAGATAATAAAAAGTCATGAGATATGTAGAAGGTTGTATATAATCATCTAGACATTATTAAGTAAAGTGTTTGTTTCAATGTATACTTATAGAAGAATGGTTCTCAAGATTACTAGTGGGAGTTAGATTAAATTTGAAAGGTTCAAATCTTATGAAAACAAATCTAGTTGAAACTAATGTCATTGTTGACACATTTGATGTATAGTTAAAAGATTTTGAGACATTAAAAGATTCACTTTTGTGTTAATTTTCAATTTTTTAATTTTGGAGATAATTGTGAATTTCCATGTCTATAAAAAAGTTAGCGGATGTATTATTGTACTTTTCAATTGGATATTTGACTACATTTTACAACCTATATTTGATGTATTTCGTGTAATATTTTATACTTTTATCTTATATTTGGTACTTAGTTTGCTTCAAGTGTGTTTATAGGTAACAACTGCCTTCAACTTAAAGCAGAAGAATTCAGACGAAAACACGAAGTAAAACAAAAAATCAACAATCTAGGAGTGCACAACCGTGCACTTTCTCAATACTCAATGGATTCTAATTATGCACAGTTTGGTGCACTATCGCGCACAAGATTGTATGCAACCCAAAATTTTAGGAGTTTATATAAATTTGACATTTCAAAGGCAAATGGGAGGGGAAAGCAGCTGACACTATTCTAAGACATTTAGAGTCAATTCCATAGGTGATTTGAGCTAGAGGAGTGGGAGACGCAAAGATTTTATCAATGGATCCATCAAAATACAAGATTAGACATCTACATTGTCAGAATACTTGATAGAGAACAGTTAAGGAGATTTAGAATTAAGATTTCGTTGATTTCTGTTCAAGATTCTGCATATGTGTATCTAATTTCTTATTTAACAATATGTAACTAATTATTTCATTAGTATCTAAGTTAACTTTAACATATGTTGATTATTTTGTTAATGCAATTGCTTGATTGATTATTGCGATCCAATTATCTATTTTAATTTATGTTCTAGTAACATAATCTAATTTCAACATAGTGATTGAGAAATCTTAGGTTCGAATAGATCTACAATAATTGGAAAGAGTTCATTGCAATTTTAGAGATAGGATGACATAAATATTCCAGATTAAGGTCAAAACTAATAGAGGGATTCATAAAACGATAATGCAATCCTATAAAATTTAACCTGGGTGATTCAATTAGAAACCTTATGACTAGTTATTAGTACACTCAAGGTCAACTACTAGCATACTTTAGGAATCTCCACAATCCAACTAATTAACAACACAATTGCATTACAAATGATCAATCGATTAACAGTTAGGGGGATTGAAAATCTAGATGCTAATTACTTAATATCGATAATTTTCTAGTGATTCCTGAATTCTCTATTTAGTTTTGTTTCCTATTTTACTTTATTTGCCTTAGTTTTAGTTTCTTTTTATTAAAAATCCAAAATCAGTCCTTAGGCTAGATAATAGGGAAAGGGTAAGTACTAGTATTGATAGCCTTCGTGGGATCTATCTGTACTTGCCGTTACTAGCTACAACTACGCCATGCACTTGGGGTATTAAATATTGACTAACAAGCTTTAAGTCAATCAAGTTTTTAGCATCGTTACTAGGGACTTAGATATTAGGAAAGCCTGAATGTTATTACTCAGTCATTTTCATTTTATTTAGTTTTATCTTCATTTTTATTTTTGTTTTGCTTTTGTATTTATTTTATTTTGGCTTATTCATTTAATTGTTTTTTGAATTTTTCTATAATAATAGTGTATGGTGGTTCATTTTAGGAATTGATATTTAACATCGTAGTCACTACTTACAGTGGATGGATGGAGCATACAGTATTATTGTGGAAGCCAGCATGTGTATTTGCAATGTGAAACATCACGTATTAGGAGCCATTTCCTCATATATTTTCATAGGCTCAACCAACATATATGTGGGAGCAAGCAAACATGTACAAGCAACTTCAAGGCCCATCATATGAGAATAATTATAATTCAAAGTGGAGTAACCCTTACATATATGGATGGAATAACTATGCTCTAATAGAATATGTAAACAAGAATAATGATACAAAAGTATTACAAATCGATTAATGGAATGCATTGCCGAGAGAGTAGCTAGTCAACGTGAATTTAATGATTGATTTTCTTCACCTTCCTATAATGAGTATATTTTGAGCTTCCCATTGCCTTAAAGTGAAGAAGAGACAATAGTCGATTTCATGAATGAAGATACATTTCAAGAAGGTGAGGAGGTAACTGCTGCTTTGAGAGATATAATGATTGAGTATATTCAATATTCAAACATGAGGCATCAAGAAACAAAGGCTTATATACATAATGAAATCAAATCATTTAGCTGATGGATATATTATCTGATAAGATGCAAGGGATATTGCCTAGTTCTACTAAAATTGATATTATCAAACGAGAGGCAATCACCTATAGTAGTGAAGAAGTGATTTTTAAAGAAGATGATGAAGAAACCTCCATACAAGAAAAGGAAGTAGAGAAGGGTGATATGTGTTTAATTGTTGATACATTTAATCATTTACACTTAGCGATTAATGATGAGAAAATGCCTACGATAGTCACTTTAATTCATACATGATTTTAGGTATAATTTGGAAGTAAAGAAATTAAAGTGAGTCGAAAGCACTACATTTGGGTTGTTTTTTGAAGATTAATTTTCACTTGTCTTCATGGAATAAGAAGAAGAAAATTAAACGACAAACAAAAGAAAGAAAACACAAAATAAGATAGCTAAGAAGTTGACAAATAAAATAACATAGGAGCTGGAATGAAACCAAAACAGTAGCACTCTATGAAGGAAATGCCAACATTTGGACAAGTAAAGAAAGCATTGAAACGACAAAGCAGCAGATGAGCCAAAATGCATAACACCATATGGACCAAAACGCAATGTAGAAACAAGGGGCAGGAAATGATAACATCGTGGTTTGCATTTTATGCAACTTTGCATAAAACATAGACGTTTGGCCAAGAGTATTGGGAGAGGTTTTAAGTTGAGTGAATAGTGACAGTGGACCAAAAAAAACATTAGAGTTTACTCGTCAAATCACAAATAGTGTGGTGAATATGTAATGGCGTGAAGAGAAGAAGAGTGGCAGCAAAACAAAGTAAGAAGAGAAGAGATGAGTGAATAGTAGCTTGGACCTTAATATTAAATTGTCACATCAGTGAATAGCGCTATGAATAGTGAAGTAGAGAAGGTTGCGGCACTGAAAGGAGAATAAAAGAGGTTTTTGGTAGGGTATTTTTATGGGGGTTGAAACATTTTTCCAGGAGAGACCCATAAAGGGGTAACATCCCGACACGTGGAGGCAACAATGACATCGATGGCCCAGGTTAAGTATTTTTTATTATTTTTGTTATTTCTTTCTTTCGTTAGAATTGATTATGTTATCTTGTATGAATTAATTGCGTATTTGAATGATGATGATTTTAATGCTCTATTGAATTGTTTTTCATGAAAACTCATTGCTAGAATCGAGTACAATATGTAATCATTGTATTTTCGATTCATATGTAACGACTAATGGTTTTGAATCAATAGAGAAAAGATAACATAGGTTAAATAATCCTAACTTGTGTGATTATTGCCTAGATTGGTCTATTTTTCTGATTCATAATGTGCTTGACTGAACAAACTTAGAGAGCTTATTCTAGGTTTCTTGATAGCTAGGGTTAATTAACAAGTACTTCATAATTAACCAGGATCTAAGGAAAATTTGGGATTAACAAAGCTTGTTGTTAATCTACTACTGATAATTGCTAAGAGAGATAAAAGAACAACAAATCAATGAATTATGCTTAATTAAGGTGTAGGTCGAGATTGAACTAAAGAACTGGATCCTTACCGAATTCTCCAATTTTATCCTTTTTACGTATTTTTTCTTTAATTTTTTCAATTACGTTTATTTTGTTTATTTTCTTATTAAATCCAAATTGACACCCCCACCCCCATTACATAAACATAAATTAATTTTATTTCATGGGCTAATTGAACACTCCCTGTGTGATCAACCTAGACTCACCACTACTATAGTAGTAGTCTAGTTATTTTATTTTGACTAGCGTTACAACACGCTGGTCAATTTTGGCATCATTATCGAGGAGTCTGATGTTTAGTTTTTTCTTATGATTTTAGTTAGTGTTTTGTATATATTTATTTGTAATTAGTTTCTTTAAAATTATTTCGTGATCCTTCCTTTATTGTGTTTCGTGTTTGTGCTTTAAAATATTTTTAAAAATCATGGATAGAAGTAATTTTTTCTTTAATTCATATTCTCAATCCTATAAAATGTTTGATTTATCAACCTAACTTTTGTTATGAATGGGATAATTAGTCGAATTACTTCCATGATAGTTTGCAGGAAGCACAGTAATTCTCGTACACACCAAAAGCTTCCTATCAAGACTCAAGTACATCCTTAGAAGAATTAGTTAATGTGTATATTGCTAACACTTTGCAATTCCAGTAGGAAACAAGTTCTAAAATCTGGAACTTGACAAGTTAGGCGGATCAATTGATGTAAGCTATCAATCGCCTAGCATCACAAAGTAAAGATACACAATCATACCAACTTGAGGTGTACCCAATGGATGTTTGTGCAGAAACTTTACAAAGTGATAAGGAGCTTAAGAATTAAAAGGTCAATCCTCAAAGAGTTTCTTATGTCAAAGAATTTAAGGGGGAGCTTGAAGTCGAAAAGGACATATCATTTAGCTCAATGGTAAGTACTGAGTTCCATTTTATTGTTGACAATGACTCTTTACCTTTACATAATAGATTAGAGGAATTAAATGAGGAAGAAAAAGGTGAGGAGACATTTAAGATCTTTCCCGAGTGCATGGACTCAATAGAGATGAAGAATTTGAAGATAGGGAAGACGCTAGAGGTGAACGATTATCAATCAAGGCCCTATTTGGAAGAACCCTATGTGGAGGAGCCACATATGCCATCAGATGATCATAATTTTGTCATGTGAGAGGAAGATGGAGTTGAGCCAGCGACGCTAAACCAAGGCACTTCTTGGGAGACAACCCATAGGAATTAAATTTCTTTGCTTTTAAATTTTCACATTTATTCTTTTATGCATGTGTGTTTCTTTATTGGCTTTGCTTGCTTTAAGTTTTCAATCAAAATGAGAGAAAGAATAAAACAAACAAAGGAACATTTGGTCGTTATCTATTGTTTTTAGGAATATTTAATCATGAGTAGAGAATGAATTGACCAAAGGATTTCATAGGAACGTTGGCATGTACTTTTGCTCTTGTGATTGGTTGATGTGCATTATCTTTAGAAGAATAGTGACTAGTGGTAGACAAAGTCGGTGAGATTTTGAGCCTTATTAGACTAAAACATCCATATCAGTCTCATTCTCTTTTGATAATGTATGACTTTCATGACATGTACATCTTGATTTATGTTGAATTTCTATTCGAGACCACATTTTTATCACATGCATTCATATGGATATGATTAGGCATTCTTTGTTTTTCATATACATTAGCCAAATAACCTACCCTATTGACATGATTTTTCCCTTGTTAACCCCTTTGAGCTTTATACCATTTTTTTTGTATTAACCACATTACACGCTTTATACTTAACCAATTGTCCTACCCAAGCCCTAAAGCTAATGGAGCATATGTGATTGGTGAGTTTGTGGATGTATTAAATTCTAAGTGTGGGGGTGTACATATGTGAGGCTGGTTAATGTTGGGATGATTTGTTACGTCTTATCATTGAAATTCTCATATTAAAGTAGTTTCCTTTAATGTTTAAAAAAAGGAAAAGAAAGAAAGAAAAGAGAAAAGCGCAAGAAAAGAAAAGAAAATTTTAAAAATTAAAAATTTTGGTTTAAATAAATTTATCAAGGAGGAAGTGCGTATGAGTTTGCAAAGTTATTCATAATTAATGCATCTTCCTAGAGTTGTAATGAATGTGTTATTTGAGTATGTTGAATATGAGGTAGATGTTGGCCTGGAAGGTTCACTCTTCTGATTTCAATGTATTGTTGGCATAAATTGTATGAGTGATTCCTTTGGATTGGTATATGTTTCATGTGGATTGTGTGAGAAAGTTGAATAGGTTATGAAATATAAATGTTGCATTTGCCATAGCTGACAGTACCCAGTTTTTTTATGAGTGTCACTTTGTTTCACAAGCTTTAATGACTTTCATGCTACTTTACCTAAATACATCTCACCTTACCTTTACCTACATTACAACCTTGAAAAGTCCTTTGATCCATGATTTTGCATATGAACATTAGAGGTGGAGAAATGAAATGATATGCAAAGTTGTGGAATGACATGATCATGAATGGTGTTGGGTGTAACTATAGATATATTTTACTTAAACACATTTTCTGAGTCTGTCATTAGATTGTTCAGTTTTTGAAGATGATGCTTATTGATTGATCAAAAGTAAAAGCTTGGAATGTTGATTTCTTGCTATGATTTTTTGAAAGTAATTTATCTTTTGTTGTGATTATGTAGTCTTGGAAAATATGGGAATAGAGTAATTGTTTTGGGTCTTTGAGCCTAACTTGGATGTTTTGCCTAAGGAAGGTTAAAAGCTAAGTCTGGGGGAAATTGATATGTGTTTAATTTTTTATACATTTAATCATTTACACTTAGCGACTAAAGATACAAAAATGTTTAAGATACTCACTTTAATTCAGATATGATTTTAGGTATAATTTGGAAGCAAAGAAATTAAAGTGAGTCGAAAGCACTACCTTTGGGTCATTTTTGGAAGATTAATTTTCACTTGTCTTCTTAGAGCAAGAAGAAGAAAATTAAAAGACAAAAAAGAAAAAAAAGAAGGAAAACATAAAAGAAGACAATTAAGAAGATGTCAAATAAAATAATATAATAGATGGAATGAAGCAAAAAAGGTAGCACTCCATGAAGAAAATGCCAACATTTGGACAAGAAAAGAAAGCATTGAAACGACAAAGCAGCAGATGAGCCAAAACACACAACACCATATGGATCAAAACGTAATGTAGAAACAAGGAACAGGAAATGACGATGTTGTGGTTTGTGTTTCATGCAATGCAGACATTTGGTCAAGAGCTACGGGAGAGGGTTTAAGTTGAGTGAATAGTGAAGGTGGACCAAGAAAACGATAGAGTTTATTCGTCAAAATCACAAATAATAGCGTGAATAATAGGGAATGCGTGAAGAGAAGAAGAGTGGCAGTAGAACAAAGTAAGAAAAGAAGAGAAAAGTGAATAGCGGCTTGGACCTTAATATTAAATTGTCAAATCAGTGAATAGTGTTATGAATAGTGAAGTAGAAAGGTTGCAGCAGTGAAAGGAGAACAAAAGGGGTTTTCGATGGGTATTTTTATATGGGTTGAAACATTTTTTTGAGAGAGACTCATGGAGGGGTAACATCCTGACGCCGTTTCAGAGGTGACATCAACACTAACGGCCTAGATTAAGTATTTTTCATTGTTTTTGTTGTTTCTTTCTTTCATTAGGATTGATTATGTTATCTTGTACTAACGGCCTAGATTAAGTATTTTTCATTGTTTTTGTTGTTTCTTTCTTTCATTAGGATTGATTATGTTATCTTGTATGAATTGATTAGGTATTTGAATGATGATGATTTAATGCTCTATTGAACCATTTTTCATGGGAACTCATTGCTAGAATCGAGTATAATACATAATCATTGTATTTTCAATTCATGTGCAGTGACTAATGGCTTTGAATTATTAGAGATAACATAACATAGGTTAAATAATCTGAGCTTGTGTGATTATTGCCAAGATTGGTCTATTTTTTTGATTTCATAATGTGGTTGTCTAGATAAACTTAGAGAGCTTATTATAGATTTCTTGATAGCAAAGGTTAATTAACAAGCACTTTGTTATTAACTAGGATCTAAGGAAAATTAGAATTAACAGAGCTTGTTAATTTACGAACGATAATCGCTAAGACAGATAAAAGAACAACAAATCAATGAATTATACTTAATTAGGGTGTAGGCCAAGATTGAACCAAAGAACCAGATCCCTACTGAATTCCCTAATTTTATCTTTTTTTGGCATGTTTTCTTTAATTTGTTTTCATTAGATTTATTTTCTTTTCTTTTCTTTTCTTATCAAATCCAAACACCCTAGATTACCTAAACATCAATTAATTTCATTTTATAGGCTAACCGAACACTCCCTATAGGATCGACCTCGACTCACCATTGCTACAGTAGTAGTCTACTTATTTTATTTTGACTAGTGTTAAAATGCGTCGGTCAAAGGGGTAGAAGATAATTGAAGAAGATAAGCCAAAACCCTCTATCTAGGAAGAAGAAGAAAAAAAAGAATAAGAAAAGTGGAAAGAGGTAATTGAGGAAGGGGAACTGGTGGAGGAACCAAATAAGGAAATTATCGATGAGATGTTAGCAGTGACCTTAAGTACAGTAGGTTCCCACTTCCTTGAAGACAAACTGTTTGAGCTAGTCAATGATACAAGGAGTTTTGTTATTCCCTACATTTTTAACAGTTTGTCATTAAAAAGGGCACTATTGGAGTCTATTGGTTTTATTAATCTAATAAATTATTCCCTTACGAATATATTGCAATATGTGACTTATTTACAGTTTAGGAAACCACTTTGTGGAGAAAAGAGTGGAAGCAGGCTACTGATTATTAATCCAAGATGAAGTTGAGCATAAAGGTTACATCAAGCTACTGACGTTAAAGAAGCATTGCATGGACGCAACCCATAAGTTAGTTTTAATTTTTTTCATTTTCCAACTTATTTTATTTTTGTTTTCATGTTAGTATAGGATTTTATTCTCTCTTAAGTTATTTATTTTTATTTGTTTTTATCCTTTTGTTTTATATTTTGCAAGACTGGTAGTTTTATATTGGATGGATCAGAATTAGAAAAATCGTCATACTCAAGAAAGAACCACTAAACCCTCTCACTTTTTCATAAATGCTTATATTGTGTACATTTGAGACAATGTACAACATTAAGTATGGGGATGGGTTTAATGAATCTTAACATGATTTCTTTAAGCTTATTACAATCTTAATCATAATATTTTATGAATTGATGTCTTGAATTGGTTGAAATTTGTCCATAAATATTGTATGTCCTCATTGAATATTGATTTGAATTGGTTCGCAAAAGGATGACGGTTATAATAAAATTAGTTTTCTAAGTCATTTCGTAATTGTTGAAACTTTCAAGTTGAATTAAATTGCATATTTTTTACAAACATATATACCCAATTTTTTTTGTATAAGCTTTTGAGCCTAAAGAGAAATTTTCCAGATTTTTTTAGCTTTTTTAATTCTTTCATATGTGTGATATCGTGCATAGTAGGATAATTCTAGAACTTGCTTTCATTATACATATTAAAACCATATTTGTTAAATTAAAAGCATTGACATGATAAAGGCACTTAGATCTACCAACTTGTTTAAACTTATTTCTTTGAAATTATCACACCCAAAATTTACCTTTACAAATAACCAAGTTGAGTCTTAGCCTTTTTCATTGTTTAAACTCAAATTATAAACCTTTATCCTATTTTTCTTTAACGACTTGTAACTGCTTTAAACCTTCAAGGTCATTTACATTATTTACTTGTTGAGACTTGAAATTTTTGAAAAGGTCCAATATTTCTTAACTCATGGTACTGAATGAATATTGTTAAAAAAAAGAAAGAAAAAGAAAAGCATAAAAAGGAAAAAATAAAAAAGAAAGAAAGAAAGAAAAAGAAGAATAAATATATAGTACCAATGGATTTATAATGAAAGGACCTATATATACTTGTAAACAAGTCTTGTATTATTTATTTGAGTAAATTTCCTTCACTTAACCACTTTTAATATATAAATTCCCTTCACTTAACCCCTTTTAATATCTCATTCATATTGTACCTAAACCTACAAAGACTTTTGATTTTTGTTTCTAGTTTGTATATAAGTGGTGGAGATGTGATTTTATTGCAAGTCTATAATAAAAGTTCTACTATACATTGATTAGGAGTTTTGATGCTTTTCACCCTAAACACTTGAGTGCATTGAGTGAAGTATTGGTAAGGGTGTAAAGAGATATGCTTTCAATTTCAATGCGATTGTTGATGTGATTATTATTAATATTACTTAAGAAGTTAATTTTAGGACAACTTGACTCTAATTGTATTTTAATTTGATTCAGCAGGGTATGATGATTTATAGTATGAATGGACAAGTTGAGATTAATGATAGATTGATGTTGTGAAATTAATAATTTTGATTATGGTTTGCTTGAGGATAAACAAAAACTTAAGTGTGGAGCTGTTTGATAGATAGATATTTGACTATATTTTACCATAAATTTTAATGTATTTTACTTGATATTTTATAGTTTTATTGTATATTTGGTACTTAATTTGTTTCAAGTGTGCTTATAGATGATAATTGCCTTCACGGACTTAAAAGAGAAGACTTCAAGTGAAAATGTGGCTTAAAACAAAAAAAAGCAATCTCAAAGGAGGGCATGACTATGCACTTTTGCACGCCTATGCACTTTTGTGATATTTGACATATTTTGATTATGCACAGCTATGCATAAGACTATGCATAACCTAAAAATCTAGGTTTTATAAATTCGACATTTCATAGGCAAATGGAAGGGGGGAAGCAACTATAATGAGACGTTCATAGTTGATTTTGGAGGCGATTTTGAGCTAGAGGAGCTGGTGATGCAAAGATTTTATTGATGGATCCACTAGAATAGAAGATCAGACATCTACATCATCAGAATACTTGATAGAGAACAATCATGGAGATTTAGAATTATGATTTCGTTGTTTTCGATTTAAGTTTCTATATATGTGTATCTAATTTCATATTCAGCATTGTGTAATTATTTGTTTCATTTGTACCTAGGTTAGATGAACCCTATTTGGATACTTTAACATGTGTTGATTATTTTGTTAATACAATTAATTGGTTGATTTTTGTGATCCAATTATATGTTTTTATTTATGTTCTAATAATCCAAAATATTAGATCATAATCTGATTTCAACGTAGCGATTAAGAAATCCTAGATTTGAACAGATCTACGATAATTGGAAAGATTCAATTGCAATAATACAGATAGGATGACATAAATCTTCCGAATTATGGTCAAACTTAGTAGAGGGATTCATAAAATGGTAATGCAGTCCTGTAAAATTTAACATGAGTAATTAGATTAGAAACCTTAGGATTAGTTGTTAATAGACTCAAGGTTAGCTACTAGCATACCTTAGGAATCTCCATTGTCCAACTAATCAACAACACAAATGCTTTATAAATGGTTAAACGATTAAGGTTTATAGGGATTTGAAATCTAGATACTAATTACTTGATGTTGATAATTTCCTAGTACTTTATAAATTCTCTGTTAAATTTCATTTCTTATTGTATTTTACTTGCCTTAGTTTTAGTTTCTATGGATTAAAAATCCAAAATCAATCTTTAGCCTAGATAATAGGGAAAGCGTAAGTACTAGTATTTATAGTCTTCCTAGGATCGACCCGTACTTGCCATTACTAGCTATAGCTACGCTATGGACTTACGTTATTAAATATTAACTAACACGCTCTAGATCAATCAGAGTGTGTAAAGACATACTGCTTATAGGGAACAATAATTCATTTTTTTCAATTTTTGAAAATATAATTGTCTAAGAACAACTCTTGTTAGATATGAAAAGGTAACAACATAATTTTGGGAATTAGATGCAAAATTTATTTACCTATTCTTGTCCAAGTACATAGATAATATATTAAAGTTGTTTAGTATTTGAGATATTTTTAACTTGTGAAGTATTAAAGATATTCCTTATTCTATTTATGAGTTAATATCAAAGTTCAAGGTTATATGGATATTAACTTAAAAAGTAAATCCTTACTAAGTTATTTCATACTTATAACAATATTTTTTTGAGATTGGAAAGATTTTACTGTAGCATTAATTATCAATCAGGTCATAATACATTACTCATTTAATGGAAATGATCATTTGGGTCAAGAAGTTCTTTAATAAACTTTTTATGGTTCTTTGCATTTTTTAAGAAAAGTAATATATTATGAAACAATAGAGCTATTGAGCATGTGAAAAAAGCTAAGGTCTCATCAAAGATCCAAATGTGCATTTAGGTAGTTCTCTTAATTATGATGATAAATGAGAATAAAGTTGTAAGATTCAAGCAAGCGCTCACCATAAAGAATCTCATAGAATTCTCTCACTAAAACATTATCCCAACAGTAACATGAATGTCATATAGAAATATAGCATAAGATACCTAAACAATTGGCTTAGTACCAGTGGGAGATTATTTTTATTCCTTACAGTCAATCAGTTAACTGTAGCTTAATGATATAATTATTTAAAAACATTCTTTATTCATACATATGTAAGTTTATATGATAAATTCCATGGGAAAATGTACGTTGCAAATAAAATTATGAAGAGATTATAATTACAAGATTCATATTGTATTTATATATTATTGCTAAATTGTTCTTAATCATTGTTCTCTTGAGATTGGAAATTAATAGAGTGTAAAAAGGCTAGTACATATTATGTTTATTCCTTATTAACGAAGTATTCAATCTTATAGACTAAAGTGTAAAGATATTTAAACAAACATATGGATTATAGTTAGAAAATAAGTTCACTAAATTGACCTCATATGACAAATCTATTTGGAATATTACTTGTGTGTCCATAGAAATTCTTATTGTGATAATTGTATAAATGATCTTTTGACTTGAGATCACTAAAGTATCTTATATAAAGATTGTTATGTTTTGATACTACTTATAAACTATTATAGTCAAAGGTAACTCAATAGATAGTCATTGGATATAGCATAAATTATATTAAGATATTAGAGTGATCAATATACGATTTATCACCTTAAAATGATTAGGGAGAATGTTCTATTATTCTCAATTATTACTGATTAAGGAAATATTTAAACAAAAGCGAAATGACACTTTGTAAAATAGTTTTCAAATGTCATTAATTAAATAATTACTAATAGTGGAAAACTAATATAATTGGACTCAAATAGGGTAGACATTGATTATATATTTTACGACTAATTAGAATATTATATGAAGAAATAATTGAATTATATGAAAAAATCATGCACAGAAAGGTTACTCAATATCACTTTGATGTTCTAAAATGTTTGGGTGGTCATGATGCATTGTTAGACATCAATCTTAATTTATAGATATAAATTATTTAATTAAATAATTACAAATAAATTAAAGGAGTTTAACTTATCTAATCTTGAATATGATTAGGATTATAATTTATATCCATTACTAACATCTTTAGGAATCTAACGGGTCAGATAGATAGAGCAAATTAAAGAGACAAAAGGTGATTTAATCATGTTAGAATTAATTTAAAAGTTTGAGAAATTTTATAATAAAATATCCCTTTTAAAGACCAATATGAGATATTGGACTTTATTTTGGCACAATTAGTATTTAATTAGAATTAATTCTAATTTTGGTTGAATTTTAATTAAAATAGAATTTTATTTTAATTAAATTAATAAAAATGTCCAAGACCTATCATAAATAGGCTTAGGCTTCAACAAAGCTAACATTTATGTCTAGCCCTCTTTAAATAGTTATAGAATTCTGTCATCATGTTCTATACTTACTGTTAGAGGTCAGCACTTGTGTGACTTTAGTAGTTGAGATGAACTTATTTTAGAAATGGTTTAAGGAAAACAACAAGAAAAAGATCAAATTTAACATTGTGGTATAAATTATTATTCATGCTTTATTATGTTTTTGAGTTAATCTTATTATAGAGTTTGTGTGATCTTGAATTTTGAAAAATCAAACAAAAGAGTTTTGTTATTATTCCCCTACATGCAAGATCATATCTGTCCATAATTTTCCAATATTAATATCTTCCTTTTATTGTATTATTATAGCTATAATTGTACTCTTTATCAATCTATTGATCTTTATGGCCAGTTTTTTCATTAGACTTATCTCACCCTTTGCCACGTTAATGTTCTCTCCATCATTTAATATCCAAAACAGTTTGCGTGTATGCCTAAAGCGATCAAGTTCTTCCATAAATTTGGTACATGTCAAACATTGTTCAATGTCATAAAAGCATCATCAATTATCTTGATCTTAACATTTCATATTGCAATAATTTCATAATCTTTATCATCATCCAATAAACAATGTCAAAATTATCTAATGTGTATGTCATAAACCAATCCTTTTTTTATTTCATATGATGTGGGCATACTGTATTCAGTATCCAAATACCACAAATTCATAAGTTGACTAAAGCACGTCTCCATTATTATAATTGGAATCCCTTCTCTACATTTTATTAACTAACCTTGATGAATCATTCGTTTTCCTTTCATCACTTTACTCTTTCTTGTTTGAATAATCCCTATTGAGTCAAATTGCTTATACTTATAACACTAGATTTTCATTTTGACCTTTAGGTATATATCTAGAGCTATTTTCAAACGATCCATCCTTATTCTACAACCCTTCACTTTAAGAGTTATCATTAACATTTTATCTCTATTGGTTGTGAGCCATCTTTCATACCAATTGTCTCCTTATCTAATGTTAGCATGGTCACCTAAGTTTCAAATATGTTTCCTCATGCATCTTTAGCATGTACAATTTTTATTTCAGATACAACTTGTTTGTAAAAGACTTCCACATGTACCAACTCTCTAACTTCTTTCATATCTCCATAAGATTTGCAATATCTGCAACATGGTATATGACCTCATCTATTAAATATAGACATATAGTTCTTGCCACTTGCATCTATAGCTCTTCCTAGTCGAGCACATCCATATGTTCTAGCTTATTCTCACATAACCCCTTTAATATGCATTTGCTCCAACAAATCCTTCATTATCTATTGCCTCAACTTGAATTTTTCAATTTCATTGAATTTTCTCACCTTAAATCTTAAAATCAAAGTCATTGTTACCTCAACTATACTTTGATAGCAATTACTGAGAAATAAAATATAGTAGGAATACAAAAGAAAGAAAGAAGCAAATAAGAACAATTAAAAAAATTAATGAGGCTTAACCAATTGGGAATGCATATAATCTTGAAAGTAAAAACTGGCTGATTTCTCTATATTAAAAATCTCATATATATATATACTAGATTTATGACTCTAGCTATTACAATTCAATATAAATTGCCCCTTACCAAATTCAAACTAACTTAAAACAAGACTATAATAACTTTTAGAATCCTTCTATAATTTCAATTCCACTAAAAAAGATCATGCTTCCAAATGGCTTTTTATTGTAAACAACAGATCGCATAATTTATTATTTCTTTTTAAAATATTTGTACGAGATCTGGCACACTTGTGTCCTAAATCATATAACTTAACTATTTTTTATCACACATGAACATAGGTTTTGGCACATCCGTATCTGAGGCTGTACAATTCAGTGTTTCTATATGTACATGCATTGATACGCTCGTGTACTTTTATAAAGTCTTTGCCAAACTAATATGCTTGTGTTTTAACTCATTTCTTCACCTCTACATTACAAAGAAGAGCACAGTTAATATATTGCCATATTTACCCGAAGACTTTTAAAAAGCACATATGTTCATCTAAAAACACTCCAAAATTGCGTAATGATATACACTTTAGTAAATATACTGTGTTTGAATAACGCACTCCAAAAAATGCCTATAAAATTATATGTCCATTTATACAAGTTACACATAAAAACTTTCCCTTTCCCCACTTATATAAACATATTCTCCATTATAAGTCTTTTCATTTAAAGAGCTTTCAAACGCAATCACATGCATGTAATTTAACTTTGTTGCTTCTTTTGCGACTCTTATGCGCCTTTCTTAGCCAAATGTCAGCTCTTATTTGCTATAAATAAACAAATGTTTTAATTAAGTTGATTATTTCCTAATTAGGGCCAATCAAAGTCTTCTTTTTCTTTTAATTTTCTTCAAAATTGAAGTTTGGATAATTGTTCGTGACACTAAATTGGAAAGCGTATACGTAGAGAAGACCTGGTAAGTTTGGAAAAGTAGTTAAAAGAATGCGGATAAAAGAAACTGATGAGCTGCAATGAGTTCTAAAGTATTGATTTGTTGAGAGATACCTAACTATTATTGATCTCATCAAATTCTTAATGTAGCTATGAAGTCATTCTTGGCCGAGGTGAAGTAAGCTTACACGTAGTTATGAAAAGAAAGGGCCTTAACATGACACAAAGGTTGAAACAGACTTTGCTTGCCCTTCGTGGTAACAAATAAACGATTGCAACTTCCTTCGTAACTTTGCTTGGTTCTATTTTGCAATTATAGACCATCACCTGGCTAAGTGTAGTTCCTACATCATATAGATTTTGTCACCTCGCGCCCTTCATTGTATCTGTATAGAGCCCACTCCAAGTAAGAGTCGTAAAGGAATTATGCTGTGTGTAAAAGTGATGTTCTGGGAAACTCGCTATGGACTTTCGTGTAAAGTCTACCTTTTCAAAACATTGTCGATTTAATAATGATAGAAGTGCGAAAAATTTTCAATAACATACTTAATTTAAAATTTTAATATACTAAAATTAAATTAAAATAAATTAATATTTTTGTATCTTATGTCACTCTTTTTCTCCTACCACTTTTGTACTAAAAGATCTTTTTCTTCTTATGTTCAACTTCTTCTGTGTTTATTTGTGTACATAACATAATATCACCCCACATAAGGATCAAATGGAGACATCTTGTTTAAGTTGGATAAGAAGTTATAAAATCCGTTGTACAAAGATAAACATTTAAAAAAACTTCTATTTCAATAATGTCCTACAAAATTTCAAATGAGATGGCGTGGTAAATGTTAAATTTTGCCAACCTGCACCTGAATAAAAAGTAATAGTATACTTATTACTTTCTATTCTCAGCAGATACGCAGTAATTTATTCTTACAATAATGGTTAGCAATGGTAATGCCAAGAACCCACTTATTAGTTTTTATTTTGTTTCCTCTTGAGTCGTGTCAAGAGGAAAATTCGACTAAGGTGAAGCAGTTTGAAAAGAAAATGATATTGGGGTTGGTGAGTGGTGAGTGGTGACCAAGGCCAACGGGGGGCGGCCGCTACATTTTGCAAGCGCTTACCATGGGACGCACAAGACGCCTTCGGAGAACTTGCGGGAGGGGCCAGGTCAATAATAGAGATTGTGGGACCCAGATTCGTGGAATCGTGGACTCCAGAAAAGTGTGGGAGTCAACGCGCGTGAATGTGAACACGTTGAAATCGCGAAATGTAAATTTCTTGGTCATGAGTGTCGTGTGCCTGCGCCGTGTCCTTCTGGTCAAATTCCTATTTATTTTATATCTTTCGGATACATTTCAGGTCTTGTTACTACCGATGTAATTTACATAACATAAATCAATTCTAATATGTTTTACTTAACATCCAGTTACAAAGTAAGATTAAAATTATCAATTCTATTGGTTAGTATTTTAGTTTAAAGCTTAATTGATAATTTATTTATTTTTATCGAATAGAAAATAACAAATCAATTTGGTCCAACTCATAATTAAATTAAAAAATATAATGAGGATCTTATTTACTATGACGTTGGAGTTTGTGATCATATTTGTTAGTTCTGATAAATTTACAACCTTAATGTTGCATAAAACTGTTATTTTTGGTTTATTTGAGTTGTTATTTTATAAGCTTACATTTAGTCGATACCATCCAATTCGATTTTCGGAGAAATTTGCTACCACGGCCACAGCGATCGACTTGGGAAACGCGTTAAAGAGGCAGCATTTTGCATCATTACGTAGGTCACACGTAAAAGAGTTTCTGGCCCTTTCTATGGTTTGGAAATAATGGACGATTCCTCAGCCTTTGAGATGAAAATTAGTATATGCGTAAATTGACGTAAGCTGTGGACCCTAAGAGGAGGAGGAGGACTGAATCTTAAAGTAAAATTAATTAATTTTAAATAATATGTCCAAATAAAATAATTGTCATTATACTGAAAGATACAATGAACTGTCACCACGGCTCCTGAAGTGAATCTCTCTTTCTGTTTATATTACTAATTATTTTTTAAGTTTTTAACTTTACCTCCAAAGCAAACCTAACCAATGTCAGGTTAACAAAATTTGAGGAACATGATTTAACCGGAGATAATCTCGTCCGTTTAATTCAATTTTTATGAACTAATTGGCTTTACATAAAAACAGTAATTAACAACTCATCTAATATATATTGAATCTTTATGTCTCAAGGATTATTCAGCCATTGATAATATCTTCCTAGTATTGTCATTTCCAAGTCTGCATTCCACCTATAAGTGATATGTCTTTGATAATCGATCCTAAATTACAGTGCCCCAATTTTTAAAAATTTTATTTAATTGATTAACCTTTGAAACTTTAACATTTCATCTCGAAATATTAGTTTTATTACTAATTGGTTGATTTAACTAATAAAATTTTTATGATTATGACATTTAGACATTCGCCTAGAAAAATAGTGACCGTGTTTAGACAGGAGTACAGAAAAAATTTTCAGGTAGACATTTACGTATTATGAACAACAAAGATTTCATTCACCAAATCAGCAAATTACTAATAAAACTAACATTTTGAACTGAACTGTTCAAATTTTAAAAGGTTGATCACTTAATTGAAAATTTTAAAAACTTGGATACTTAACTGAAAATTACTAAAAGGTTGGGCACTTTAAAATTAGTTATTCCTTTTTAAAAAGATACAGCAGTTTCTGCTAATCTACTTACAAAATTTATATACGTCTACATTTATTCATAGGAGAAACATAGGAATGCCTTGTGAAGACTAAACAATGAAAAGAATGCATTAATTAAAACTTGATTCCAAGTATGACTAATTTATTATTCTATTTTATTATTAATCTAGGTGATAATTGGACATGATAATACTTTTTCCCCCTTTTCTCCTTTTAAAACTATACTTTAACTACTTACAAAATGTAATTTGCTTGCTAATTAATATTTGGTGACACAAGCAGTGAGCTCCAATTAATTTTCTTCTTATTTAGCTATCAAAACACTTGTTCAATTTCTTACCATGATCATCTAGTGAAAATGAATTTGAATAAATGTTTTCCTAAAAGTTAAATTTTGTTAAACAGTAGAAACAGAGTTTTATATAAGCATAATAGCAGAATAAGAATTACAAAAGGAATTGTCATCAGACTTACTACCACAATAAGAAAATCCCTAGTCTAGAAAACAACTATATGAGGACAAACAAGAGTAGTAGACTTTAAACCTACCAACTATTTGCTAATCCTTTCTCAAAACCTTAAGCCAACCCTTTAGTGTGAGTTATGTCTCTAATGCAGCAAATAAAATGTGTACATGTTTGTTGCATCGTTTTGGACATGTGAGAACCCTGACATTTCTTTCTTTTTAATTTATATAAAAAAAACAGCTTAGGGAGATAGAGCATTTTTATGTAAATGATATTAGGTAGGGAATAAGTGGTAATTTAATGAATCGTAGCTTTCTAGTTTATGTATGATCTTGACATGTTGAATTTTATAAGTGGAATAGGACATTCAAAAAATAATTGATTGTGACTTTCTGAAGTATAGATGTGTAATGATCCTTTATTAATTGTCCGGATAAAAGAGTCTTACATTTTTGGTCTATAATTTTCTTTTAACAACAAGAAAATAAAATAAATCTTGCTCTTAAAAAGAGTTAAAGAAACTAGATGATTCTCTACTATTAAGTTGAAGTGTTTCTCCTATTAATTAGTTGATAACATAAGATGTTTGATGAAGTTACTAATCAAACTGAGGTTCCATTGCACATAGTCTTCCATTTCTTCTTTCAAATTATATAAAGGCATCTTTTTTCTGATATTATTAAAGAGTTAGGGCTTCTACATTGGCCACTTCTAATAGCTATTATGAATGATAAGTGTTTAATTTAGTTTGAACTTTAAAACAATCAATGATGGCCCTAAATAGATAGGAAGTAATTAAGAGAGCAAAAAGAATATCAGATATCGAAACATTAGAAGGCACTCTTAGCATTTTTTATGAACTGTTTAATAGTAGTTCTTGTGATAGACCTTTAATTGAGTATCAGCTTTAAGGTCTAAGAGGCATGAATTTTTGGTCTATTTCTCCATAGAATTTTCTCTTTAGGGACATTTGTTTGAATTCATTTGACTAAAAGAGAGTGTTTAACATTGAATAATCTCCAAATATGTTTGTATAACAATAGTTTAGGTGTTTTTAATTAATCATAAACCTAACTTACCTTCCGTTTTTAATTGGAAGACTTCAGTCTATTTTACTTTTAGATATGTGGCATTGGCTTTATCACCACTTGAAAGGAATTTTTTCATTTTTCTTTTAATGGATTTTATAACAGACACTAGAAATGTAGTGTGGAAGCTCCAAAAAATGTGTGCCATTTAAAGACTTTTATTATTTCAATTTTTTAGTTTTTTTATCCACAAGTTATAATAGAAATGAATAATCTTAGTTGGAAAGCTTTGTTAAAATTAGCGGGATCAGTAAGTATTTTGTAGGGAGAGTTCCTTCTAGGTAACTTATATTGAGAATCAACTATTTGTTAAATATGGGGCTACTTATACAGAAGAATATGTGGCTCTTGTTTAGGTTGAAAATCAACTTTGAAAGACTTTTTAATCATTCCAATACTTTAGTGAAATAAGTTAATGAATCATCATTAGCTTTGGAAAGTAACATTAAATAATCAACAAAAGACAAACTAAATATATTCATGGCTTTACACTTAGAAATATACTTAAAGTTATTTGTATTTGCAATGTTCTTGGAAAAAGGTATGGAAAGAATTTTAATGCATAAAGAGAATAGGTAAGGAGGTAATGGATCACCTTTCTTTAAGCCATTTCCACATCAAAAGATGGATATTGGTTATCACTCAGAATGATAACAAAGGAGGGAGTTATGAAGCATTGACCAAGATAAGTGATAAACTAAGGGGAAAAGCTAAAATCTTTAAGGATTAACATAAGAAGATTTTATTCCACCAAATCATATACCTTGTAAAGGTGAATTTTAGTATACAATTGATTTCATCAGAATTTTTATGATAATTCTTAAGAAGTTACTAAGCCAAAAAGGTGTTGTTACTAATAGACTCATCCTTGATGTAAGTAATTTCAGATTGACTAAAGAGGTAGATGCAAGGCTAGGGAATATCAATTTGCCAACATTATAAAATGATTTTGTAAATGGTCTTAAAGTAAGAGACAATTAGAAAGTCGCCAAATGTTTAAGGATTGATCTTAAGTGATTTGTTATTGCATATACATAAAAACAACATCTTACTTTCAATAACTATGTAGTAAGGAAAATAAGAGTAATCTTATAGGAAATATTTAGCCTTATTTTGCTTTTTGTAAATAAGAAGAAATAAAGGGTGTTTTGATTATGACAAGATAATTGTAAAAATATAATAAAGAAACAACACAAATCTCTAAATTAAGAAATTAATAGAAAATGGACCTTGGTTTAGTCTACATCTACCTTAGGAATTGTGTATCTATTATCAATACTAAGAAAATTAATTTTATACTTTGAATTTTTCTTTTAGAATTAATTCTCATCTCTCTATAACTATAGTTAATTAGAGAGAACATATAATCTAATTAATCTTAATCATTGAATAACCCTATGAAACATGCATAAAATCTAATTGAGTAACAACCTTAAAAAAATAAAGAAATCAATGAAATAAATTAACATAGAGCATTTAAGGTTGCATTCAATTAGTCAATCATCCTTCCAAATGTTTAAAACCTTAAAACACATCAATCCACTAACTCTAGCTGCTATAAAGATTAGACTAATATCTAATTTAACAATAATGGAATTAAATAAGAAACTAGTATAAATAACAATCAAATGATATAATCATAAGGATTAACACATAAGGGTAGTTAATAAAATATAAATCAAATAATAAACACAAACTAGATCCTATTATTTAATAAATCCTAGAGGTTTCAATTCCTTGATTAAGTGTTGAATATTATTCATTATGGTTAATGTCACTTTTTCATAGTGGACATAGTTTGGGACATAGTCATACTTTGAGCAATTTTTATACTTTTACCTAGTGAAAGACATGGTTTTAGGCACACCCATATAGCAGGCTACATCTTCATCTCCTTGTCATTTTAGGCTTGATTTTGATCTTAACGTAGTCAGTATCTCTCAAAACTCAAAACATTAAAGTTAGAGCTCTTTTTTAACTTTACATTACATTTTGAATCATTTAAGTAGGACCAAAACTGATAGATTTATGACCAATCTAAGAAGCACTATCGAAATTGTTTAGAATTGCCCAATTATCTTCATTTTGCAATAAAAACCTCCAAGTGCATCCTAAATCAAAATATAGGCATAATGAATATATTTAGGCCTAAAAATAGGCATAAGGGACTAAATATTAAGAGAAGAAATCTTATCATTTTATATTCTTATAATCAGGGATGAGAGTAATAAACAATTTGTTGATCTCCATCAATATCTTTCCATTAGTGAAAATAATTCAAAACAATATCAATGGCCACATCTTTATCTAAGTTCCAAGGATTCAAAAAGAAAGAAAAAACATTAACCCATTTGGTCCAAGAAATTTATCAGGTTGAAGATTAATGCGAACTCACATAGGAATTACGCTAAATAAACTATAAATAAGTTTAAATTAAATATAAAATATAAAATAAATGTATATAAAGAATATATTTATTGATTATAAAGAATTAAAAATCAAATTTATTAAGTATTTGAACGTCAAGAATTTCTTGATAAGTTTGAATTTCAATAAAGAACAAGTAAAAGAAACAATCATGGCTCTTAACTAATAAAGATATTAAAAAACTTCCCTAAATTGAAAAGAAACATATCCTAAATATTATTTTTTAAAAACTAGAGTTTTAAATGGGCATGACCTGGGACATTATCATAGGTTAAGTAATTTTGGTTACAAATATTTAAGGTTATTATGTATAATCTGAGATAAGTGTATATCCAAGATTATAAATATATCTAAGATTATAAATCTTCCTATTACTTTGTGAAGTTAGACATGGTCTAAGGCACACATGTATTAGAGATCGTGAATCTCTCCATAACTTTATGAAGATATATATAACTTGAGACATTACTATATATGGGCTATGTTGCCCGCTAGAACTTTAACTTTTACATACAAGGAAGGACACGAGTTGGGACACACAGATGTATAAGCTCGTGTTCAACCAAAGATATTTCTCTAAGTTTTCTTTAATTTTATCACTCATATTTATCCTAAGCCTATATGGAATGATTTCCCTATTTACATCATACACTTATTCTTCAAAAGGTTGGTTCTTAAATCTTCACGTACATCAAAAAGAAAATTTGTCTCTTTTTACAAAGGTACAATCATGTGCTAGATTGTATAAAGAACACTTTTAGTATCACCCCATTTTTTTCCACTCTCTCTTTACTTATTTATTCTTTCTTTTCAGTCGTAATTGGTTTTCATAGATCTACTTAGGTGTTAAAGGTATAAGAGCAACGAGTTTATTGTCCTTCACAAAAGTGTATTGTTCTTCAAGCCTTCATATACAACCTTTTTATCATATTACTATAGCCTTTCAGATAGGATATGACTAGCTTACATAGGTACATTATTACACAATACCTCACGTTGATACCTTCCAATAGAAAAAGAATTCAGTTCTTACTTATTCAACTTGATCTTTCTACTTTCATTAACCCATTGAAACTTGTATGGCTTTGGATGCTTCATAGCAGGCAAAATTAACTTTTATATAAGGGTAATGCTAGCCACATTAACACTACATACCTTGTTTTGAACGTGGAATCTTATACAAAATTTTTTCTTTATTTGTTGTTATACTAAAGCAAAGAGAATTTTTAGGTGGACACTTACATATTATGAACAATAAAGATTTCGTTAAGCAAATTAGCAAATTACTAAAGTAACTGACCATTTGAATTGAACTGTATAGATTTTAAAAAGTTAGTCACTCAATTGAAATTTTTAAAAGCTTAGGCATTAGAATGAAAACATCCCACAAGATTAGACATTTTGGAATTGGTTATCCTTTAGAAAAAAAAATCAAGAAACAAATTAAATAAGTATTTGAATGCCACAAAGAAAGAATTTTTTTATAAGTTCAAAGTATTAATATAAAAAAAGAACTCATGTTCATTAAATAACAAAGATATTGAAAAGCTCCCCCAAACTAAAAATAAATATTCTTTAAATATAAAATAAAAAACTAGAGTTTCGAGTGGGCATGATTTAGGAAACTGTTGTAGGCCAAGCCATATTAATTACAAATATTTTAATGTCAGCAGCCATGACTTGGGATACATCTATTTCTAAGACTGTTAATTTTTTTATAATTTTGTGAAGTTGGATATAGTGTGAGGCACGCTTATGATGGAAACTGTGAATCTTTCTATAACTTTGTGAAGATAGACATGATTTGATACCTAAACATGTATTAGTTTATGTTCCTCACTAAAACTTCAATTCTTACATGTAAGGGTGGATAGAATATGACACATCCGCGTGTGAGATCGTGTTTAGCCATAAATGAGTATATTACCTTAAAAATTTCTCTAACTCTAACTCTTATTATTGTTGCAAGATTATATGCGATGGAGTTCCTATATTGGCTAGTTATTCGTATATAAAATACTAAAGAGGGAGTCCTTTACATCTTTTCTACAAAAAGGCATTTTAAGATGATAATAAAGCGTATCATCAATCTTAGTAGGATAATGAAATCCAGAATGAAGGTTCTATGATCCGAGAGATTGGATTCTCTTAGTATATTATGGAAAAAATAAAATCAATAAACTTAAATTGATATTGATCACTATATATTCATATATATATATGAACAATGTTTATTGGGTTTTTTTTTCCATACATGTAATTTTCATGTATGCATACATATGGCTTTCATATATGCTTTCAAGCAAACTCTTATTTGTTATTAGATTAGCATCCTATAAAGAAGATTGGAGAAGGTACTTATAGTTACCCATCTTTTATCTAGACTTTTTAACAAATGCCTTAATGTTAGAAAAATTTAAAGTATTTATTTTTTTAGAAGGGGTTTTATAATCTTCAGCTTCATTATAAAATTTACGTCAATAGTGATTATTTCTTTAAAACTTACAACGTTGATAAGGAAATTATTAAATTTAAAATATAGATTTTTTTTTCTTATGTTGTGTTTCTAGTAGAACTCCATTGGAGTATGATTACTTAATATGTTGTTATTGAAAATTTCCCATCAATTTGTAAAAGAGATAATTCACATTTTTGTTGAAAAACTTTATCTAAGTTTTTCCTCATGTATCTAATGATTGATTACCTTTTCTTTCCAAGTGAAGAAATTGCATTAACATCTCAAGTCTAAAAGTTCTATTGCATTTATGCAATGTCTAAGATCATCAAAGTTAAAGAGTTTAATTTAAAATGGTTACCTTCTGATTCAATAAGAAACAAGATTTGTTGAAATCTTCTAACAAGATCCAAGGAAGGGTAATACATCTACTAATTTAGACTAGATTAGATCAAAGATGTTTATAGGTGCATGAATAGTTAGAAGCATAAATATATGTTATTTGAAAAGAGCTACTATAGTCGAGGCATAAGAATTAGAGGTGTATGTATTGGTCTAACATTGAAACAATTGAAGAAGACAATTTATTAGGGTTATAGCATTTGTTTCTCTTATTTCATGCCTAGAAACTAAGAAAAATACATTTATAAAACCTAGAATATAGTTTGGATTAACCTTAACTAGGTGTATATATAAAAGCAATACACTTGAATACTTATGCCTTAACAAATGAGAAAAATTCTATAAGAGGGGAACATGCTGAAGAAATAGTTAAAAGGAGTTTTAAAGTTAAGAACTTTTATTGGGATTTTGCATATCAAATAACATGAATTAACAATTGCGTCCCCCAAAAAATTTTCTAAGACATTGGTAATGAACAAAAGGGATCTTGTCACTTCACATAAATGACAAAAAGGAACTAGCCATTTGAAGTAAATGAATCCATTTTGTTTAGAAGTGTCAATAGATGAGCTTTAATGTAAAATCTCATTGTTCTGAAAGAACTCTCGAAAAATAGACTAAAGTACTCTATATAGTATGAAGCATTTTAATTCGTCCATTAAACTAGGAATTAACCATTTGATAAAAAACCTTTAAAACATGTACAACATTAGATTTATCTTTTAGGAGATATACCTATGGCATATATATGTGGTCTTTAATAAAAGTGATGAATCATCTTTAGCTATGATCATTATCACATGAGAAGGACCCAAAATTTCACCATGGATCAAGGTAAGAGGTTTAAAAGGACTGTATGATTAAGGAGGTAAAAATTCCCATTATGTTTAGTCATTTGATACATATCACATTGAAACATAAACTTTTATTCTGAAATAAAGAAGGGAACTAAAGTTTCGTGTAAAGAAACGTAGATATTATAAACAATAATTGAACAATATTACTTTATTATTAGTAGAAACATTAGCTCAATTAAACTAGGCATAAAAGAAATAAATGAAAGATAGTAAAGTCCAATGATTTTACTAACACTACAATCCTCTTCCCTATCTTCAAATCCAAAAATACACTAATTTTTGAGAAATTTGCAAGTTATGACATATTAGCTGTTAACTTGTAAATTGGCAACAAATTATAAGATGAAATGGGATCATTAAACACATTTCTAATATAATATCCAAAGTAATTTAAGCATTTTATATCTCAACAATTACTAAAACCTTTTCGTCAACAACTTGAAAGTTTTTCTAGCCTAAACATGGCAAACAGTTTTTTGAAAAGATATGCATTACCAATAATGTGATCAGTTGCACCCAAGCTGACTATCCCTTGCTTACTTGAATCATGTATAACAATGCCAATAATATGACATATTGTTTTATCTATTTATATAGATCTGATATCATGTCAATTTTCTATCCTAGTATGACCTTATTTTATTCTATTTATTTAAGTATCTCATCAAAGTTGAACATTTGCAAATTGAAGCTTATCCTAATGGATTAGCCAACTAAGAAAGATGTGTTAACCAAAACAATTTGTCAATCCCACCTATCATATATCATTATAGACCAATGTTAGCTGAAATATCATATGAGCAAAATTAAGAACACAAATATGTTGATTTTGACATCCTTTTTACAGAAGGAATATTGTCAGAGCTATTACTACTAAAATTTAGACTACCACCACTAAAGGCTTACAATGAAATGATAGATCCAAACAACCATATCATTTGGTTCAAAGAAATGATGGATCTATACAAAGTGATAGATGCAGTTAAATGTTCATCAACTAGTTACAGATTGGTATCCAACCCTTTTTGCAAACTTAATATTAAATTTCAAGTATTTGAAGAACTATATTGAGGCACACTTTGCAAGCGATAAGCATAGTTCATAAGATTCAATGACTTTATTATAATTCACATAAAATTTAGGAGAAACCTACAAAAATTTGAAAGAAGATTTATCTTTAAGGTCATACAAATATAATCTCTTAAACACATCTATAACAACCATCACTTTAAGGAAGGGACTAAAGAGACACAAACCATTATAAAGATCTCTTTAAATTAATTGAGCTTATACATTTAGGTAAAGGCATAAAAAATATATAGACTTAGGGAAAGCAAAATTAGCCCTGAAGCGGCTACCAAAATATAAACATTGTTGCTAATAAGTAAAGCTTTACAAGTTGCACACACAAAAGGTTCAAATTATATAAATTAAAGGTGGTTATTAGACTTTTCTGTAAAAGTTGTATGTTGCATTTAGTTTACAGACATGAAAGTCGATTTATATTCCATACATAATCCTTTTACTAAATTATGAATCAGGTTTGAGGAACATCCTTTCAAAAGAATCACAATTATAAAGATAAAATAATCATGGGCATTCTCTTAGATCAAAACAAATGAAACACATTAGGCTAAATGATAACCAAAGAACCTCAAATTCAATGACAAATAGAACACCTCACCTAAGCCCAAGCAGAACACCTTAGACATAACAACAAATGAAGTATCTCTAGCCTAACAACAAATGAAATACCTCAAGCCTAATGATAAGAGAAATGCCTTGTCTAATAATAAGATAAACAACTTAAGCCTAACGAAAATCGAAATAATATAACTACATATTTTTGAAATTAAATAATTTCTAAAGCAAAAGACTCATGAATTGACTAAGTAAGGAAAAACAAGCCAAATGATAATTTATGTGATAGGTTAACAAAAAAATGAGTCAAAGGACAATTGAAACTACAAGATTGTTGGTCTTATCACTAGACTTGAGACAAGAAAAGTTTCAAAGTCCTCATACTAAAGTTGTTGCAATTTTAATGTAGCCCATAATCAAGCTTATAGATTCATGTTTGAGCTCTATATTTAATAGCAAAAGTTTAAACTTCAAACAAACTTGTGGTCAAATCTTGTGGGACAATAATAGATATCTATCAAATCCTTTTGGGCTATAGTGAAAAGAAAGTCCAAACAATAAAAAATTTCTCAATCTGTGTGTAAAATGAAGATAAATAATATAATTTCATATACTTTACGTCATTATGTAAACATTAACTATTCCAACTAATGAGGTCAATATATTCTTTTCTCACCAAATATTTTATATTCTCTCCATATATTCATTAAATCCTTAGAGACTAAACACCCAAATATACTTTGACATTAGTTTTGTAGATGTATTAAGAGAAAATTCATAAACCAAACTCACACTATATTTTAACATATCTAAAAAACCAAAAGTGTTAACTGTTTCGCAAACCTTCCATAAACTTCTTTGACACAAGCAAAATAAAACCAAGCAAATACGAAATAATAAAAATGCCAGAAATTTGTTAACGCAATTCGACACTCCTTGCCTACGTTTATGGGGCCCTTACCTAGATTAATAACTTGCACTGAAGTACAATAGAATTACTCAAAGCTTTACTGAGCCGAGATCACTCAACCATTGACACTATCTCTCAACCTCACTTCTCGTGAAAGAATTTCACATCCAATAGTACTACCGCCTCATACTAACCTCAACAAAGGATTTTCTCAATCAATCTTTTGACAAAAGAACAATAAACAAATAACTCAAGTGATTAAAATAATAAAGAAAGAAAACTAGATACACTTGAGATAGAAAAGAACAACTTCCCGATAAGTTCCACTCCATTGAAATAGATCCGGTAGTTGTCGCAACACCAATAGGATGACTCACATAAACATCAACACGAAATATATGCAGCCCATAAAGAAATCAATTAATAATCGCTGAGCCAACGAAGAATGATGCAACCAAAAAATCATGCACAATTCCAGAATATCGAATTTGGAAAATTAGAAACTAAATTATGATGTAACGTTATCTCATTAACCAATTAGCCAAAACTTCCAACACTCAATTAACCAAAACTTCCAGTAACGTTATCTCCTATCCCTCAAGGCCATAATCCCAAAAACCAACCTGAGCTATGTTTTTCAAGTGTGCCATTAATGTCCACTAAATAGCTAATTGCCAAAATTCCTAAAACCACATGAGCTATATTTGCAATACCGCACACACTCATATGGACTCAATGTCACACAAGTACACTAGTTGCTTGATTGCCGTGCACACACACCAATTACACACTAACAAATATTATCCCACCTTGACATAAGATATCCTTTTGTCGTTGATTCATGGTAGGAGTTGAATTACTCAATTAAAGCAAGAGACTTGGAGAAGATTAATGCACACCACACTCAAGCATGCTGCAACGTCAGTCAACGTTGGTCTTTCACATACCCATGAGATTTGTTTCAGCTATGGAATAAGACTCTTCACCGTCGCATATATCTTTCAGCTCTCACACCACCGCAATCTTCTTTATCTTGATAATTAACGCCCACACATGAGAGATTAACTTCAGCCGTATGTTTTTCTCCCTTTTCAATTCACCCACACCCTAATGCAGTAGTTTCACCACACTTAGGTTTCACATCAACTTTTATTTTATATGCTAACCTCTTTGATAGACTTTTACTGTAATTAGGAGATGTGCACAATCCCACTTAAATTCAAAAACGCAATAACCTCATTCTTTTAATTTCATCAATCTACAAAACCCACAAATCCAGTAGTAATTTTCAACATATTCAGTCGTAAGATAATTCTAATATTACCATGATGATAGATTTCACAAGTTATATCTTATATGTCCAATTAAAATGTCAAAACTAAATAAAAGACATATACAATATATCATAACAATATTATTTTATACCCGGCACCGAATGCATAAACTTAAACCTAGATTTGAAGAGTTCGGGACAATTAAAATTACACTATACCATAAGGGATTTGAAAAAGCAAAAAAAAACTGTTGACTGTTGAATAAACATTATATGAAGGTAAGAAGAATAAATAAAAGAAAAACAAAAGCATTACAACAGCAATGACGAGATAATATTGAGATGAAGCAAACACTCAAGATAACTGAAAGTAATTAAGAAATACAAAAGCTTTATACGAGACGTCTATTCGTCATACAGAAGGTGGAGTAGCTATCACATACAACACTAAAATAGGTATTGGACAGTAAAATAATACAAAATAGCAAATGATGCGCCCATAAACAATAGCAAACGACTGCATCTGAACAATTCGAATTGAACAATCTACAAGTCTGAATAAGCTAACCTTTGCAACAAAATGTTCAGCCTTAAGTTGACTCTAATACTTTTGTGGTAAGCCAATAAGGAGAAAAAAAAATTCATATAAAATGACGACATGACCGAATGGAAATAAAATAAAGGAAAGATAAAATAGAGGTGGGGGGGTTCCTTGAAACCAAAGCATCTGTGGTTTGGCTTCGGGTTTTAGGTTCGGAGCAAATATAACTTTTGAGGATAAGAACGAACTCTCTTGCTCTGTCCCCCTGTCGCCGCTTTCTACAAGAACCCCAAATTTCTCTCAGCCGCCTCCACAACAATAACTCTCTCCGTAGACTTAGCGTTCTTACTTTGTTCTCTCTCTCCCCCTTTGTAACTTTCATCTATTCATTCCTATATCGTTTGTTGTCTCTGTCGCTGACTGTAATAACACAGAGTACTCTGTGTCCCTCTGTTTATTAAAGCTGGCGATCGAAAATCAGGAGACTACCATTAAGCCTAAGAATCGGAGAATTATGGTATTTAAAAGAATTGTGCTTTTTTATTATAGCTAGTTTTTTACAGCTTTTTCATTCCTTTCTTGGCCTTCATTGTCTTCTGTTTTCATTATTTCATTATAATTCGTTTGCAGGGAGCTGGACGTCCAGATGATGAAGAGGACCGATGGCCACCATGGCTAAAGCCGCTTCTTAGAGAGCGATTCTTTGTTCAATGTCCATTACATGTTGACTCTCATAAGAGCGAGTGTAACATGTATTGTTTAGATTGTATGAATGGGGCTCTTTGCTCTCTCTGTCTTGCCTATCACAAGGATCATCATGTCATTCAGGTAAAATTGATTCACCAATTGGTCATCTGATTCTCCGAGAGCATTTCATATTCATTTTTGTTAGTCAGCACCTATTCTATTACCGGGTACAACATTCTCGAGCTGTATTACAAAGTTGTTGTAGGCAGGTGGCTGAAAATCAGCATTATGGGTCATTTCTGAGCATCCCGAGAAGGGAACTTTTGCTTATTTACATTTTCCTCGAATAGTTCTTGGTTTGAACGAGTGCCAATTCTTATGTATATTTCATAAGCCTAACAATTTCAATGAGGAAAAGAAGATTCGCTTAGCCATCTGTTTTGGGTGGTACAGATAAGGAGATCTTCATACCATGATGTGATAAGGGTATCCGAGATACAGAAGGTGTTGGACATATCTGGTGTCCAAACATATGTTATTAACAGCGCCAGAGTTGTATTCTTGAATGAAAGGCCTCAGCCTAGGCCTGGTAAAGGTGTCACCAACACCTGCGAAGTCTGCGAGCGCAGCCTCCTTGATTCCTTCCGCTTTTGTTCCCTTGGCTGCAAGGTTGGTGCCAATTTTGATGTACAAAAGTCAACAGTAACGAAGAGGAGATGTACAATCCTCATCCGCAATTTGCATATTTAATGTATTTTATTAACATCTCTTCTCTCCTAACGGGTCAATGCTAAATTTTGCAGATTGTTGGTACATCAAAGAATTTTCAGAAGAAGAAGAAACAACAAATGAAAGTGGCATCAGACTCCGAGGATTCTTATAGCAGTAGCAGCCATGGTCGCTACAAGAACAAGAACCACAACAAAGAGCATAGCTTTTCTCCCTCGACACCACCTCCAACTTCAGTAAACTACCGAACCGCCAAGCGAAGAAAGGGAATTCCTCACCGAGCCCCTATGGGAGGATTAATAATAGAATACTAGCGTTCAGTTTTCTAGTTGTCTACTATTAGCAGCGTAGCTCATATTTATCTTTCGATAGTTCTATACCAATGTAATGCTTTTCCTGTACAAGTAGTCGAATAGTCGAGGCCTTACAGACTGGAAAGGGCCAAAGAGGACGGGGGATTGTTGGGTTATAGTTACTCTCTCTTGTGTATATAAATTTAATATATAGAAGCAGTAGTGAAAAGATGGGGACGGCGCATAAGATGAAATGTGAAGGTTTGGACTGGATGGCGAACAAAGGGGAGAAAAAAAACGATGAAGAATAAGAAGCTTTTACCGACCACACAACAGATGTTTTAGTGATTATATGTATATATATATATATACACATATATACATATACACACGCGCGTATAAGTTTTGAACCTGGGTGATATGTAAGTAGGGTTTTCTAGTTGTATCGGTACTCAGAAGAAGACGGTGCATGTACTCCTTGGAAATAGGTAAATGATGTATGTGATGTTTATATGTAACATGGTCATGGATGTAAGAGCGTTGTGTATGGTTCATGTTTGGGAAAGGAAAAAAAAAAACCTCAAGTCTGCGCAAATTGTTCAAATTCTTGGATTTTCTGTTGATGGCGGTTATGACATGACTTATGAGATGTTTCATTCACGCGGGTTGCACGTGAGATGGACGTGGCGGACAGTGATTGGTGGGTACTGTGTAAAAACCTGTAAAAGTGGGTGAGCCGCCCCTTCCACCTCAAAGATAGGTTTGGTTTCATTCTTGGCTGAGGATTGGGGGGCCGCTCATTACTGACCGCAAGATAGGCATTTTGGGTGCAATCTGATGTTTTTTTGTGAACCTTATGTTTATACTTAATTGGAGCCTTGCCCAAATCGATGTCCTCTCAGATTGGAAATTGTCATTATCGTACAGGGACAATTTTCTTAATATGTAAAACAAATGCTTCGAAATCCAGTCTTATGAATTTCGCAGTTTCGGACTTTCTGGTTAGTTTCCCAACTTTTATTTTCTTTTTCAATCCTTTTTTATCTGAACAATTTGTTATAAAAAAATCGGATTGAATTTGAGTTTTATTAATACGCTAAACGAAGAACACATGCATCTTCATAAGATTGCTTTTGTAACCTTTAAAGCTCTCCACGTGATGTGCCTTTTTGGCATCCCGATGTCAGAAGGCGGTTAAAAAACCTAACTTCACATTTTGTCCTTTTTATTATTATTTGCGACCATCATCATCATCTCTCACACATAAATCTATCTTTGACTCACCCCGGTTAATGTCCCTATTTGTCACGTGCCTTTCGTGTTCATCACGTGACTCGCTACATTTTCACCAGTTATCTATCAAATTCCGATTGTCATCCTTAACCATTTACACATTTTAATCTGAACTCAACATCATCACCTATTTGTATTTGACCGCCCTTTTTGGTTCATTTGTCTTTTCTGTTGGACATTGTTGATATAAAACGACTCAGCGGGGGTAATCTTGACGAAGAGAAAACATGACGGAGTCTTTTTCTAGGCCGAAAGCTGCCTAAGAGAGGCCCACAGAGACGAGAGGAAGGTACACGCAGTCTCTGGCGGACCTGGGAACGACACGTATAATTTGTACCCATTTTACCCCCGAAAGTGACAAAATGACACGCAAATGCCTTTCTTTTTTGAAAAATAAAGGCTGCCACGTCTCTCTTATAAGTGCCAGCAACATCTCTGAACCGTCCAGCACATCGCGAGTTCCGTTCAACGTGGTGAACGTCTATAAGGTGGGACATTCGTTTCAAGGCACAATTTATTATTCAAGTGATACTTTGAAACGAAATAGAGGATCTTCGTCTCCATCCTTTAAGTTGAAGTATCCATTCTAGTTCTAGCATATAATTTTGGTTCAGTCTGATTTTAATGGGATTGGGCGCTGTTGCTTGGATCTATAAGATTGGTTGACTTTGGCACGGGAATACCTGCAAAACAATAAGGCGCACCAGAGGTTGACTGCCGGTAGGCCCCTCCGACGCTCAAGTTAGTCTTTTTTTAGAGTTTTTGGCGGCTAGTGAATAAAGAATACTAGGTTTTTCAGAATCGTACCTTTTTTATGATGAGGTAATGAATTTATATAATTAATACTGTAGGAATTAGGTCAATCATCAAGGGATAGGCCGATCGGTCCATACGCCGTTCTAAGTCTGGGCTTAGACCTAGCACGACCGACCCAACCATAAGCCCCCTACTCCTCGAGTCTGACTAAGGAGAAGGGTCGAAGGAGTACATAATGGTAGTGCAGCTCGTCTGTATGATAGCTCGTGATAGGCCCGATCGGTCGGACATCAACGCTTAATATATGACAGCTCGTGTCAAGATCGATCAGTTGAATGTCGATGCCTTGCGCGTGGAGGCATTTGGTCTAATCATTTCTAACAGCGCGTGTCCTCTGACAGGTTTTCAAAATTTGAAGCGAGGCGTCTTTTCAATTGCTGCGCAGTTGTCATGGGTGTCCTTTCAACTGTCGCGCCGTTTGAGGCATTTGATAACCCTAATTAGCACGACTCAGATTTTGCCACGCGTCTGACTCTGATTGATACGCCCGTTCAGTTGATCTCGGTGATAACTACTCGGGGTCGACGAATTTCCTTCATTTTCTATTTCGTGTATTTGGTTCTGCATCACTCTCTATTCTCTATCTTTCTCCTTGCAGTCACCGGAATTCACTTTTCACCACCGTCTCCATTCTCGACTTCAATCTCTAAGCAAGGTACGTCCTTCTTCCTTTCCTCGTCCCGTAAGTTTCATTTTTAGTAACTATGTCGTCGACTCGCCCTAGACTGAGGAACGAAACTAGCTCCCCCTCTTCTCTTTCGTCACCTCCTCGTCAGTCTTCGCCACGGGCATCCCCGGATCTTAGCAAAGAAGTGAGTACGATTCTGAGGGAGCTCCATCGGGAACCGGCCGTCGAGAGCGCTTTACAGATTGTTGGGCTGTCGAAGGTAGCGGCGGAAATGTTGGGGGTGCCGGAAGCCGGCGAAAATGAAGCGTCGGAAGCAAGGGGGGATGAGGAAATGGGAGCGAGTGCCGGGAAGGATGGGCAAATTGTTGAAAAGCCACCGAGCGACCCTTCGACGATGATCGAGAGGAAACTGAACCGATCGGTGATCAAGAATAATATCCCTTCGTCTTGGGGACCTAAGCTGGCCGGCAAGAGCGAACGGATTCATAGCAGCCTAGGCGGGTACTTTGTTATTTCAGACAGCTTTTTCTCGGTTGGCGGCATGCAGCTTCCGTACGCCCCTATTGTTGATGAGGTATGATGCGCCTACCAGTTAAGGCCGAGCCAGATTCTGCCGAACAGTTGGAGGTTCATTAATGGTCTGGCTCTGTTGTGCCATCACTTCGGATGTTTCCCCTCGATCGGCATTCTGCGTTACTTTTTGAGGTTGAACCAGAGCTCAAGTGTCAGGGCCGGAATTCCTCACTTCCAGTATAGAGACGTGATATATCGTCCGGCTAGGACAGCTTTGTCAATCAAGGCCTGGAAGACGAAGTATTTCTTTGTGAGACCCCTAGGATCTACCCACGAGTTCAGGGTATGGAGATATCCCTTGTCCGAGCAATGGAACGACATCTCCAATCTGTCCCTTACTAGGGAGGAATGGGATGTGATTGATAGGATTAAGGCACTCGGTCGGTATTCTTTCGAGAGCCTTATTCTGGGATATCGTGAAGGGGCATCAGCCGACGTATTTTTAATTGATTCCCCTCCTCGAATTAGCGGGCTAGAAGAGGAAACTGCCCCGCCTGGTTAACTCCTTGTAGTTTAACTATTTGCTGTATTCATGGTTACTAGTTTCGATTTCTGACCTGCTTCTATAATTGTGCAGCCATGGCAAAGCTCAAGGATCTCCCTGGGTCTTCCAGTTCTTCTCAAGCCAAAGGCCAACGCAAAAGGCCTAGGACTTCCACAACGGTGAAGGGGCAAAGGAAGGAGGCGGAGGTCATCAGAGACGTCGTTCAACCGACGATGCCTGACCAGTTTACGACATTGCTGGCCCTTCCAGAAAGTGAGCATCGTCCTGACGAGCCTGCCTTGTTGCCGATCCCACCGGTTGCTGAGGTCTGAGCGGATTCGGATGAAGAAATGGAGCCACCGCTCAAAAGGAAAAGGACCGCTCGAAGTGGAGGAAAGGGGGAGGAGCGAGTGCCCCGATTGGGCAAAGGCAATGGGAAAGAGCGTGCCTCCAGCGGTGAAAAGTGGGTGTCCACGATAAGTCTTGATAAGACTGCATCGATTAAGGACATCAACGTTGCTCTGCACATCACCCAGAAGGTCGTCCCTCCTGCGGGCGAGAAGTCTTTGGATACACTAACTAACAAAGAGCTGATGGCTAGGCTCGTCCGCGGCTGTGCCAGGGATATGGCGTTCGCCTCTGCAATGCATCAACGTATCGATCGGCTCAATGAAGTTAACCGAACGATGGACCGGGAGGTTCACGGTCTTCTCGAGCAAGTTAATGCTTTAAGGGCTGAACTTGCAGAGGCGAAGGAGGAAAGGGACGTTTCTCGGGCTCAGCTCTCTTCACTGGAGGAGGAGAAGAGTGTTTGGGAGGAAGAGAAGAGCGTTTTGAGAGCTCAACTCGTTTCGGGGGAGGAGGAGAGGAGTAGAGCGGTTGCCGCCATGGATGAGCTTGAAAGTGAGTGTCGAGCGCTGCGGCTTAGTAATGAGGGCCTAAGTTCGAAGGCGAAAATGGAGGAGGAGCTCCGTAGGAAAGTCCTCCATGATTGTCGAGAGGCAGTGGTGGATAAGATGAAAGCTGAGCGGAAGCTGCTGGAGTTGCAAGGCTCCGTCAGGGAGCAGAGAGTTGACGCGATCAAGCGATGGAAGGAGCGGTATTTACACGAGGAGTGCAAAGAATTTTCTTGCAACTTGGCTCTTTCCATCTTGAGGAACTACCACAGCGTTTGCGTCCCTGACGGGTCGGAGGGTCCTTTATTCGAGGACTATACCGAGCCGATGCTTCCTTCCGAACTCGGCCTTTCGCTTGAGGAGGTGAGGGAGATAGCTGAAAAGGAAAGAGAGGCTTTGCCGGATGAGATGCTGGACCTGAGTTCAGACGAGGAAGAGAGTGTTTCTCCGTTGCCTTCTCCTTCCGATCCGGCTGCTGGCACTTCCTCCTCAACCGAGGGGCCGCAATGATTTTTCCCTTCACAATTGCATAAGGCACCTCTATTTTTCGGCACAAGGCAGGCAACCAGACAATAAGCTAGCTCAATTGGATCAACATCATGAGCAATGACCACCAACTGGCACTTCCTCCCCAACTGAAGGGCCACAATGATTTTTCCCTTTTCGAGGCTCATTCGGTCGGGCTTATGACCAGCATCAGCAATAAAAATATATTTTTATACTTCGTTGCTTTCTTTATTTGGTGTGTTAAGATAGAGTTATCTTTTCGAATAGTAGGTAGCGAGCGAGTGCGTTTAATACGCGTCGATCGATTGTGAGGTTTGAGAGAGTCATGGTCGACCGAGGCCAGAAAACCTGGCCGAACGAAGCTGAGGCTGAGAGATCCAAGATTTTGGCTCTTGGCATCGCCTGGTTCCAAAATCCTGTCTTGGCAACCTGACCGAGCGATGTAGGGGCCGAGCGATCCAAGATCCTGTCTTGGCATCGTCTGGTTCCAAGATCCTGTCTTGGCAACCTGGCCGAGCGATGTAAGGGCCTAGCGATCCAAGATCCTGTCTTGGCGTCGCCTGGTTCCAAGATCCTGTCTTGACAACCTGACCGAGCGATGTAGGGGCCGAGCGATCCAAGATCCTGTCTTGGCATTGCCTGGTTCCAAGATCCTGTCTTGGCATCGCCTGGTTCTAAGATCCTGTCTTGGCAACCTGGCCGAGCGATGTAGGAGCCGAGCGATCCAAGATCCTGTCTTGGCATCACCTAGTTCCAAGATCCTGTCTTGGTAACCTGGTCGAGCGATGTAGGGGCCGAGCGATCAGTTGGTAGAACAACTCCTTTTGCCGAACTTAGTGAGATTTTTCTTGCCAAG
>JAOSBN010000005.1:13396697-13422943 GCA_027563595.1 Erythroxylum suave | reverse complement strand
AACATAAATAATTAATAGTTTGGAAGGTCATCCCCATTTCCTCCAAAATCAAAATATTGGCCAAAGCCACTAGATGAGCCAACTCCTCCTTGAGATTCTCCTTCTTGAGCTCTTTTCGCATAAATTTTCATTTGTTCATTTCTGAAAGCCTCACGCATCACCGGATCTTTGATAGAATCCAAATCTTTGCATAAAATTTTGTTTTCTTTCCGTCTTTGGCGTAGCTCTAATTTTTTTGCCTCATTTTGAGCTCGTAACAACTTAAGTTCATATTGTTAAGACAGAATGGAGTTCATATTGTCAAGTGAAGTACATGGAGCAATTTAAGACAGAATGGATGCATATTGTTAAATCTATCGGCTCCTGGGCAATAACTAACAAGCAAGGGTTTAGCAACTACCTGCAGCTCTTTTTATTAGTATGAATTATATAACTCAGTGAACTTCTTTATACAACAAGTTAATTATATCACGTGATTATTAGATTAAATTTGTGTTGTGTTATCTGTTCTGTTTCTATTACAACATTTATATTCCAAGAAAAAATATTATTGAAAAAAAAATGGGTTTTGGGTTTTAACCTTCTTTTCATTGTACTGGGTACTGGTGCACAGCATTTTTGTTTTCTCGTAGCTGCAGAACATCCATATCTTCTGGAATCATGAACAAAGCAGCACGTGTATTGGACTTTTGACGCACAATAGACATGTGGCCTCAAACGTCCATTTCTCTTTAACTGGAAGCCGCACCTTGAGCAATTAAGAATAGGAAAATAAGCCACCCATGCTGCTGGTATTCACTTATTGTGTATCTTCTGATTAATGTCTAAGGTGAGGTCTATCATGGTTGTTTAGATGTTTACTCCATATGGATGCCAATGTAAAAGAAAACATCTAGCTCATCCCCCAAAAAGTAAATGACAAAATGGTAAATATTTTACAATAAAAAAGCTTCAATTGATTCCGTGTTCTTGGTGGTTGCAGATGCAAGACCACTTAAAAAACCAAAAAGAGTGGTGGATTTATACGTATGTTTTGATTAGTTTCTTTCTTTTTCTCCTCTCCTATTCCTATCCCCCAAAAGCAACCTTGTCTCTTTTTCTTCTATCATCCCATGCCTTTCAGCTTGCGTCCCTCGTAAGAAGATACAGTAATCATATGCTATAAATAAATAGATGTGGATCCCACTTCATCAACTTGCCTAGACCGTGATGTCATTAGTTTACTAACCCTTGTCTCGGATAATTGGTCGACAAAGCAAATTGCCATCGCCCACTGGCCACTCCATGCTCACCATCTCGCCTCATGTGGGTCCCCCACTGGAATCTCATTTTATTCGCATTGATTGGGTGATCTTTGGTCAGGTCACCAACACCACCTAATTTTCAATTATTGTATAAAAATAAAAATGTACAATTTGTTTTTCTAAGTATATTTGGTTTAAGTTATTGACTTATTTCATATACCATTAATCGTGACATCATCCACTAGTCAGGTACGGAAGCATGTTACCTATCTCAGTCACTGCTGTAAGTTGTTTCAACTGACTGATCGGCCAATATTGCCATTTGAGAAATGCTATTCAACACATACCTCCATACATACAATATATGTAAGATGCATATCATAAAATATTATAATGAAATTGAATACATGTGTCAGAAACAAATAAATTATCAATAAAATTGAGGGTTCAACGGCCTAGAGTTATCTCGCAAAAAGATTATATAAAAATCCCATCTTACATTTGAAAGTTCATATGGCTTTTATTGTTTGTTACATGAAAAGTATAATTTTGAACTTGAACCGTTTTAAGCTTGAATATTTGTGTTCTTGAGAGAACAAATTCATTACAATAGTTCTGTAATTAATATATATCTCTTCAATTGTAGAACATATTCATGACAATAATTCTGTAGTTCTTACAAAGCAATGTCTAAAAGATATTCTATGAAAGCAATGTCTAAAAGATATTCTATGAAAGATAGACGAGCCCATATATAACTAACATTTAGTAGAAATCTTGAGAATGTGGAGTCTGGAGAGATACGCTAGTATGCACACTACAACAGAACACAGTTTTGGCAACGAATAATTTCGTCGTTGAAAGACAACAAATTGTTATAAAACATTTTTAGCGACGATAAAAAATTGTCGCACAAATGATCGCAAAAGGCCGATAACAAATAATTATCTGTGACATTTTTACGAAATCGTCGCTCAATATATTTTACTTTGATCACAAGTTTGTCGCAAAACGGGATAGGCTAGGAGAAAGAAAATTTTTGAAAATGCCATATTGTGTTGGTGGCTAAATGTAATTAGCTTTGTTAGTGTAAACGTAGGTAATAATGTGTAACAACGATTTTTTTGTAGTAGAATATATTTAGTTACGTTTTTCAGAACCTAGCTAAAGGTTATTGGAAACGTTTTGTGAAACGCGGCCAAAAAGTTTTAGTGATGATTTTGTAATTGTAGCTAAAAAGTTTAGGTGATGAATTTTTATTTTTAATTACACTTTTCTATTAAAAATTTATCATTTAAATTATAATAATTGATAACATTTTTAATTCATCTTATTGTTTTTAACATTGTTTGAAATATAATTAACATTTTTGAATTATTGTTGGTAACATTGTTTGAATAATAATTAAGTAAAATAAAATAATAATTAAAATTAAATGCATTTTATAAAAAAATAAAATTTAATTAAATGTTAATTACAAAACTTTTTAAAAAAATTTATGGACAAATTAAGACTTCTCATCGTCACTACTACTTATATACTTTGATCCAAGTATTTTTTGACCATCTTTGAAAGCTTGGTCAACTCTCTTTCAGTACGGTCTAACTTTTGCTTATTAAATTGTAATTTTTCTTCAATATACTCTAACTTTTCTATTGTATGATCTAACTTTTCTTCATTATATTGTAACTAAGCCTTAAGCAATCAGTTCTCCTCTTGAAGCGTCGCTATATATGCTAGTCATGACGATGATGAACTAATTAGCTTAGGGACATACCTAAGACCTTTGATTTACCTTAATCTTGTTCCAAGGATATTGTTGCAAATGTTATCCACATTGGGCTCATTTCGGTCAGATAATGATTTTTGCAACAACTCCTACATATTTTCCTAAAATTTAAAATACAAAATCGAGATGTGATTCAAATATTATTAGTTAGTATTACATAAATAAATAAACTTTAAAATTAAAATTTTTATACTTACATAATTATTCTGCACTTCTTCAGGCGTCTAGCCTTAACCTTCCTTGTAGTGTGTCAGTTTGTAGAGTATGATCCTATCATTTTTATACTTATATAATTATGTTGCGCTTCTTCAGACGTCCAACCTTAACCGTCCTTGTAGTGTGTCAGTTTGTAGAGTATGATACTATCACATTCTTATCCATGTAGTTGAGTCTGACTATGTTATAGAATTAAAAAATTAAAACAAATTATATTGTATTTACTAACATAATAATAACTTCTAAATAAAGAACTTACAAATTCTTGTCGTACGATAACAAACGATTTGGAGCTGGTGTTGTGAGGAGTTATCATTTTTCCCCTGTTAACTTTGGCTGTCTCACACTTTTCGTAGATAAAGAAAAGAAATAGTCATTAAATTGTGTAATAAAATTAATGGAAGCAAATGTGAAAAGAAAGAAAACAAACCTTAACCTTCACAAAGGGCCAATAATCAAACATTTCACTCTAATTTTCTAGAGTCCTATTTTGAAACATGTATCCTTGCCTCCTCATCCGAAAGAAAAGACTTTTAGTATTTATGAAGTCGATAACCATGATCCTTCACCTTTTGTTTCAACAGTGAACTCATATAGCTTGAAACTTCAGGGTTATCGATATCGATGATATTGAGCTTCATCTGTGAACATCACGTATAAATTAAATTAATCTTTAAATAAGTAAAACAAAATTGCATATAATTAAATAAATTTAAAAATTAACAAAATTTTGTCTAAAATATTTTGTAGTAAGTTGTCTTCCTTCAACTGTCTAGCATGCTGAAGGCAAGGCAATTTGTTCCTGAAAATCAGCAAGGCAATTTGTTCCTAAAAACGACTCCTAACTCACTGGGCAATTTAACTGATTGGATCTTGTCAACAGGATAATGTTACTTGGAGTCAATATACAAAACAACTTGTTGTTCATTGCAACATTCATGTGTTGCAACTCAAAACTTTTGGTGATACCTCTACCTTTTTTTCTTATGTCAGTATTGGAACCTAAAAATAAAAGAATAGTGATAAGAAAAAACATATTAAACATGAAAATATATAGTTGAGCATAACTCTAATTATAAGTGGTTAAGAATAATAGACCTGAAGATCCCTCAATAATCATTAAGGTAAATAAAGGTTGTTGCTGACTGGCTTTATTAGTGGATGAAACCAGTGGTTGTTGTTCGATAGGGTCAAATCTATCTAGTTGTTGTGGTGGAAGACCATCTTCGGTAATTGCCACCTTCTTTCCTTTATTTCTACCAGGTCTTATTATATTGAATATCTATAAATAAAATATCAACATTATGCATAATATTTACTCAAAAATCAACATTTCACATCAATATTAGTCAAACATAAACATTTAGCAAAAATATAAGTAAAACATCAACATTTCAGAAAAAAAAGAGTCAAACATGAACATTCCATAAGAGCATAACTCAAACACTAACATTCTGTTGAAACCCTAACTCAAACACGCCCCAACATTCTACGTAACTAAACTGAACCACACACCAACATTTCTCATAACATAACTCAAACACCAACATTCAGCGAGAACGTAACCCCAACACACACCTACATTCCGCATAACATAACTTAACATCATGACTCTGCAAAAACATAACTATCTACAAAACATAAAACATACACCAACATTCCACATAACATAACTCAAACACCAACATTCTAGATACATAAGGCAAACACTAACAATCAACATAAACATAGCTAAAAGAGCAACATTTGCATAAATATAACTCAAACACCAACATTCTACATAAACATTAAGTAAAATGTCAACAATACACATTAGCATAAGTGAAATATCAACAACACAGATTAACATAACTCAAACATCAACATGAAACTTTAAAGATTCAATCCTTTCAGTAATGTAAGTACTTCATACAACATGTGGCTGGTAATACTAGTGCCATATAATTTACCTCCATGGAAGTCTATGAAGGAGCCTTTTCTATTATTGTCTTTGCTTATTCCAGGACTTACTGCTCCTGGCAAGGATATCAATGTATACATGCAGCCACTAATTGATGACTTCAACGATTTATGGGAAGTTGGATTACAAACTTTTGATGTCATTCAAGTTGAAGCATTTATAATGCATGTCGTTGTTTTGTTAACTATAAATGATTTCCCAGCTTATGGGAATTTGTCTGGGTGCAGTACTAAAGGGTATATCGCTTGTCCTATGTTTAACCATCAAATTTATTCAATGAGGCTATGGAGTAAAATATGTTATAGGGTCATCTTCGTTACTTGGAACATGGACATAGGTGGCAAAGAAGCAAATTCTTTAATGGCAAAGTAGAATTTGGTGAAGCTCCTTTACAGTTGTTTGGTGATGATGTTATTTACCAGCTATCACATTTGGGTAACACTAGACCTGGCAAACACCCAAGTTATAGAAAGAGAAAGAGAAATGATATTGACCTCAACTGGAATTAAAAAAACATAATTTTCAATTTTCCATATTGGAAGGAATTACTATTGAAGCATAATTTTGATGTGATGCATATTGAGAAAAATATTTGTGAGAATATTTTAGGAACTGTAATAAAAATTGTTGGGAAATTTAAAGACACAATTAAAGCTAGATTTGACTTGGAAGACGTGAATATAAGAAAAGACTTGCATTTGAAAAGAAGAGATGGTGGGTTATACATTATTTCCCCTACTTGTTACAACATATCAAAAAGGGAAAAGCAATCTTTCTGTCAATTTATTATATTAAATATAGGTTGTTATGTAAATGTTAAAGAGGGAAAAGTATGAAGGTTAAAAAGTCATTATTGTCATGTACTTTTGCAACGATTACTTCATGTTGGAATACCTGGGTGTTTATCGAAGCATGTGTCCATAACTTTGGGTCAATTGGGTGAGTTTTTTAGCCAATTATGTTGTAAGAAACTTAAAGTTAAAGACCTTGACAAAATGGAAAAAGACACAGCATTGATTCTATCTAAGCTTGAACTAGTATTCCCCCTATCGTTTTTTGATATTATGATTCATTTGACAATTCACTTACCATACAAAGAAAAACTCCATAGATCGGTTCAATTTCGATGGATGTTGTCGATTAAAATGTAATTCATAATAGCTTTTAAGTTTTTAAAGTTATTTGTTAGTAATATTTTCTAATATTTTATATTTTGTTAACGTTTTTGTGCTCTCCTAAGCGTTATGTACATTTTGAGCTGAAGGATCTATTGTAAAGGTTTATATAACAAATGAATGCTTTACATTTTTTTTGATATACTTAGATGACGTGGGGACAAGATTTAATATACCAGAATGTAACTTTGATTTTGATAAAGATGATGACTTGCCAAATTTGTCCCAAAAAGTAAGGCCACTTGGTGTGGGTGAATTGTGGAGTTAATTAAAGATGAATTCAAAATCGCCCATTGTTATGTTTTGAACAATTGCGAGAAAGTCTATATATATATGGAGTATGTGTATTACTTTTTATTCAAACAATCATATTAGAATTTTGTGATTGAATCTCATTTCCTTATCTCTATTTATTTTTTAAAATAAAGAGCATAAAGAGTCGATTCGAAGCAAAGGGATTATTAATGTTGAAGAAAGACATAAGCTTATGTTTGTATCATAGTTTAGAAATCAAGTAAGTAATATATTGGTTACATATTATGAACTTATGACAATTTGTATGTTAGATTAACTTCTACTTTCATTTTGTCATACAGATTATACGGTTACATAACCATAACATGCAAGAGGAGGCAACAACATTATTTTTTTGGCATGTGGGCCTTATATTTGTAGGAAAAAATATACATGCTGCATTGTTAATAGGGTGAGAATTCACAAACAAGCTTGAGACAATCGACTTAAAAGACAAAATTGTGGGGTTATTATTGAGGGATGTCATGACAATGATTTTATTGACTTCTACGATATCATATCTGAAATAATAGAGTTGCACTACATTAAGGATAAGAAGGTTGTTCTATTTAAGTGCAAATGGTTTAATCTTACTAACATGAAAGTGAACCGGAATATTACTAACATTACTGTTAGTGAGACATGGTATGATAATGACCTTTTTGTCCTTACAAGTTGAGTGAAGCAAGTTTTCTACCTCAACGATGCTGTATTGAATTACAATTGGAAGGTTTTTCAAAAGTTTCAACACTTAAATCTCTTTGATTTTTGTGAAAGGGATAATGGTCAATTCATAGAGGATGAAGATAAAGTATATTAAGAGATTGAATCGGAGTTCAATAATGAAGCCATTCGAATAAAAGATGCAAATATATCATCATTCCATAAGAGAGATGTTGATCCCAATATATTACAACTGGATGAAGTCCAAGCCAATCTTATCGTACAAACAAATGAAGATTGTATACTTTGGCTGTTGATTCAAGTTCGTTCATAGAGTTCCAAAACAAAGAAACACTAAGTTAGGGGTTTTTGTTTACACTTGTGAATCGAGAAAGGAACTTCTCGTTGCAGCTCTTAGGCTCTTGAAATTTTTCACTGATAAGCCTCATCAGAGCTACATAACCAATTTCTAGCCTATATACCATCTTACGGTTTTATTATACATTAAATTCATTTTTTATTTTACGTGACAATATAAGTTCCTACTTCAATTTTCTGATTCAAGTTAGTTCAAAAAGTTCCGAAGTAAAGAAACACTAAGGTATGCGGCGTTATTTACACTTGTGATTCGAGAAAAGGACTTCTCACTATGGCTCTTAGACTTGTGGAATTTTTCACCGATAAGCCTCATCGAAACTACATCCCCGATTTTCAACTTATATACCATCCTTCGTTTCTAAGAATATTACAAACCACAACACAAAACCAACGCATCCTTTGCATTCACACAAAAACTGAACACAAACTCACGTAGTGTTAAAGCAAAACATATGGTAGACATTAGTTGGACGACTTACCTAGATTGATGGACAACTGTAGACTACAAAGAAGAAGGACAAGGTTGGTCAATTATCAACGCTCTAAAACATAAATGCCAACTTGCAAAGAAGACAATTTCATATTTAATATAACACACTTGTTAAAAACCTCCAATTTTTGGACATGTAACTAGTATCTTACCGTTAATAAAGTTTAAATGACTTTGTGGTAGTTATAAGCTCACCATAGTTTGTGATGGAGGAAAACTTCAACTAAGAGTCAGAAGTCAGAGGACCTAAATCTGAGAGTAACATTATTTTATGAAAGTGAACTTTAGTCAAACTTCTTATAGGCAACGGTAAAACAAGGTTCCTAGCACATACTACCATTCAATCAACCAATTTGACACACATATTATAGATTTAAGGACACATATATCAACTAATTATGTCACAATTCTTGAATGTTTATGCTCCAAATATGAGGCTTCACATAGTTAGGTCTAAATAGGAAGATATTTATAAAGATATGGAGTACTCATGCGTAATAACCGTCTTTCATTATGGTGCAAATTTTTTTACTTGATTTTCCATGAAGGGAAGTGTTTAGGTGCATATTTAATAATGACTTGCCAATTGATAATGTTAGGATCTTTGTATGCTATTTCTAATGGTTTGAGTAATTATACTTTTTAATGCATTTCTTTTAATGGTATATTTTATAGTGATTCAACATTCTTGCATTTCTGTCACATATTCACTGTTAAAATAACTGATAAGTTCAGAAATAAAATGATTTATGTACGAAAAAGAATTCATAATTTATTGAATTAAAATTATGAGTTTCCTTATATATAAACTACTTCGTTTAAAATTAGACATGATCATGGATTTTGTCATTTATTGTTGGGCCCGGGTGTCAATTCCTTATTTCGTGGCATTAATGCACCAAAATTTGAGTTTTTTATAAAAAATATAAAATTAATTATATACATATATTTATATAAAAAATACAATGAGTAAAAATTCTTGGTGAGAGTAGAAGCTCTAAACAGGAAAAATAAATAAATAAAGTATAAAATAAATTAGACATGAAAATAACTTGCATTAGGCGTTAAATAATTATATAAATAAATAAAATTCACAGAAGGAGTAAAAGCAATTATCCAACAATTTAAATGAACTAACATAGAACAAAATGGACATGAAAATAAATAGAATTGGGCATTAAAACAAATAATCTACAAATAAATAACAAAAATAAAATAGAAAAAAACAAAAGGAAGAGAGTCACAGGGGTAACTCTTAATTGTCACGCTCGTGAGAAATATAAGCAAAAGTCATGGGCACGAGAAAAATTTCTCATTGCCGTGACTGATACTAACAAAAGGGGAGAGCATGATCACGACGAATGGTGAACAGTGAGGAATTTTGAGAGCACAATCGCGACTTTCCTGAAAATTACAAGCACGATCGCGACATCCCTATCGCACACACCCAATTAAAAACTTTATAACTTTCAATACAGAAGTCCAAAAATTTCAAACTTTATATCATTGTAAAGCTAAGAGAAAGATCTACAACTTTTATGAAGACAATTTTATTAAATTCTATTTAGATCAATAAAATTTATTCCTTGAAGTTTCAGAACATACTTTTCATTCCTTTATTCTCTTATTTTCTCTCAATTGTCAATACTTCTATAAAATTTTAAAAGACCCGAAAACCAACGATAAAAACCATACATACAAAACTCCTAACTTAACCAATTTACTTCAGAAAAATATATTCAAAAGTCCTCATTAACTATCAATTTTGTTGCCAACCGAAAAATAGCAATTTTAATAGAAGGAATTTGAACATGAATAGAAGAAATTCTCCAACTTTTACTATCATTCATTTCTCAAAATAAAACAGAGTAGGTACATTACTCCAATTACAAAAAAAAAGCCACATCAGTAACATAATTACAAATAGAAATGCTTATGCTGATATGCTTCTAAAGTTACAAAAAATGATCCAAACTAACTTAGTTACAAAAGTAATATATATTTCTTAAAAATTTGCTAAAATTTCCACAAGGTTTAATGATCTGCTGATTTTTGCACCTGAGGAGTAGAAAAATTATGGGTTGAGCTGGAAAGCTAAGTGGCTAATATGTTTATAGCCAGTGATAACAAACCACACTCACATCAAGCTTAAGCTTGTTCTTCTTCTTGTTCATGATTTTGACTTTCTTGTTCCCTTTATTCAAACATATTTTCCTTTCAAACAAGCATGTTTTCATTTAATCATCATACACAAATATAACTTCCATAAATCTCTACTATCCAAAAATGACCTTAGATTTAATCCACTCTTGGTTTATCTAACTAGAAGAAAAAAAATCTAGCTAAGGGTTCATAAAAATCTAAAAACATAAATCTCTTATTCATCTTTTCTCTTTTTATTTCAACTCATAAAAATCTAGTTCCTATACTTTCTTCTTCTATTAAAGCGAGAGGAAAAGATAGGAAATACCTAAATTATTTTCAGCTGAATCCTTTTCTTTCTTCTTCTTTCACTTTGCTCTTTCCTTCTTCTTTCTCCTTGCTTCGATTTTCACCTTCTCTCCTTCTAGTTTCTTTTATAACTTTCTCTCTTTTTCTTTCTTAACACCCACGTCTCTCTTCTAGTTTCAATTTTATCAGACCTAAGTTCTGTTAACAATAACAACAACATCACCTCAAATTCATGAACCTCATTATATGGGTAGGCTTCTTTACATTAAACAAAATTAATGCACTCTCCATGGCTTATTCAACTTCTTCTGCCTGAGTCTCAGATAGAAATAGGACTCTAATATTCATTTCAGATTTGTTTAATAGTCATTCATTCCTAGAAATGGAACATTTAATTCAGGCGATATGATTCGATAAATCATCTATATCACTAGAAGGTTTCTCACCTCAATTCTCAACACTGTTTCCATAATCTTTATCAATTAACTGTATTCATCTTTGCTGTTTTAGCCATTCTTATGCCTCAATAAAATTAATTTCAACTATTCATGATATTTCAATAGATACTTCTATCTAGAAATATATTTTCTATAAGTCACCAATTAATATCTCATGCTAATGATACTTAAATCTCAATTGATTCTGAATAACATTTGAACATTCTATGACTATTCAAAAGTTAATTCTCCATAGTAGTTACCTGTTCAACATAACCACCTAATCCCATACTTCCATTGCATTACTCTAATTCATCTCATAATTTTAACTATAGAGATCATAGATTACTTACTATATCATAGCCAAATATAAATTTTCATATGTACTCAATCACATTGTCCACCAATGTAACCACATTATCGAATATGTACTTTTAATAATTGATTAACATAACCTTAGGAACTTTTACATGTATCATTATCATTTAGTTCATCTTCCATACTTATGTTCTTAATCAATTCAAAATTATAGACACATAACCATCTTGAAATTCTGATACCAGATCATAACCCTCGTCACATTAATTAATAATCATTTTGAATTCTAAGTTCAACCCTTCAATTCCTCTTTGCTTGTACTTTTTAAATCTTATCATTTCTACCTATATCTCTATTTCTTTCTCAATCAATTCATAAAAATATATTCATATCCATATCAATTCAAGTACCTATCCATAATAAAATTCCATCACCATATTCGCTAGAATAACCACAAATATTGAATTTATGTCTAATGTATCAGACTACGTAGTATTTCTTATTTCTAGGTATCCACAAACTTCCATTGTCTCACACTCTAACCAATCACCATTCTTCTCATTCTTTCTAATAGCTCCAACTCTTAATGAAAGTCCATACGTGTGACTTAGGTGATTACAATTGCTGGGATTCTATACTCATCAGTGTCTTTCTCTAATGGTGGGGGAATCAGGTGCAGCAGATCCTTGCAAAAACTCCTCGTGTTCTTCCACAAGGTGGTATTTTACTCCTTCAATAAAATATTATCATTTAACTTAATTTTTATTTTAATCTTATTTCCTACATGTATGCATGATATGCATATCACTTAATGCAATCAATCAATTTAACGAAGCAAACAAATAATCACACAATGCAAACAATTTATCACATATCATAACAATTTATAATATAACATGCTCTAAGCCTAGGAATACGTAGAAACCGTAGGCTTTGATACCAAAAATGTTGGACCTGGGTCTTGGTTCCTTATTTCGTGGCGTCAAGGCACCAAATTTTGAGTAATTTTTAGAAATAAAATTAATTATATACATATATCTATATAAAAAATACAAGGACTAAAAATTTTGAGAGAGAGTAGAACCACCAAACAGGGAAAATAAATAAATCTAGTATAAAATAAATTAGACATGAAAATAACTTGCATTGGGCGTTAAATAATTAAATAAATAAATAAATTCACAGAAGGAGTAAAAACAATTATCCAACAATTTAAACGAATTAACATAGAATAAAATGGACATGAAATAAATTGAATTAGGCATTAAAACAAATAATCTACAAATGAATAACAAAAATAAAACAGAAAAAAAACAAAAGGAAGAGAGTCACGGGCACGAGTCTTAATTGTCACGCCCGTGAGAAATACAAGCGAAAGTCACGGCGCATGAGAAAAATTTCTCATGCGTTGTGACTAATACTAAAAAAAGGGGAGTGGCGATCATGCTTGTATACGATCATGACGAATGGTGAACAGTGTGGAATTTGAGCACGATTGCGACTTTCTTGAAAATTTGGGATTGTCGCAATCATGTACACCCAATTAAAAACTCCATAACTTTTAATCTAGAAGTCTGAAAATTTCAAACTATATATCATTGGAAAGTTAAGAGAAAGATCTACAACTTTCATGAAGACAATTTTGTCAAATTCTGCTTAGATCAATACAATTTATTCTTTGAAGTTTCAGAACACACTTTTCATTTCTTTATTCTCTTATTTTCTCTCTACTGTCAATACTTTTGTAAAATTTTCAAAGACCCGAAAACCAACAATACAAACCGTACATGAAAATCTCCCTACTTAACCAATTTACTTCAGAAAAATTTATTCAAAAGTCCTCATCAATTATCAATTTTGTTCCCAACCGAAAAATAACAATTTTAACAGAAGGAGTTTGAACATAAATAGAAGAAATTCTTCAACTCTTACTATCATTCATTTCTCAAAATAAAGCAGATTAGGTACATTATTCCAGTGACAAACAAAAGCCACATCAGTAACATAATTACAAAATTACAATCGGAAATGCTTATGCTGATATGCTCTAATGTTACAAAAAATGATCTAAACTAACTTAGTTATAAAAATAATATATATTTCGTGAAGATTAGCCAAAATTTCTGTAAGGTTCAATGATCTGCTAATTCTTACACCTGAGGAGTAGAAAAATTGTGGGGTGAGCTGGGAAGCTCAGTAGCTAATATATTTATAGCTAGTGATAACAAACCACACTTACATCAAGCACACATACACACATATATATATTGTTATTTTAATCTCAACTGATCACAACATTTATGTTCAAAATTTTGAGAGCTCTACATAATATGAATACTTCATCCCACACTCGGATCATAAAAGCAAGTCATAATCAAATCATAACTTAATTATGCTTTATACTCAACAATTCAAGTTGTAATGCACAAACATAATGACTCGAGAGGATCCCATAAAACGAAATGGCGAAACGAAAGTTTACACTATGAATGAAATGAGTCCATCTTTCGGAGCTCATATACCACAAGTGGGCAGCCGAGAGAAAGCTTAAGTCGACATGCACGTGACGAACGAAATGGTATCTCTCTTGCCCATATAAGCAAATTTTCTGATGCATACACATTTCATAACATATCCATATCTTTCATGCTTCTTAAATTTTCTGCTTTTCACCAATACAGAAATGCAGTATCTTTCACATAAACATGATATCAAATTCATAGAGCATATTTTTCTCACATTCACAATGAGTAAAAGCAAGCATTTAAGTAAACATACAAATAAATAATTTTAGCTTATCATCACAAATATTATAAATATATTACCCACCTATTTTCTTATACACCCAAGTTCATGCTTGTTCTTCTTCTAGTTCTTGATTTTGACTTTCTTGTTCCCTTCAAACAAGCATGTTTTCATTTGATCATCATACACGAATATAACTTCCATAAATCTCTACTATCAAAAAATGAGCTTAGATTTAATCCACTCTTGGTTTATCTAACTAGAAGAAATAAAATTTAGCTAAGGGTTCACAAAAATCTAAAAACATAAATATCTTATTCATCTTCTTTCTCTCTTTATTTCAGCTCATAAAAACCTAGTTCCTCTACTTTCTTCTTCTATTAAAGCGAGAGGAAAAGATAGGAAATACCTAAATTATTTTTAGCTGAACCCTTTTCTTTTCCTCTTCTTTCTCCTTGCTCTTTCCTTCTTTTTTCTCCTTGCTTCGGTTTTCTCCTTCTCTCCTTTTAGTTTCTTCTATAACTTTCTCTCTTTTTCTTTCTTAAAACTCATGACTCTCTTCTAATTTGTTGTCTTATTAGTTTAAGATATATTTTTAACTTTCATATCTTACCCTTCCTTATGCAATCTAATTCCTTTTAACTCCTTATATTAATTCTAACTCTTCCATTTGATATATGCTAATAATAGACCCAATTAAACTTAAAAGTTTTCTAATTCCTGAATTCTACTTATATTCATGCTTGCTAATTTAATAACATAAATTCTAAGAAAGTTCGGGGTCCATCATTTACAACTTTATTTAATGCCATATAGTTGTGTTCATTACCTCTAAAGAGGAATATGAATTAAATCAAACTCAATCACAAACATAGATGTTAACTTCTTTCAACTTGTTCATAACGAGGCACCTACAATGTCTTTAGTGGATAAGTAGATCACTAAGTAGGACATACACAAGCATATATGGTATTCCAACTTCTTTTGCTTGACAAAGTTTACTATTTGTCCAAATTTAGTAGTATTCAACTTCATAGGACTTCCATTCTTTTGGTTGCACATTCCCTACTATGCTCTTTACATATGAAATGTCCCCCATAATTTATACTCCCACGATTCTTCCATGATCTTGAAAAAGAAAAAGATTCTAACTTGAACACTATCTTGAAGAAGATAAAAAAGAATATTTAATCTAATTAAAGGTTTATTGTCGAAATTTCTAATATTATAAAAATAATTACTTACCCTTATGATATTATTTAATTTTCATATAAAACCTTTTCATATTTTTTAACTTTATTTATTTTATTAAAAAATAAATGATGTTTGATTAAAATTCTTAAGTTTCAAAATGACGTCATTTTAAAATTATAAATAGATAGAAACTAATGTAATATAAAAGAAAAATTGTTTGATAATTAAACAATATCACATTAATAAATAAAAAATTTCAAATTGTTATATTTATAATTGAAATGGAAAAAAGAAAAAACTTTAAGAATATAATTAAAACTTTTTAAAATTTGATTTTTCAAAAATTTTCTTGGTCAACTTATTTATATAACCCTACATATAGTTTGTTCTACGAATTAATTTTTAAGTTTAATTGGATCAAGATGGAATCTCAACTCTTAATTCACTTTGATTAGTCTTCCCCATCACAAAACAGTGACAAATCAGTTAAGTTTATAGGTCATCCAAATGCCTAAGTATCATTAACTGCAAGTCCATATATGTGTATGACATGGGGTGTCGTGCAATCCAATTAATCATACCAATCATATTCTACACGTTCTTTTTGTGTTTTTAGAACCTTCTTAACCTAGCAACCTTTTAGGTAACAAATTTGATACCTAATCCTTAAAGTAGAACACAATCACCATTGAGGACACAACCACCATTGAGGACTTTCACTGGACACCTTATAGGCAACCAAAATTCAACTGAAATAGACAAAAAAATTCTCTCTTTTCCCTTTCTTCTTCAACATTAACACATATTGACAACCATTCAACCATTATCAATCCCAATAGATGCAAACAGCTCAACAACAAAGTTAAAAATTGATGGTGAACATAACATGTATTTAGACACAATGAAAGAAGAAAAAATACCCAAAACATCCATCAAACTACTTACCAGGTGGAGTACAACTGTAGGGAGATGATGGAGGACAAAAACTCGAAAAAAATAGACAAGAAGATGAATGGACGAAGGTGGTTAAGTGGAAGAAAAATCGTGTGCCAAAGAAAGGACAAAATAATTTCAACAGGTGGGGAGGGGGAGGGCTTTCTAAGTTGTTTAATAAAACAGACGAAGGGATGATGTCATTTGTCATCCCATAAATAATGTCGTCTCAGCTTAATTTTTTTTTATCCACTACATTTAAAGGTTTCGTCGCCAAATGTCCAACATTTGCCTACCAAATTCAAAAACATTCGTTAATACTAAACCCTTTTAATACATTTTTTTAATTTTGCTAAATTTTTGTAAAATATCATACAATAAATCAAGATACAAATTATAGTTAATAAAAATAATTTTGTGAGACCAGATAAAGTTATGAAATCATCATATATATTAAAAAGATTAATAAAAAATATATGTTAGAATCAAATTTGTTCACTAACTTTGTTTTACGATTGTGTAATTGACAACATTAACATCATGTAGTAATATTTGAATGACATTATTGTTAAAGTAAAATTTAATAATATTAAATTTTATTTATAAAAATTTATATTAATATTTAATGTTGATTAACATTTTCTAATATATTGTGAATTATTTTTAATTAAAATGCTATTATCATCATCATCATCATCATCATCATCATCATCATCATCATCATCATCATCATCATCATCATCATCATCATATATGGTAATTAAGTTAATGTATTTTGAATGCATAAATATTAATCCTAACTATTATAATGATTTATTAAATATTACATTATATATAAAATTTTCCATATCTTACTTATGTAATATATATATTACTCAATGTGTAATAATAATTATCTAATTATTATATAAAATTATTTACTGTAACATATAAATTATATATTGTATATAATTATGATAAGCAAAGGTGACAATGAATATGACAATGTCTTCCTATTTGGCAATGCTTTTTTTAATCCTCACAAAATTGTACTATATTTCTTCTAAAAAGATTGAAAATGAAATCGTTTACCTTAACAAGAAATGACGTCGTTTTGTATTAAGTTATTAACACCAAAATGAACCTCACTTCATTTTCGTGTTAGCCGTTGACATTCCTCTACGTTTACAGTCCAATTACCATTGTCCCCTCTCTTGTGCTCGTCTCGTAAGTTGTGGTTGTCACCATCAAAGGAGCATTCTTGACTATACTGGAATTGTTCTTCTTTTTCTTTTTTCAAACCCTCCTTCTTGTGCTATGTTTTATTGATACATTTAGGTGCTTATTGTGAGTTCTTTTTTTCTACTTATCGTGGATGAGTTGTGTTTGTGTTTGTGTTTGTGATGTTTGTGTTTGTGTTTCGAAGATGATTTATTGTCTTCCTTTTTTGGTTGTATATGGGTTGACTTTCTTTAACCACCTTTAAAGTTTCTTTTAGGAAAGACTGTTAATTATTTAATGAAAGGTTTGAAAGAGTGTTTAACTCTTTTTGTTGTTAAGGACAAATAGTCTTTTTTTAGTATAAACCATTTGTTCATATTTTTCAATTTCACATTTTTGTAATAATAGTAATGTAATCCTATATAGAAAATACTATATTTTTGTACATAAAGAACTTGTTCATGTGTGCTATACTTTAAATTCTAAAATTTAGAAATGATATAAAGGGTAAATGGATTGCTTTTGTTTTAATAAGGTTGACTTTCATTTGATTAGGCAGATTGAAGACGTATAAGCACTAAACTATAATACTTTCACTTATCACCGATAATTTAATTGAATATAATGAATTTTATTTTAAATTGACTTTTTAGAATACAACTCTTAACATAATTCATCAAGGAATGTCAACGTGGCCACTAATTTCTAATAGTGAAAATTTATTTGATTGAGAGGAATGTTGCAAAATTGTCCCTAATGAAGAAAAAAATCAGTGCAAAACAAAACCCCTCTTCATACACTAATAACCGTTTGTCTTCCATGACTGATTTTCTTCTTTAAGGATTTTAGTATCATCCGAATTACTTTACTTTCTTTATTATCTAGATCTCATTTCCTATTATGAAGCTATTATATATATGAACATTTGATTGTATATACTATATGTTGTGTTAAGCTTCCTTGAATCTTCAAGAGAACATAGATGGAAATGGAAGTGGAGGCGATATCACAATGATCCGTAAAGGATTAGGGAAATCAGTTGTTTTGGAAAATTAATCGATTCCAATGATTGTGTCTGGTCAATCTGGTATGCATGTGTTCCAATTTGGGTTTGTTATACAATTTCACTAAACTAACAATCTAAGTTTTATATTGATTGTGTCTTATATGAAATGCATCGTACTAGTAGTTCGTCTAATTTAGTGATCTACATTGCATATGGGGATTCATTCACTGTATCATCTAGAAATTTAGCTATAGCGAAGAAGCTATTGGACGAGAGTGTCAATAACCCAATACTTGAGGGAAGATCTTTCACTATTTCAATTCATGCCTTCGAATGTGTAAGGACCTTTTTTGGGAATCCAAACATTGGGAACTCATTTACTTTTACTGACTCTTATGTCACTTGGAATCTAAAAAAATAATTATTTCATGTCCTTATCAATGGAATCAGCTTGAAACTTTATTTATTGCTCAAGAATTTTTAAAACATTCTCTCTACTAGTTAGGGGTAAGGCTGCGTATTACTGGACTTCCTCAAATCTCACATATCAGTGAGATTCATACTGGTTGTTGTTGTTATTACTGTTACTGTATGTTTGTAAAAATTGTTAAACTTCTAATTAAAATCTTGTACTACTTACCATATATTATTATATTATATTGCTACCATTTCCAAAATTTTATAAATAATTATTTTATTGTTAATAAATATTAATGTTTAAGAATAATTGTTAACTTAGATTTATGATATTTTTTATCCTATTAAATTAAAAAATTTTGGTTTAATTATCTTTTAGTGTCCAAAATATATTTACTTTTCAAATTTTAAATAACCTACCATTTGTTTTTCAACAATATATTCTAAACATTGAAAACAACTTGACAACAAAAGATTGCTTAACTAGGATTATATAAATGTCAATTATAATTAACCTTAATTATGACTATTAAGTACACTTAGCATTAACAAACAATCATCCAAATATTATTAGTTTTAACAATACTATCACATTACAAAATTCATCAAAATTTCCCTAAAATATCACGAAAAATATTTAACATCAACTTTTTGCAACAACTTACAAAATAGTCGCCAAATGCTAGCAATTGCGACAAATTTCATAAACAGTCACTATAAATGTTACCTTATGCAACGCTTCAAACCACCTGTCGCCACATATATTGTTTATCAGAAGACGAGTTTTAAAATCGTCACCAAATGATAGATTATTTGCAACCAAAAACTTTTTGGTTGCTATTTGTCAGAGACATTTGAGCCAAATGTTAGCATAATGGAAACGAATCATACAAATCTTCACAAAAAGTACTACAGTTTGCGATACTTTTAAGAAATCATCGCTAAATATATTGTTTGTATAAACTTTGTGGGACAATTGCCTAATCGTAGCAAAAAAGATTAATTATTGGCGGCGAACATATTTTGAGTCGCTATTTGTTGGCATCATTGGCAACGCTTCCTAATAGTCGATGCTACGTATATTGATTTTCCATGACAACTTGCAACGATATTCTTGCACGTCACAAAATGTTTTTGTATTGACAACAAAATTTTGTAACCGTCGTAAAAACTTGTTGTTATTGTGATGATTGTCTCTAATCGTCGTAAAATATGTTCGCTTTACTGACGATTTTATAAATCGTCGACAAATCGTTTACTCATGGTGATGAATATGTAAATCGTCACTAAAAGGTTACTTTTTGCGACAATTTTTTAATCTTCTCCTATTAAAACGTAACCAATAAATGCATCTGTTATAGTAACAATCTTACCTCTAACTAGCGGATAGGTATATTATATATATATATATATTATGGTAGAACACATTTATTATAATAATTCTGTAGTTCCCACAAAACAACGTCTAATAGATATTAAAATTAGAGGAGCCCATCTAAAAAATAACAATACCTTGTTCTTCTCCAACGCTTTTTCAAGTGGTGACCTACTAGAACATCAAATAAGTTGGAAGTGAAATAGGATAAGCTTTGGCCAGGTAAACACTAAACGTTTGGTCACTTTTGAGAAATGGCCGCCCATGTTAAAACGATGACGCAAACTTCCGGTTTATCAAAAGTCACACACCCATTGGCGTTATGGGGTCACATACACCAATACATTTTCGTCAGCATGGACGGAAGAAAACACCGAGTTATGGAACACAAGTTGTGGGGAACTTCGTATTTGAACTTGGAGAATACTCCAAATTGTCCACTATTTTTGCCGATCGATATCACTGGCCTATGGCCAACAATAATTAAAGCTTCCTAGACATGAATGCAATATGAACCACATCAGTTGCAACAGCCATTCAAACTCATTCAACTATGTTGAGCTTAATTATATTATACTCAAATTACGATGTTTAGTTCCATGCTCGCAAGTCGTGGAACACCAACTGGTTTCTGGAAATGCCCAGACTATGCCACACACTGTACTCCTAATAAATTATTACTCAAATCATTTTTATAACTAACATGACTTCCTTGATTAGTTAAAAATCAAACTAGCAAGAGTCGCTTACCAAATTTTAATGACATTATTTTCGAGCATATTTTAGTTAGCCCCAGCATATAAGAAAAGGATAATCATGAAATCAATTAGATTATAAGAGTATATATTATAGCATTTAAAATTTTAAAAACACTACCTTTATTAATTAAGGGTAAGACTGCATGTTACACAGGAGCTTTTCAGATTTCATATATTAGCAAGATTTATATTAGGTGTTGTTGTTGTTAACATTCAAGTATCTTCTATTAAATCTAATATTGCTCTATTTGATTTTTCTTTTAGCTATGATGCTGTAATTTATATGGTCAATATACTGACTAAGTTGACTTGCCGGCTGGAGAGGTCATCGATTGCTTTTACAGCTAAACGTATAACTTGAAAGAACCGTTAAAGTCTCGACGACTACCAAAATGACTTATACGTGAAGTTCAGGTAGGAAATTTCCTGACTCCGAGCATACTACAAAACAATTAATTGTCACTTGGGGCACAAAAGTAAAGGGTCAGGTTTTTTCTCCGATTATGCTATTTTTATAATATTCTATTAAATCTCATCTATATTTTTATATGAACCTTACATAAATATATAGATGAGATTTAATAAAATAAAGTTGGAACATAGTAATTAAAATTGAAGATTTGATGTATTAAAGCAACGTCATGACTACGGTACTGTACCACTATGTCGTATTGTGTTGATATAGAATCGATACAAAGTTATTTTACTAGATTATTCTATCGAGCTGTATCAAAAAATTTTGGGTTGTATAATTCGATGTACCAAAATGTGGAGTCAGGTTGTCAATAAAAAAATTGAAAGGTTAAATTAAAAAATTATGTTTAAATAATTTCACAAAAAGATTAATAACAGCTAAAATAAGATTTTATGTTAATTTAATTGAATAACATTATTAAGAAAAAAATTTAAAATATTTTTGAATTTGATTAAAATAATAAACTAAAATTTAATTATATAAAAATTGAGAAATTGTTATATATTTTAAAAATATAATCGAAATGGTATTTAATATTTTTAAAAAATGGTGTTAGATATTAATAGGTACTAATAATTTACTATATGATAAGTTCTAAAAGTGGCAAAAATTGTATTTACAAATTTTGTTTTAAACTCAGTTTGTATATTAAATCTTTCCTAGTTATTTTCATCTTTCAAACATTATTTTTATATTTTAATTTTCAATCTTTACTTGCTTATTCGTCGGCATCTATCTGCATTAAATATATAACATAGGCATTTAAATTTAATTTAGGTATAATAAATAAATAGAATAAAACACAGTTGTAATCATTAAGTATTCTAATTTTTTCTTTTTCTAATTATAACATATGAAATTATATTTAATTTTATAATCTATTATTATTATTATTAAATAAATAAAAATATTTAATTATGTAATATTAATTACTAATAAAATTAAAATTAATATAATTTATTTATTCAACTTGCTGTTAATGTTAATATCTTTAAACCAACTATAATTTATAATTTTTAAAAGATAAATTTTATAATCAGAAACTAAATTTTAATGAAATAAATTTAGTTAAATATTTATAATTTTAAAAATTATCTAAAGTAATATTTAAACATTACGGTATTAATATCAGAACGGATAACAGTGAGCGCTGTAGTATGATATTTATAATATTGCACAAAAGTTTAACCGTCAAGGGTCATGATATTAATAAATTTCATACATTTTAGCTGTGGGGTGGAAACTGACTTTGACTATATAATTATTTCTGCATCCGCATCTTCAAATGTAATTCCCCTTTATACACTTCATGATGATCGACTAGTGACTCGTTTCGGAATCAGGACCACATACCATGGGCTTATCAACGCTCAAACTTTGATATGACCTACTGCAAATTATATTCGAGTCATTTTCTTTATTTTGTTTAAGAAAAACATCCTCGATTGCCAATTTTAAGCAAATTTAATCAAAAGCAAAAGTGAATGAAGGATGAAAATAATGAGAGAAACAAACTGTTATAATATCCTTTTCCATATATAACAACAAGAAAAGAAAATCACAGCGGAATGCAACCAACTAATCAATCCTACGTTATCGTACTTTCCATACAAAATGCGAAGTCCCAAAGATCACAAGTACCAAGCTGGACGTGGAACATTACAAGTCTTGTTCCCCGTGAATCTCCACTGACCGAGCTCATCAACGTATTTCACCTTGAAATCTTTGCAATGTGGTTTAATCTCCACGTACCAACCCCAAGCTCCATGTTTATAGTAACCATCCATAACAAAATCTAATTCCATAGTCAGTTCTTTATGTTTTGATTCTGACGTTAAATTGTTCTTGATAAGAGATCGCCTCAAGGGATGATCTCGTTTGCAGCCTACAGGATTGTACTGGATTTCGTACAAATTTTCTTGTTTGGGACCCACCGCTACTTTTGTTTCGTTCAGTTTGCCGCAGGAAATCGGAACGTTCTTGTATATAACATAGCTGTCAACGTATGTAATTACCACTTTTAATCCAGTTTTGTGGTTTAATACTGTGAACTGGGCCGTCCAAGACATGAGCCCCTTCAGGGCCTCACCGACGCGTACATTTTCAATGGTGAAGGAGGTTAACTGGATGGTGATAGGATCGCTTTGCGGTCCATATTTTAGAGTAAGGTGAGATGCTATGCCTAGAAAAACTATGCAGAATATGACTACCGTAACACACAGCACAGATTGGAGGACGGTGTAGAATCTGGAGTTGCCAGTCATCCTGGGTGGCTATAAACGCTTAAATTAGCAGAAAACAAGAGGGAGACAAAGATGTAGCAATTTTTAGAATTGAATAGGAATAGGAAGTGGAGAATTGTGTGTGTTTAAATGGGACCTTTCACATGGAAATAGTTTCAACAGCAATTCTGTTGATCCTTTATTTTTTCATTCCAGTAATGATATAATCTGTCATGCCAAACCGGTTTTTCACGTAATAATAGTAACCCAAATAACTATACCTCTGTGACACCCATCTTCTCTAATTGGACAAGTAACCTTAATTTTCTTTATTTACAATGACAGTTATGTAGTTGAAAGCTGTCATTAGCAGCGTATCCTCATGACTTGAGTTGTTTGCTTTCTGTTTTTCACCATAAGGAGAAACCACTGCCCGAAAAAGTTGATTAAGTTCATTTTTTTTGAAGACCATATATGATCTAGCGGATTTGCAGATTGTTTTATAACTTACCATCTTTTATTCAGAGCTGTATTCAAAAATTCGATCCAATATATTTGTAAGTTTTTGTTTCCTGTACTACCATGGTTGTTTAGGGTCCCATCAATAGGAAACCAGGTGCGTCCTAGGCTCCTGTTGTTCCAAAAAAGAAATAAACGTTAATTTCATCTTCTCCATAAAACTTAGGTTTGGCGGTTATTTGGATGCCGTCCCATCTTACAAGACAATCACACTTCCCTATTCGATTATTGTGAAGACTGCGAAAGAAATTTGTTGCTCTTTCTTCTCATTCCTATTTGTCCCCGTGAATCTTTATCGACGTTCCTCATTGCCGTTCTTTGATTATGAAAAATTATATATATATATATATGTCACGGTAGGAAAGCAATCCTTTCTTTTTCTTTTTTTGGGGTAAATGAAAAGGATTAACAACCCATTTAAAAAAAGATAATATAAACATGATAGAAGCAACATTATGCAAGGCGAAGCCATCCTTTTGGCGGCTAATCATGAAATCCAACAGGTAGGTTAGGTTCAAAGCAAAATTAGTCAACCAATCAACAACTGTATTTGCTTCCCTACAAATTTGACACCTGGTGCATCTGTTGGAAACCCCTCTGAATACGTCGAGCTAGCACAACAAGAGAACCTATTACATTCACTGTTGCGATAATAAATTTAGCAAGTCGAGAATCAATCGCCACCAATAAATGCCGAACTCCCAAGGAATTTGGTAGCTCAACTCCATATGTCAAAGTCTAAAGCTCAGCGAACACCGATGCACAGATACCTGAATTCACTTAAGAACTTGCCATCCAAGACCCTGTCTGGGACCCTTAAAAGCCCCACCACCACCTCCCGTCATACCCGAGTTCTCCTTAGAAGCAGCATCGGTATTGGGATCAACCGAACTAACTAAAAGATGCTTCCAACTAATTAATACCTTTTCATTAACACTATCATTGACACACACAGACTCAGAGGAATTCCACGTGGAAGTCACATGCACAAAATTTTCTGAGTTGACATATCTTTTATTATTAAAGATGGCATTATATTCCCACTTCCATACCCACCAAATATAACAGTAGAAGTTGTGTACCACGAGTCTAGAAACAAACCAGAAAGGTTTTAAAGCAGCAAATCATGATGAGGCAATAAGAAAAACCATGTCCTGAACTAGGAAGGAAATAAATTAATACAAACTACATTAGCTTTTGAACAATCCCTTCAAATGTGTAAAGCGTCTTCCTCTGAAGAGACCAAGTTGCACAAAGAAAATTTGAACATAGTCGTCGTCAAAATCGTTCCAAATTACTCATAATGCAAATTGTAATTTGTGAGCACCATGTGAAGCGCTCATCTTCCAAATTTTCTTCCACAAGGTATCATCAATATGCAGCATTATCTTGTAGTGAATCATCGGCACTCTTTAGCTGAGAAACAACCGGTACAAAGTAGCGCAACAACAACTTCCGGCAATGGGTCTATATAAGATCCATTTGTTGAAAAACTGAGTTGAGGTCTGATCCCGACTTTAGTGGAATAATCATGAAATTTTTTCGTGACTTTTGATTTCTCGAAAATCAAGATTTATTTAATTCAATAAAATAATTAACACAAATCATAATAAAGCGGAAGCTTAATTCGTACCTTATTCTAAAGCTTGATCTTTATTTTGTCGTATCTCTCGAGCCGTTCTAGAAACCGATCTGTTTTAAACACCATAGCCGCACAAATGTCCGGCTTCTAACGATATCTACAGAATGAGTTGAGAGGACTCTGCAACTCTTATAGAGAGAGTTAAGTAAGAAGTGCTAGCTCTATAAAACTTAACCCTATTTATAATAAGCTTTGGACGTTTAGTAATTAAATTCTAATTTCAATTGAACTTTAATTAAAATTAAAAATAATTTTAATTAAATATCAATTATGCCCATATAAGATTCGATATCTTATATTGATCCTTATTTATTAAATATCTCATATTTAATCATAAAGTTTCTC
>JAOSBN010000005.1:13365474-13396597 GCA_027563595.1 Erythroxylum suave | reverse complement strand
CATATGATGCTTTTAGTGAGAAATGATATGATGCCATGTGAAGTTAATGTAGTGATCGAACGTAGCTCACCCTTATCATAGGATATGTACCGGAATGATCTCCGGGCGTCTCGGTGTGTACCTTGCAATAAGGGGGTGTTACAGAAATGTTAGAGAAAAAAAAGGTTGGCTACTACTATAGGTCATTATAATATTCCAGTTCACATTCGTGATTTTGATGGCTCTTCTAATACTTAAGCTAATAGAGTTTCTTATGATATTACTCTTATAACTACTGAACAGTATTAACAATTCCTAACTTTTTTGTCTCATCACAATTTGAAGGTCTCCTCCTCTAATCCTATTGCATCCTCTGTTATGATGGCAGGTAATTGCTTATATCTCTTTTCTTCTAAGCCTAATCTAAAATTAATGATTGATAGTAGAGCTACAAATCATATTACCCCCACATCTTGACATTTTTGATACTTATAAACCTATTCCATATCATTGCACTATTACTACACCTAATGGCCCTAATTACAAACATTTGTATTGAAGTTATCCCTAGATATTACTACTTACTTTCAAAAAGAAAAGTTATCCCCATATTACCCTTTCTCATATACTGTATGTCCTTGATTTTCAGTTTAATCTCCTTTCAGACAGTAAATTAACGAAATAGTTTTCCTCTAACTTTTTGTTTGCACCCTCTAAATTTGTTCTTCAAGTTCCTTAAATGGGAAAACCAATGGCTCTTGGTAGGGAAGTTGATGGATTATATTACTTTGAATCTTGCAAACTTACAAGTTGTGGAACTTCTAGTCTTGATTCAACTCCTTTGGATACTTATAGCATATTTTGTAACATTTGTACTTATTTGTGGCATTGCAGATTAAGTCACATCCCTTTGCCTCAATGAAATATATTGATGTTCTTAAATCTTGTAAACACAACTTTGATTCAATTTTCTTAAGGCAAGTTTCATAAACAATCCTTTACCCTTAATTCTTCTAAGGCTGAATGTATTTTTGAAATCATACACGTAGACATTTGTGGTCCATATCAATATTATACACATGATGTCTATAAATTCTTCCTTTCTATTGTTGATGATCATTCTCGTGCTACATGGACTCATTTTTTATCTCATAAAAGCAATGCTTTCCCTATCTTTAAAGCATTTATTGCTTACACTGAAACACAATTTCATGCTATGTTAAGATTGTTATATTAGACAATAGTTTTGAGTTTCTTGATAGTCAAGAACATTCATTTTATGCCAGCAGAGGTGTTATTCACCAATCTTCTTATCGAGATACTCCCCAGTAAAATGGGAAGGTTGAAAGGAGACATAGGCATCTATTTAACAAAGCTAGATCCCTCTTTTTTAAAGCCAACCTTGTAATACAATTCTAGGGTGAATACCTTCTCATTGCTACATTCCTAAAAAAAATTCCATTACTCATTTTACAATACAAACCTCCTTATGAATTGCTAAATCATCAACCACCACTTTATCAACATCTCAAATATTTTGGATGCCTTTGTTTTGTAAACATAGAACTAAATTTGAAGTCAAAGCCCATCCATATGTTTTCATAGGATATCCCTATTGGAAAAAGGCTTATAATATGCTTAATCTGATTACTGGCAAGATCATCTCTTCTAAGGATGTTTTGATGAACATTTCTATCCTTTTCATATTTCCATTCTTCATAAAAAACTATCATCTATTGTTCTTCCTTCTCCCACCTCTAATACATAATTTTCCTTTTTTTCATTTTCTTTTAATGAATTGTCTTTTCCCTTATCTCAACATGATATTACCTCTACTCCCTCAAACTAGCCTATTCCTCCTACTTCTCCTATATAAAAGTTTGCTCCTCTTAAAAGATCAATTAGAAATTTAGAATTCATAAAGCTCCCACTTAATTCTAGGACTATATGTGCTCTTATGCTAATAGCATCACCATTCCATCTCATTGGTGAAATTTAGTCTAATTTCATCACCTACCTCTCCCTCACCAAGCTCATGTCTCCATCCTCACTACATACACTGAACCTTGTTCCTATCAAGAGGTTTCCATTAATCCATGTTGGGTTTTAGTAGTTAAGATAGAGATTGAGGCTTTATAGACTAACTATACTTGGGATGTGATTAACTTCCTCCTGAAAAAAGGGTTACACCCTATAAATGAGTCTATAAGGTCAAATTAATTTTGATGGGACCTTGGAGAGACTTAAACGAAAATTAGTCATTAAAGGCTACTCATAAAAGGTTGGTATTGATTTTCAGGAGACCGTTTTTCTTGTAGTCAAGTTGGCTAATGTCAAAACTATAATTGCTTTAGTAGCTCATAAAAATTGGGATTAGTTTAAGCTTGATCTTAAAAATGTTTTTCTACATGGTGACTTGGAGAAAGAAGTTTACATGAAAATGTCTAAAGGTATAGATAATCATCATAACAAGTTTTGCAATCTAAAAAAAAAAAAAACGCTTTATGGCCTTAAGTAAGTGTCAAAAGAGTGGTTTGCTAAATTGTCTATCTCTAACAAGCAGTTAGGATATATTCAATTTAAGATGATTACTCCCTGTTTATTAAGAAGTAGGGTTCTGATCTTACCATTGTAGTTGTTTATGTTGATGACAACTTAGTGATTGGTTCTAAACTTTTTTAAATTCTGACTCTAAAACATCATCTTCATTTAAAATTTAGTATCAAATACTTGGGCAAATTGCATTATTTCTTTGGTCTTAAAGTTGGATATGCTTCTCACAGTATTACTCTCACTCAAAAGAATTTTTTTTTGAAAATTATGATATAAAAATCATCACTTCCTAAAAACAAATAAAATGCAGGTTGTGGGGCTCGAACCCACGCGTACTTATGTATAGAAGATCTTAAGTCTTCCCCCATAACCTCTCGGGCAAACCTGCCCATTCCTTTGTGATGCCGCTTCCCCGCACAATCACCTTGATGTGTATTTTACTATTGAACTGTCATCTAAAGCTGGAATTCTTGATGCTAAAAGTGTATCCACCCCTTACCTATTAATTATCATCTAGCTATTTATGTTGGAGAGCTCCTGCTTAATCCCACTTATTACAAAATGATCATTGGGAAGCTCAATTACCTCAGTCATACTGGCCAAATTTCACATCTAATGTTCAAACGTTGAGTCAGTTTATGCAAACAGCATCGAATGCCCCATTTGCAAGCCTTGGAACATATTCTTAAGTATGTTAAAGGCGAATCTTGTCAAGGTATTATGTTAAAAGCTAATTATCAGCTCAAACTTACAAGCTTTCTCATATTCCGATTGACCCAGTTACCCTACCTCTTGACATTCAATCACTAGTTATTTAACTCAAATTTGGTCAATCTCCTATTAATCGGAAGAGCAAGAAGCAAAGTACTATCCCTAAATCATCTGCAGAGAGTAAATATAGTCATGTCATAGGCTGCCGTTAAATTACACAACTTGTAAGGCTTTTGGATTAATTGAATATCCTAAATCTTAAGTTGGTTCTCTTACATTGTGGCAAAGCTTGCTCAATTCGATTTTTCATGAGCGAACGAAGTATACAGAGTTAAATTGTCACTTCACACGTGAAAAAACCATGGAAGGTCTACTACAATTCACACATCAGCCCACAAAATGTCAACTTTATTAATTTTCTCACTAAAATCCTTCCTATTGCTCAACATTAGCAGCTTCTAGTCAAGCTAGGAATGTTGTTTTCTTCCTTCGGCCAACATTATCCAGCTTGAGGGGGTGTTGAAGAAAACTTCCTCCCCCGTCAACAAGTTTTGTTAATTATGCCCATATAACCAATTAGTTTCAGCTAAGTAACAGAATATATTTCTTTTATTCTTTTGTATATAAATATGTCCAATGAAGAGCCGGTAAGAACACAAGCGTTTCTTCCATTTTTCTTCTGTTCTACTTTCTGTCATTTACGCTACCAAACGAACTTTCTTTGTGACTTGTTTACAATTTCTTGGAGGTCAGGAAAAGACATTCTTACAGTTTTGAAATCATAGAGTTGTCAGAGAGGTACAACATACACAGAACACTGATAAGACTGAGTGAGACTAGCTTAGCGTACGGCCATAAGTATGCAAATCACGCTTCACGTTGGACGTCAGGACTTTCTTCATCTTGCTTTTCACTTTCAGATTCTCCACTCCTTTTCTCACTGAATTTTAACCTTAGTGGACGGCCCATTAAGTCCTGAAGAAGATTGAAAAAATCACGTAGCTACCCCCGTATAACATACTCAAAATAGAAAATGGGTATCAATAAACAAAAAGACTAATCTGACAGAAGGAGCTGACTTGTTGAATGTATATCTGAGAACGCATGAAATGATAACTCTCATGAAATTTATCATCTGTGCGCAAATTAAAATCGTCATAAGGATGAAATTCCAATCTATTCTTCATTCACTGTATTGAATATCAGTGATAAGCACCCCAAGCTTTCTAGTTTTCCATTCCCTCAGATGACATATTACGAAGACCAAACCACTGAGCAACCGAATTGTCCATTTAGAAATTCAGGCTTGGTAAAATCATTGGGTTGAAATTTCTATAAAAGAACAAAAAAAGAGTCAAAAGAAAAAAGATAGAGATAGAACCAACTATTGAAGCTATGATAAGGTAATCACCTCCAATTAACAAGAAGAATTAAGGATGGAGATTGCATAAATATTGAATCTAATTCCTTCCTAAGCATGATGGTACTATATGAACACAGTATTAAGAAAAACACAAGGAAAGGATAAGATTTCACATTGCAATTTCAATAAAGATTCTAAAAGCAACTCCAATCAACATAAAAAAACTGTGTTTATATATATATATGTATATATATATATATATATCCGAGGCGGAGAAACATTGTTCAATGATGTAAGCGAATAAGCTCTAAAGACAGTTTATACATTTGTTTACCTTTCCATCAAGAGCTGAAATTGCAGCCTCTGCTTCCTCTCTTGTGCCAAAGGAAACAAATCCATACCCAGCAGATCTTCCACTAGGACTATCAAAAATAACTCTACTTGACACAGGCTTGAAATTGGCAGAAAAAAAATCTCTCAAGTGGCCAGACCTAACCTTCCAAGCAAGATTAGAAACATAAAGCTTATGGCGCGTCTCTCCACCAGAGACACCTGGCTGGGAAGGAGGAGGAGGTTTCTTTAAACGTTTTGCAAATTGCACCCTTATAATCCTTCCTGACACTTCCTACATAACAAAATCATGGAAGCCAAAAACATTGAGTTCGTAATTGATTCATCAGCACAATTCCATATCTCTTACACTTAACGATGATCAACATTTGCAAAGATTAGCAGAATAGCTCAAGATAGCGGGATTCATAGCAAAGTAGGCACGTCTTGTATGAAAACACAGAGAGAGCACCTATAGAACTTTAGGAGGGAAAAACTGACTAGAAAATACCCGAAGTAAGGAACTGAAGAACTTTAACATCAAAATTCTTCTTCTGAACGTGGACAATAAAAACGGGGTTGTCTATCCCAGGGAAATAAGAGGAAGAACTAATAAACACTGAATAGGCAGGGGGACAAACTCCACGATGTAAGGGAGAAGCTGCAAAACAAACTGAACAAAGGATTTTTAGAAATTGTCGAACACCAGAAAAGCGTGACGTACATCCTCTGAACGAAAAGAAAGAAAGGTGTAAATTACAAGGGAAAATGGAAACCAGAAAAAGGAACAAAAGAGTACGATCTTCCAAAACTCCTGGATGGATGATCCGTTGATCTCACGTGAACATTACTGACATCACTGAATTGTAACACGAGCGATTTCGTATTGGTACAAGTATTTACACAATTTTGTTTTATCAAAGTCCCATTACAAGCACGCTTTTCGACTTCAGTACAAGACCGGAAAAGGGAATTTATCAAAAGCAGAAAAACTAATTGAACACGTACATAAGAGTCGAATTTATCAACAGCAGCCTGGGCTTCCTCTCCAGAAGACATTGTCACAAACGAAAAGCCTCTACTCCTCCCATTTTTCTGCTTTATGACCTACACATAAAAAACAAGAAAACTATTAGACCCCACATCATCTAACCAGAAATACGAATAGAGAAAGTAAATTTGATATAAAAAAAGAAACTTTAATGGGAAACGACCTCAACATCAGATACAGCTCCACACCGGCCAAAGAGCTCCTTGATATCGGCAACAGTGCAGGACCAAGGCAAATTGAGCACAAATAGCTTTCTCTTCTGATTTTCTTCCTGGGTTTGCTCATTTTTGGTCTCTACAGCGATTTCGTGAGCTGCGAAGCAGATTTTAAACCAAAGTTTTTTGCTCGTAAAGCAGTTGTTAATTTCAGAATAAAGTGGAAAATTGTTTAAAAACAGACGACCACAAGCAGGAATTGGAGTTTTCAGTGAGAGTAATAATGGTTTGGAAGATGAGAGAAGTTTAGACGAGGAAGAAGAAACAAATGGATAGAACGAGAAGGTAGACAGTGCTGCATCTAATGCCGCCATTGATGAGAAGATGAAACGAAAGTCTCAACAGTGACAAGTTAAGGAGGGAACAGATATTTTATGCAAGAGATGGGTCGGTTGCAACGTTAAAGAATGACATCTATTTTAATTGTTTATTTTAGTTTCTTTTTGATTTAAACATTTTTATTTCAGATTCTATTTTTTAAATAAAAAATTTTAATTTTGATTATTAAGATAATTATAAACTAATTAAGTAGATAATTTACTTTTAATCTAGCATTAACTTGCTAATGTAGACTGGACAAACATCGCATAAATTATCTTGTGAAACTGATAATTTGTCTTGCAGTACTTAAAGGAGAATCCAGATGTTGACAATCCCTTGTTCGACCCCAAGAATGTTTATCTGGTTTGGAAGATTTGGGTTGGATAATGGGAATGACACTGGGACATAACGAGTGATCAGACCACCCGATACTGTTCCTGTTCTTAACTTGAGGATTCGTTAAGGCTTGTTTAGTTAAAGGGTGGTAATAGATCGGAATAGAGCATAATATATTTTTATTGTTTAATCGAAGATTTTATAATATAATGAAACGAAATTGATAAAAACAGAGGGTTTTTTATTATGTTTCATTCTATTCTAAACAATGAAAATTAAAAAAAACTCTAATTTGGTAGGTTTAAGATAAAATATAAACTGATAAATATGTACTACCTAATATACTCTCAATAAATTTTCTTCATACTAATTATTTCTTTTAACCCTAACCTTCTTTATATTATTTCCCCTTGTCCTAATAATAATATTTTTATATTATTAATAAAAATGTATATAATTAATAATAAAATAAAATAAAATATTTTATTAATAAAAATAAAAATTCTTTAATTGTTGTATATATTTCTAAATAAGTAAAATTATAAATAAATAATTTTTAAATATAAATCACATATAGTAGAATAAAATTTTATTAAATAATTAATAATAATAAATTGTATATAATTAATAATAAAAATATCAAAATTTTTACTATTTTAAAATAGAAAATATATAAAAATTAATTAGATATTATTTTTGTTAAATCTCTTGCAATAACCATTTTAATATAAAGGGTATAATAGTCATTTATTATACATTTCTTTCCATTCAATTCTATCCATCTTCTAAATAAAATTTTACTAAATTATGAACCATTTTATGTCTCCGAAATAATTGTTCACTACATAGACATTTTATTCTACTATAAACCGTGTTGTTTCGTTTCATTTCATTCATTTGATTAACATCCAATTAAACAGATCCTAAATAAGATAGGAATAGAATAACGAAAACAAGTGATTTGTTCTCTCATGATAATTATATGTATACGGTACAAGCTTATATCATAATGTAAATGTCATTAATCTTTTAAATAATTTATTTAAAATATAAACAATCTATAAATTATTATATACACCTAACAATTTGTTCAATATAATTGTAATCAGCATAATTTAAAATACGCCAATAGTTAACTTAAAACATTTTATAACCACATATATAGCTCATAACCTAGAATGTTGGAGGCAGCTAAATACATAGTTATATCTTAAAATTTGGCAGATGGGTTAGTATCGAAAAAATAAATCATGTTTATTCAGTTTATACAAACTGAAACTTAGGCTGAACTTCGCACAATTACAAGGAATATGAACATAAATGTTCGTACCATTCAAAACTTTTTTTTTTAAAATAGCGTAGTAGCCTTTTAAGGCAATAAAGAAAAGTACAAAAATGCCTTCCTAAAAAGAGTGCAAAAAGGGGTTAAAATCAAAATGAGAAATTCTTGTATGATTCTCTTCGATCTCTCAGATAAACATAACGAGTCTTCCTGCTCTTGATGGAGGTGGCTCAAAGATGTCCACAGCAGAGGGAGGCGATGGAACGGTGCGTACCATTCAAAACTTTCGTTAGATCATTTGACCTCATTAGTAAAAAGCTTTTGTCAGAAATGAAGTACTTGATTGCAAGTATTCGTTGCTGCAGGCTGCGCAAGCAAATGAAATAATAGTATATATAATACACGAAGACAATGACCAGGGTAGGACTGGATACGTTCGAAGGAATGGAGCAAGCGAATGCAGGATTTCGGAAATCTTTTCTTGATTTATGTACAGGAACTGAATAAATCTCAAAACTCAATGTTTAAAAGTTTTTCTAATAAAGATATAAATTTTTAATAAGTAGTTCATCTTATTTTTAGATAGAAATTTAAAAAAGATTTAAAACATGGGTCACCCTCTTTGGTATTATTGTTTCTAAATAAAATAATCCATGTAATTAAAATTTTATATTAAAACAATGAGAGAGGGATCAACTGACATCATTTGTCTAACTAGACAATCATGTCATGTTACAGGAATTAATTAATAGTTAACAAATTATACTCTCTTAAATAAATTAATTTTATTGATTTATTTGTATTAAAAATATAAAATATTGAATATTAAGTAATTAAATTAATGATTAATAGTATGCTAATTTCTCATATATTATTAACAATTAACAATATATATTTATTTAATATAATAATTAATTATTTATTTTCATTAAATTTTTTATGTAATAATACTAATAAACAAGATGATCAACTTATAACTTTTTTTAAAATTCTTATAAATAATTTGGTTGATTTTTATTGTCAAAAAATCATATATTATTTTATTAACATATAATATTCATATAATAACTAATGTTATTTTGTCTTACTAATAACTATTAGTTTATTTATTTATTACATTTTCCTCATAATTAATAATATAATTATTTGTTTAATATATATTAGACTAAATATTTATTGGTAAATAATTAACAGTTAGTTTGATTTGTAATAATTAAAAATAATTAATTACATTAATATCTATTATTTATTATTTTTAATAATAACTAATGAACATTGATTTATCTCATTTTATAAATAACTACTGATATATTAAATTTCATTTATTTTACTATAAAATATAAGTTGAACACTAATTTTCGCATTTTATAAATAATCAATTTTCAATTATTTTATTATAAAATACAAGTGGATCAATTTGTCATACTTTTATATGTTACTCATATTTTATAAATAATTTATTTGTCTATTAATAAATGATTATTAATTGATCTTTCTTAACATATCAATCCAATCAACTCTAAAGTTTATTTAATTTTAAATCGGATTGCTACGGTTGAGCTCAAAATCATTTTTTATTTTATTGATTTGTTGAACTTATTGATTAATTCTTTTTATATAAACATGTTGGACTTAATGCCAACGATGAGTAACAACTATGTTAGGAAATAATGAACAAATTTAATTTTAAAATCACAAGAAATCTTTACTCTTTTTACTCTTTACATCATTCTAAATGGCATTTAACAATTTCTCTTAATATCGTTGTAACAAGAAATTTTTATCTGCTATGTATTTACAACGATATTAGGAAATATCTACAATTTTAATTTTAAGGACATAATAAGGTAGAATTAGGCCAACTGGTGATCTATTGTGATTCTTTTTCCAATCAATTTCCTAAAGAAAAGTCTTCAAATTAAGAGAAATTGTTAAATGCCATTTAGAATGATGCATTATGTCATCCCTACTTAAATATAATAAACAAATTCTTATATTTAAACTCTCTAAATTTATTATTAAATCTATTTACAGGTTACTAAATCACATAAAATTATATCTTTTTAATAAGTTTTTATTAAATTAAAATACATATCAATAATTAATAATATTTTATTTTAAGATAGATGAAAGTATGGCATAATATTATTTTAAGATAGATGAAAGTGTGACATAATATTCTAGTGTGTTCTTCTCATTATACTAAAATAAAATTTTTAATATTTTTTTCAACAATTGTGTGATTTCAATTTTTCTTCATGCTTTCAAAACACTCATCTTTGAGTTACCGATGACAACAATAACAATAACATTCATTAGAAATCCTGCTTACCAAAGAGTTTGGAAAAGTTCAGTAGGATACAAGATCAACTCTAACTAGGAGAGTTATTGAATAATGATAATCTACTTTCGCACCCTTTTAATATGAAGATTTAAACTATAAATTCAATTACAAGACTATCTTTTAATATCCTTATCTTCATGGTTAAAATTAAATCAATGACAAGACTTATGCTTAATAGTAACCCCTCATACTTAAAATTGGAAATTAACACATTTTAATTTTACTTGATTTCCACTATAAGTAAATTTAACTAATAATTAACGAATTAGAATTTTGATGATAGAAAATATTATTCAATTAGAAATATGTCAATATAATACTTAAGAAAGTAACAAGATGTATCTTGCCCATGCTGTTTAAGTTATAAATTATAAACTAAATTAATATTTATTTAATATTAAGATAATCATAAGAGTCTATTTAATTACTTTAAAAATGGGAGTCAAATTATTAGTAAAGTCAAACATTAAGTGCGTTAGCTCAAAGGTTATGTTTAACCATTTTGATGATAACTTTATAATATTTGAAAATTCAAACTGGGTTTATTTCTTTATATAAGCAACGGTATAATTCATAAAATGAAATAAAATCATAGGATAATTGCTTCTTTTCTTGCAAGAACTTTCTTTATGAACTTGCTTATTCAAAAATGGTTCCAAGACATCTGGAAGGCTTTTACGAATTTGAATCATTAGCTCCGAAAGTCTTGAGGAAACATTTGAATATCAAAGATTTTAGCAGAGATAATATCAAAGATTAAGTAACGACTAGTTGAGGAAAATGTCTACTGAACGAAGAGCCACTGCGTTTGCAAAATACACGAGACTTGAGAAATATCTTACAACATCAATATTCTTGAAAGTTATATCAAACTCTTGGTGCTTTAGAAAGTTATATCATTCTATTAAGAGAGATTATTAAATCCTTCATACATTTTTTGTTGAGAGTTTATAGAGGCTAGCAAAATACTACTATTGTGGAAGGTTGAAGAACTTTGAAAAATACACATTTATGAGCTTGAAAATGCTTGTCAAATTACTACTTGGCTTTATAGTGAAATACTCAAATTGGATACTTGGGGATTGGACATAGGCTTCATTATAAGTCGAACCAGTATAAATCTACTATGACATTTTTCCCCTCTTCCTAACTTTTAAATTTTTGCATTATAAATTTTTGTCTTTAAGAGTCTCCTTCAGTTTTATAATAGGCTTCTTTTGTTTTTATATTGTAAGAAGTTCCTTTCATTTTAAACGTTAGTAGGCTCCTATTGATTAACAATATCCTTTCTTTTTGAGCACTAGCAGGATCCTGTTGATTAAATAAGCTCCTTTCGTTTTGAGAGTTAGTAAGCTCCTTTCAAGTAATAGGCTTTTTTTTTTAACGTTAACAAGATCCTTTCAAAGTTTATAGGACTCTTTTATTTATAAATTTATTTTGTAGTAGGATCTTATCAATTTGAAAGTACCTTGAAATTTTTTTACACACAATTCACCCATCTCTTGTATGTGTTTGTTTATCATTTGGTATCAGAGCGATGTTTCACATTTATTATGTTTTATAGAACGTGATAGAACATGAAAAAAATTTGAGAAGCATAATTTGTCTCAAAGCCTCATTAATTCAATGGAAACAACTTCTCATACTAGAAGGAGAGAATGACAATCTATCTCCAATCTGTAGATAATTGAAATTTGGCAAACCATCAGAGTTAGAGCTACACTTGCCACTATAGAAAACATAGATGTGTGTTTTAATACTGAAAAAAGAAATGCATAGCTAAACGCTAAAGCAAAACATCATCTGATATATCCACTATCTCCAGAATAATATGAGAAGATATCTTACTGCTCGACAATAAAGGAAATGTGGGATAAACTACAGGTCACCTTTGAAGGAACGAATAAGGCAAAGAAACATAGAATAAGCATTTTACTACATCAATACGAAACTATTGGCATGAAACATGGAGAAACCATAGATTAATTCTTTGGATGATTTAATAAAATCATTACTACCTTAAAGAACTTGGGAAAGATATATCCCAATGATGAACTTGTAACAAATATTTTAAGGCAACTACTAAAGGAATGGAGACCAAAGGTGACAACTTTAGAGACTGCAAAGGATCTCGATACCATCTCACTCGACTGGCTAAGAGGAAACTTGATGATCCATGAAGCTGAGCTTAGACAAGTTGAAGGATCCTCATACAAAAAAGGAATGACACTAAAAGCAACTAATGAATCAATCAGTGATGAAAGCAACACTTAGTTACAAATAGATGGCGATACGAATTTAATTTCGTGGTCAGGAAATATGCCCGCTTCTACAAAAAGAATCCAATGAAGAATGATTATAATAAAGTGAGACATCTAGAATAAAAGTGCATCACCCTAGAACTTTAGAAAGAGAAATGTGCAGGAAAGATCTTATTTCTAGAAAAAGATCTTACAAAGTTTGTTAATGGAAGGAACAACCTTGATGCATTACTTGGTAGTGGTAAATGCGTTTTTGACAAAGTTGGAATAGGTTACAATGAAAATAATAATGTTAGGCCATACAAAAACTTCTTTGTTAAATCTAACAGTAATTATAGTCACAACAGCAAGAACCTGATACATGGTAGAAATTATAACAATTCTCATTCATCTATTTTATGCTTCTACTATGGTAGACATGGTCATATAAGAGGACTAACGACTTTGAATTTTGAAAGCTATCAGGTTTGTGAGGCTTGTTTAAAAGGTAAACAAGTTAGAAGCAAATTTCCTCCTAAAAATATTGTGTCTACTAACCAACCACTTGAACTTATGCATATGGATTTATTTGGTCCCATTAGTACTTAAAGTTTTGTTGGTAAATATTACGATTTTGTTTTAGTAGATGATTATTCCAGATTTACATGGGTTTTCTTCCAATCAAATAAGGATGATGCTTTTGAAGTTTTTGAGAAGTTTTGCAAAGAAAATCATATAAAAAAGGATATTGCATTACTTCAATTCAGAGTGATCATGGAGGAGAATTCGATAACAGAAAATTCAAAGATTTCGGTAATGAAAATGAGATATCTAACAATTTTTCATGCCCAAGGACCCCTCAACAAAATGGAGTAGTTGAAAGATAAAACAGGACTCTCGTTGATATGGCCAGAACAGTGCTATGCGAAAGTGGTTTACCTCATGGTTACTAGGCAGAAACCGTTTCAACTACCTGTTACAATCTTAATAGGTGCCTTATATGACCCATTCTGAAAAAGACCCCTTATGAGATGTGGAAAGGAAGAAAACCAAATGTTGCTTACTTTCGAGCATTTGGTTACAAATGATTCATTCTTAATAATGGAAAAGACAATCTTAAAAGGTTCGATGTGAGATCAGATGAAGCCATCTTCTGCGCTACAATATTGCCAGTAAAGGTTTAGAGTTTATATTAAAAGAATAAAGAAGATAGAAGAATCAATACATGTAGTATTTAATGAAGTACTACCCCCATTAACAACAGTTGATTCAGATGATGAAGAACATCCCTTAACTCCTAAAATTATATCACAAACTCAAACAACACCTATAGTACCTTTGGAATTACAAGATCAAGAAGGTACTTCTAAAGCTAGGATAGAGAAGGCTCCTTCCTCTCATTAGGAGCTTATACATTGAAAAACACCAAAAGAATGGAGAGGCCTTAATACACATCAATACATTTTAGTATATCCCTCTGAAAGTCTAAGAATTAGATCATCTTTTAAGAACAACTTTGTTGCCCTCATCTCACATTTAGAACCAAAGACCATTGAAGAGGCTTTTAATAATGAAAATTGGGCTTCAACCATGAAAGACGAACTAAATCAGTTTAACAAAAACAAAGTTTGGTATCTAGTACCTCGTCCATAAAACAAGTCAGCCATTAGAACTTGTTAGGTTTTTGGAAACAAACTTGATGAAATGGTAAGCTGTTAAGAAACAAAGCTATACTTGTAGCTTAAGATTATAATCAATATAAAGGTATTGATTTTGGTGAAACTTATGCACCGATTGCTAGATTGGAATCGGTTAGAATTTTACTTGCCTCATATGTTATACAAACTTCAAATTGTTCTAAATGGATATCAAAAGTGCCTTCTTAAATGGATATATTAATGAAGAAGTGTTTGTTAAGTAGCCTCCAAGCTTTGACAATGAAAACTATCTTGATTACGTGATGAAGTTGACTAAAGGCCTATATTGTCTAAAACAGGCCCCTCGAGCATGATATGAGAGGTTAAGTAATTTTCTTCTTGAGAATAACTTCGAAAGTGGAAAGGTAGATAAAACCTTCTTTATTAAGAAAAAGGAGAATGATTTACTTATAGTGCAAATATATATTGATGACATAATATTTGGTGCCATTAATCAATCTTCCTGTAAAGAATTCTTAGCATTAATACATGGGGAGTTTGAAATGAACATGATCAAAGAATTATCTTTCTTTCTCTAAATAGGAATCAGATAAACAAAAAAGGGATCTTCTTTAGCCAAGACAAATAAGCAAAAGAACTTATCAAGAAGTACCACTTTGAAAATGCCAAACCTATGGGTACTCCTATATACACTAATTGATAAGGATAAAGAAGGCAAGGCTACATATGAGACAAAATATATAGGAATGATCATATCACTCTATATCTTACAAGGTCAAGACCAGATTTATGCTTAGTATGTGCCTTTGCGCATATTTTCAATCAGATCCAAAAGAAAGCTACCTTCAAACAGTCAGAAGGATCTTTCAATATCTTTAGGGAATTATGGACTTCGAACTATGGTATCTAAAAACTTATTCTTTTAATATTGTTGGCTATTATGATGCAGATTATGTAGGTGACAAAGTCGATCAAAAAAGCACAAGTGGTCACTGTCAATTTCTTAGAGGATGTCTAGTCTTTTGGTCTTGTAAGAAACAAAATTACATAGCTCTTTCAACAACTGAAGTAGAATATATATTAGCAGTCAGCTATTGTGCTCAAATCTTATGGATGTAGCATCAGCTCCTAGATTTCTATTTAAACTTTAATCATATCCCTATATTATATGATAATACTAGTGTAATAAGTCTTTCAAAAAAATCCTGTGGACCATTCTAGGACTAAGCATATAGAAATCCAGCATCATTTTCTTAGAGATCATGTTTTAAAAGGAACCATTGATATTTTCCATGTTAATACTGAAAATCAATAACTCTTTTATGCTACTTCATTTTGGTAGGCCCTTTCTAGTCCAAACCTTAAATAAGCTCCTTCTGGTTTAGAATTTTCTCATTAGTTTTGAGATCTCCTCCTAATTTAAGAGGCTCTTTCTAGTTTGGAAGGCCCCTTTTAATTTTAGAAGCATCCTCTCAATTTGACAAAATAGAGCTTTTCATGGAGTTGTTTCAGCTTTTAAAAATGATCGCGTTGTTCTGACAAGTTTCTATGTGTGTCTGACAGAAGTATGTAGATGATCACACTTCCTCTTTTAGTTTGTATGGCTACCCATCCTCATATGAGATCCAGATGGAAGAATCACTCACTACAAGAATTACATATAAAAGCGTCGCAAAAAACGTCACAAAATGTGTAGGCAAAAGGTTTCTGTGACGTTTTCAGAAACGTCGCGAAAAGATTATACTTTTGGCGCGTTTTTGGAAATGTCACGGAAAGTCACATTTCGCGACATTTTCTGGAAACGTCATGGAAAGTTAGTTTTTTCTGTGAAAGCATTTCATGACATTTTCGGAAAGCATTCCGCGACGTTTTTCTTTTATTTATTTTTTTCACTTTTTGAAAATAAATTTAATTTACTAATTATTTTTATTAAATTAAAAATAAATTAATAATTACTATGTTACTTAATCCTCAAGAACTTTTCATTATTATTAATTATTATTAAATTAATAATTACTATATTACTTCATCCTCGAGAACTTTTTCATCCCAATGTAGTTCTTCTTTGTCTATAGTCAACTAGTTCAATATAATATGCAATACCATGCTTTTGATCAAACCCTCTTTGGAATGTGTTTCTTCAAACTGTTTCTGACTAGAATTTTACAATTTGTAAGTCAAGCATTACAAGCTTATACGTATTTTCACACTTGTAAATCTCACAAGCATTAACAGAAAACTCACAATAGCATTTCAAGAGCCAGCTTGTAAACACCATAAAGACTCTGTCATGTTAACATACAAAAGTCGCAGAACAAATATATAAGAATATTTGAAATTAAGTCTCCACTTTCTTCTTCCTCCTCCACTAGTTGCTTAAGATTTTCATTAGGAGTGAACTGCTGAATCACTAATAGAACTTGTCTCCATTAAAGGAGCTATTGGTGGTGACCTTCCAACTACAAACAGGTTGCACATGCTGATGGATTTCAGTGCTCCAATGATGTCAACTTTGCTCTCTACCTCTCTTTTCTGGTAAGTCACTGAATCTTGCTTTTTGCTATAGTTGATGAAATCATCGAATAAGAGCTCACCGCTCTTGGTTTTGTCTTCTTCACCAGTCTTGTTACCACTGCTGTCCTTAATATTGCGATTCAGTTAATCAGATTGCTGCTCCATACTTGGGGGCCTTCCAAAGTTTGAATTCCACTTTATGGAGAAACCTATATGCCAGTACTACAAATTCAGATGCATATGCTGAGATAAAAATATTTGGTCCTTTAACTCCACTTAAAAAAGTTTGAATTACAAGATGGATTTATGACTCTTGTATATTCTTCATTCAAATCGATCAAAGAATGCAATCTAGGATCGTCCTTATTACTACAATCCATAAACGTAATGTCACAAGAAGGAGAGTGTGTGTCATTCCTCTCCTTCACACACTGTTGCTCCCAACACTCATGCTACCGCTGAATGGATGCCAGGTACCACGTAGCTTAAAGAACTTGCACTGACATTCGTGATAAACCAAATGGATAAAATATTCTTGCAGCATATCGTTTAAGTTGTAGGATCAACTTTGAAATCCATTTAATTACTGGTCAAATGTTCAGTTTTAACATTATTTAAATATTTGGGATTAAGCCCCTACAATATCATCATCTGATATTTAACATTGACAAGAAGCGGGGTATTTACATGGCTAGCAACTATATAGAGAAGTAGATTATATGCTGCTCCTGACCAAGAAGTCTTGGCTATAACCCCTGTAGCTTTCACAATTCGATTTTTTAGAGGGAACATGACGATAAATCTAGGAATGTACTGGAGGAGACATGACGATAAACAATGGTAATAGATATATTTATATCCTAAGGAGCGTCAGACCTCAACTGATCTGCATTCCCATCGCAAAGCAACTGTAAACTCATTCAGGTAATATTAGGAATATAAGGTAGTCAAATCTCTCATCTGAAATGTGACTTGAGTAAGCATGTCTAACATGAAAGCAGTTGATGCTCGCAAAAAGATTAAGTTCATAATTATGAAGAATCACAGTGTCTGCAGATGTAAGTTGCATATGTCACCTAAATTTTCTTCATACTAGCAAATACTTCACAACATACCTAGTAAAGAATGTCCTATAAAAGAGAGATGAATCCGGATCTAGTGTGGCCTTCCTGACTCAATCTCAACCTATTGAAACAGGATAAAGCATATTTGAATCTTCAGGAAAGAAGAGGAGCCCTAACCCTCATATTTCTAGAAATTTCCAGAAGAAACCCCTAGATTTATTTTGGTGAAGGGCTTAACTAGACCAATATGTGGTTGTCATGTACATGTCTCTCAAGAACTACAACTTTGCTCAATGCTGGCTTACTTGTTTTTACCAAAAAATAAGGATGGACATCGATCCTTTGGAAGTTTAGGAAAAAGCGGAAAGTAAAGAATGAAAAAGAACTTGACAAACGTGGTCATTTATAATGCACACTAAAACACTTATTTTGTGTCAAATGAATTTTATATCTTGTTCAGGGATGTGTAAACTTGAAATTTTAACAACCTGAGGGTGACGCAACATAGAGCCCTTTGGCTACTCCTGGATATCGAACCATTCCAATTGGCTGCTTAATTATAACCTAAGAAAGGAATGAAAACCAATTGGCTGCCTAATTCCAATTGGTTCAGCGCCAGCGACGGGGAGGTAGAAATAGAGGGGGTCAAGAAACAACGTGATGATGTAAGACACAAGAAAGATGAGGTTCCATTTGTTGATGAACTTGCTTCCAGGTTCATGAATATGATCCCACCATGATTTACAAGCTGGTGGGAAAGTGGGTAAAGCGTGAGGAAATTGGACAAATTGGAAGCGATGGAGGCAAAGAAACCACAGCCAGTTTGCTGTTTGGGATCGTCAAAAGCCATATCTCTACAAAACAAACCCTATCCAAACACAAACTCTTCTCTTCTTAATGGGTATTATAGAAAATGAAGCTTACAACTAAAATTGAAGAAAAGGGAGAGATATTGGAAGCCCAAATCAAAGAACAATCGAAAGGAGGGAGGAGAAGCTCAACAACGACGTACCTCTAGCTATCGGCGGCAAGGCCAAAATGTGAGGGGAGGGGGCGCAGACGGTTTTAAGAAAACAAAAAATAAACTAAATGACTTGCTCCTATAAAATAATGTTTTAGCTTGCCCATCTGTGACATTTTCTTCAACAAAAAGTCGCAGTTTCTATTCTGCAACATTTGATTCATAAAATGTCTCGGAAAGTGTAACAAATCTGCTGTGTTTTCATAAAACATTGCGAAAAATTCAAACTTTTTGTGACGTTTTTAAAACGTCACGAAAAGTCTATACAATTTCCGATGCAGATTGTATAAATTTTTTGTTGTGATTTAATATACCAGAAATAGACGTCTCTCTTCCACTCATCATTTTTTTCAAAAGTGTCGCTCTCTTCCTCTCTACACCCTAACTTTTTGTCTTCTCTCTATTCTTTCCTCCAAAAGCTGCTAAACCTCAATGACATGAATCAAATGAAAAGGACAAAAGAAAACTCTAATTTCTACTGATAGACATGGTGAAGCTCATGTTAGTGAACCTATCTCCTCAAAACCCCAAGTATCAGAAACTCCCATTCTATCTCTACTCATTCCTACTAAAAAAACTTCCACACCTCCTAAACTCGGTCATAAAGATAAGGAAGTACCTGAAGTGCACTGGATTACAAATGACAATGAATCATATGAAGAACCTGCTCAGTTGATTAGACAACTATAAACTAGAGCTAGTATGGCAAAGCAAGTTGTACAAGAAAAAACTCCTCAGACTAAAAAGAAAAAGGAAGAAGAATCTAGAAAAGAAAAAGGGAATAAATAAAGAAAGGCAAAGAGCTTATGACTGAAAATACTATTAAGGACCCCATTGATAAAAATGAGCTATTTCATGAAGAAATAATTCCTAAAGAAAAAAGGGCAAAAAAAATAAAGATAGCAGCATAAAAGCAAGGAAAGACATCAGTACCATAAAAAATGTTTCAATGCAAGAAAAGAAAGGTGGTTACTGGGTAGATCTTGCCTCCCATGATGTTGGATGATATAGGTATACCTATCTTTCCTTATTTTGTTACCACTGGTTAGGAAAATTTTCCCAAATTAGATGAGATTGTATGTGATGAGCTAGTCAGGACATTTTACACACATATGAGAAAAGAAGAAAGTGATTGAAGCTAGTCATTGTCTCACGGGTACACGAACATGAAATTTTAATTTCTTAAGAAATTTTAGGAGATATATTGGACATAACTCCTATAGGGAGAATTTATTTTTTCTGTCATCAGTGGGATATCTGAGATCTAGATTTGGTAGAAGTTGTTAAATCCATATGCCTTCATGCTGAAAACACCCAATATGGGAGACCTTGGAGTAGGCAATTAGATTTATTGCCATGATGCCTCATCTCGTTATCAATTATCTCAATCTTTCCCATAAGTAGCTCTGTTGAAAGTTGTAGTTTGTTGGACACTTATGTAATGTATAATTTCCTAAAAGAGAATATAATGAATCTTTCAACAATAATCTTTAAGTTCATGGTGGATAAAGGGAATCATAAGAATACTACTGGTTGTCTACCTTATGGGATGTTGCTCAAAAAGATTTTCACCTATTATGGAGTTCCTTTTGCAAATCTAAATTAGTATGTACCAGCTAAGTTTCACCCTTCCATTCCCTACCAATTTGGATACAAATTGCAAAACAATGTCTAGGTAAAAAAAGATTTGAAAAGGTAGCAAAAAACTTAGATCCTACTCCATATCAACAAATTCCTGTCCCTCATAAGGATGAAAATAGTACAAATATCCAACAATAGCTATAGGGAATTTAAGCCAATCAAGAACAAATAGATAGCATATAAAACTAGCTTCTGGCCATTCAGATTTTTCTCAGAAAAATCTTTGAATCTCTTCAATAACTCTATTTTTCTTGCTGATCTGTTCTTACATAGTTATGATATTGTTTGATGCCTTAGATATTTTCCCTCAATTGTTTTGATAATGACAAAAGGGGGAGAAATAGTTAATGATATATTTTGCAATTGATGATGTTTTTACTTTGCAACTATGATATAATTTCAATATTGCCTTGATGATATATATGTTATTGATGATATATTCTCTTAAAATGTTAAACCAACGATAGGCTCGTTTCTTTACAAGTTAGGCTCCTTCTAATTATAACTATGAAGAAAGTTTATAGGTACCTTTTGAAAGCCTTTATTATTGTTTGAATTTGAACATATATCTATTATTATTTGTTGCCATCAAAAAGGGGGAGATTTTTAGCTCAAAGGTTATGTTTAACAATTTAGATGATAACTTTATAATATTTCAAAATTCAAACTAGATTTATTTCTTTTTATAGGCAACGATATAATTCTTAAAAGGAAATAAAATCATAGGATAATTGCTTCCTTTCTTATAAGAATCTTCTTTATGAACTTGTCTATTCAAAAATGGTGCCGTAACATTCGGAAGGCTTTTATGAATTCGAATAAATAACTCCAAAAGTCTTGAAAGAATGTCTTAATATCTAAGATTTCAGTAGAGATAATATCAAAGATTAAGCAACAGTTAGTTGAGGAAATTGTCTACTTAAGGAAGAGTCACATTTACAAAATACACGAGACTTGTGAAATATCTTACAACATCAATATTCTTAAAAGTTATATCAAACGCTTTGTGCTTTAGAAAGTGATATCACTCTATTAAGAGAGACTGTTAAATCCTTCATACATTTCTTATTGAGAGATTGTAGAGTCTAGCAAAATACTACTACTGTAGAAGGTTGAAGAACCTTAAAAAATATACACTTGTGAGCTTGAAGAGGCTTGTCAAGTTACTACTTCGCTATTATTGTGAAATACTTAAGTTGGATACTTGAGGACTGGATGTAGGCTTTGTTATAATTCGAACCAGTATAAACCTACTATGACATTTTCTCCCTTTTCCTAACTTTTAAATTTTCGCATTATAAGTTTGTGTTTTCAAGATGCTTCTTCAATTTTACAATAAGCTCTTTCTATTTTTATATTACAAGAGGTTCCTTTCATTTTAAACATTAAAAGGATCATGTCGATTAACAGGATCCTTTCTTTTTGAGCGCTAGCAGACTTCTATCAATTAAATAGGCTCCTCTTATTTTGAGAGTTAACAGGCTCCTTTTAATTAATAGGCCTTTTTTTAAAACTTTAACAAGATCATTTTGAAGTATATACGACCTTTCTATTTATAAATTTAGTTTGTAGTAGGATCTTATCAATTTGAAAGTACCTCAAAATTTTTTATACACATAATTCACCCCCCCCCCCCTTCATGCGTGTGTTTGCTTTATCAAAGGGTATATTCAATATTATTAATTAATGGATGTTTATTGTATATGATAGATAAAGTTGATATTTACTATAAAATAAAAATTACAAAAACATCTTCAGCAACTAAGGAATTAACTTGATATACAAAAAATGATAGGAATAATTATGTAACTTTCTTTTAAAACTGACCATCAAGATGTAGATTTGACATATTTGTTCATTAATTAATTTTTAGGTATTTAGTTTAAAGAACAATCTAAAGTACAATGACAATCTCTTGCATTATCCATTTAGTTAGATTATTTGGATGTAGATTTTATATTGAAGTTTTCAAACTCATTTCCTTTTCCATTATTGATCTTTTTCTCAATAAGGTGGTGTGTGCTTTGATAAAATTTTCACATAAAACAAACTTTTCTGAAGCTCCAAAACTGATTTAAATTTTAGAAACATTAAATGGATTGGTGAAAACTTTTAGATCAAATCACACTCACAACCTTGTATTCACCACTTAATCAACATTTCAATGTTGTCTTTCTAAATTAATTTTATGATTGTAAAGTTAACAATTAAGCTGAATTCAGTTTTGGAGATTATAATTGGTATTTTGGTTTATATAAATTTAGTTAAAGGTTTAGAATAACTTAATTAAGATGAACCTTGTACTCGAAACTTATACTTGAATTCAACTCATATGAGTAACAAATATAAAATATCTATTGATTTAAAATAAAAACAATATAGTCACTGTAAAACATTGGTATTTTGATTTGTTTTACTTTTTTATTTTTACAATATTATGTACTTTTTTGTTAGAGTAGTGATCCAAAGGCAATCACCTTTATCACTTTTGTGCAAACTTTATTTTGATTAATAAAGTGAAAGGCAATTTTCATTAATTTGATATTCGTTTATATATGAATTGATGTTGATCTTAAATTGAATTAATGAAGTCTAGGATACAAAACATAGTATGAAGGAATTATGATGAGATCATGATAATAAGACTCCTATCATATGCAATTATGTTAGTATCTAAATAATCCCCAATCATAGGATCAATAAGACAAGACATTATTAATCCAAATAGACTAGCACATTTTATAATCCATGAATTTGATCAGGCGGTGGATCTCACAAACTATAGGCATGAGATGTTTAGAGTTAACATGTGGATGCCTACTAAGAGTAGCAAGTACATCAAAAGACTTGCTATGAGATTATCATATGGATGATCTATCAAATGTCAATGATTAATCTCATTATAGCAATGATGTAATATCCTTAGACTTGAGGTACTCAAGAATATCTTGGATACTAATCATGTGCTTTAACATCATTCCTTGTTACCTCAAGACGAGGTCACTCTTAGTGTGGTGATAGGTACAATTATTGGCATTCGAAGGTAATTGGGTAGCTAATAAAGGATTCACCACTTTTGATAGAAGGAGATGATACCTACGACCTTTTGTTAGGTTCATTACTTAGGAGTCTTTAGCCAGAGCAGTTATGTGTCATGAAGAAAGTCTTCAATGACACATAGAGTAATGAGATCCTAGGACAAGAACTAATATCACTTGGACTAGATGTGACGAAGTCAGTCTAGTAGGAGTTGATACATAGCCCATACTCTGAACCAAGTAGGGCATAGTATGTCAAAGGATGAATTGCATGGTAATTATCTATGGGAAGGTTCCTAAGTTGGATAATTAACTATACAAGAATTCATGTGTTAATCCACTTATATTTTAGTAAATTGGCATCATGAAACCCTTCATGATTTTCTTAAATTAAGAGTTAATTCAAGTGCCTAAAATAACCAGGAACCTAACGGTCACACGTATAAAAGATCGTATGAAAAACATAATGTGTATGGCTGATTTTAAGTAGGCCACGCATAAAAGTTAGAATGAAAAACATAGTGCGTATGGCTAATTTTAAGTAGGTCACGACTGAAGCCTCGACAGTTGATATATATAAGTGAGTTCTTCACTTATGTACAAAAAGGTTTTTACTAGTTCTTACACACTCAAGTGAGAGAGAAAGGGCTTTAGAAGAGTTCTAGAGATAGAGAAAAGAGGCCTTGAGTTATCTTCATGTAATTTATGCAATTGTTGCGTAAATCTAGTTGCATGCAAGATAGTCTTAATCTATCTCCTCATTTGAACATCTACTTGAACTTATCAAGTTTGGTGTTCTAACACCCTTACAAATTGTTCTTCTTCATCTTTGTGTGTTCTTGGGTGATCAAGGAAGAGTTTGGTGATTGCAATAATTGAAACAAGGAGGAGAAATTTAAAGGTAAAATTATTTAAGTTTTCATGTTCTTAAGAATCTTATGTGTGTATATGTGATTTTGGCTTTTTGGGGTTATCATGGTGTCAGAATTTAGATTTTGACACTGCTACTTCATTATCATGCATGTGATGCATGTATATATGGCTAAACCAATATTGGTATTAGAACTAGTTTATGCATGTATTAGATGATGTATTGAACATGTGCAAAGTGTGGTAGGTTGTGACTGAAATGCATGTTGATTTGGAACAATTCGTGTATATTGTAGAAAAATTTTTTCTGATTTTTTTCATAAAAATGTTTATAAGGTGTTATATCATGTCTTTGTCAATGGAAATTTCCATTAAATGTTATTTTCTATTTTATTTCAAATTAATATCTAATCTGTTCATATGTTGGTTTCGGGGAATTTCTAGAAAACTGAATGCATGTGCTGCTTTTGAAAATTTTGTAATTATTCAAGAATTTTTTTTTTCTGATTTTCTTTCACAAAAATTTTTATAAATTGTTATTTTATGTTTCTATCAAAGGAAAACACAATTGAATGTCATTTGCTATTTTATTACATATTTTAGTTTCATCCTAGTGCATGTATGAAGATTTGGGAAATTCTAGAAATCTGACGAACATGCATGCTTGTAAATTCCATATTAATTTTTATAATTTTTTTTATGAATTTTATGCATACACGTGTAAGATAAGATATTTACACGTGTTTGAGATGCATGTCACTTGTTGTTAAAGTGATTATCTTATGCATGCATGATGTAGAGTATGACTAGTGTTAGAAGTACAATGACAAGTGTCATAAGCATGTGATGTGCTGGCTAATTCCACAATTAATAAATAATTCCTAAGAATTAGTTTCTGTAATTTTTTTAGGCATATTTGGGATGTGTATAAGACTCTGGATTTTTTTTCCCAAAACTAGTTGAACTTGATTCAATTAATAAATTAAGTCAAAGTCAACATTGGTCAACTTTTTGAAAGCTAATGAAGTTGAGTTAATTAATGAATTATGGTGTATGTTTTTCAATTATAGGACCTTAATAAAGTTTTTTATGAGATAAGAAATGCATTATTTTGATGGTAGCAACATGTTTAGTGCATGTGCTTGGAAAAAAGGTTTCAGAAATTTTCCGAATATCAAATTGGTCCTTTTAGTGTCTAATAGGTTATCTTATTTATCTTGATGATTTTGGCTGTCAAGATAATTTTGGCTTATAAAAAAATTAGTTACATAAATTTGAGATGACCTAGGGATATTATAGATGACTAATTGATGTATGAAAATTTTGGAAACCCTAGGGATTAATTTAGAATTAATCCAAGTATAACATAACATTTCTAGTGTCACTAGAAAAAGGCATATAAATACTAGAATTAAAGTGTTTAATTTGGACATCAAAATAATTGAATTTTAGGGTTTTAATCGAATTATATTCACAATTCAAATTATCTGAGACTAACTCTAGTACCCGATTCAATTCAATAGTTGAATTGAATCACAAACTTTTGATGTATAGCCAAGTCACAACATCAATTACACCTCCTTTATGTGATACATGCATTAGATGCATTTTAAGGGTGCTTATGGACATAGGCTCAATTTAACTGAGTTGTCCATAATTTAAATATATATGTGTGTTATATATACAATATCATCTAAGTATTGATGAAACCAAAGAACAATTCCCTCAACCAAAATATTAGGACTTACGCCTTCTATTGATATGGCAAGAACCAGAGTTCTTTTAGAGTGAGGTTGTTGGGTAAACCCAAGCTTGCTCTACACAAATATGTTCAAACCATAGAAATTAGATTTCTAGATTAATGGGTTGGTCCTAACTAGAAGCATTGATTTGTTGGGCAAACCCAAAGTCAAGGTGGATAGAGGCAAAGTTACGTTATATACATGGAACGTATACAAATTAATAGTTAATAACCCAGTGAGTGTGCTAAATCAACAGTTGATGGCACAAGTTGATAGTTGCATAACTAAATGCAATTGGTATGAATGATACCTATCGATTGACCTAAGGTGGTTTGTTAGGCAAACTCAAGGTCTTTCTTGGTGATATTAGATACCGACACCTTAAGAAAACTATAAGTTTTCTCGAATTCGTAGTGAGGGCTATGAATTTGACTAAGAATAGTGGGACCCATAAAACATGTGATTAAAGTCCTTATCGAAATGCATTAGTGTACATTCTAACACTTTCTCTCATTTTTTTAGGTTATTGAATCACCGTGATGTCTTCATCTAGTGTGAACCTACGCTCTCTATTAAACTATAACAAACTTATGGAACCTAACTTCTTGGAATGAAATTTGAGAATTGTTCTCAAATCTGAAAAACTAGGATATGTCTTAGATGAACCATTTCCAGATCTCCTTGCTATTGATGCATCTGATGAGGATTAGAAAGCTTATAAGAAGCTACTAAATGACATTGAGCTGGCTAGTTGTAAAATGCTAGCCTCTATGTCACCAAAACTACAAAAGCAGCATGAGGCTATGGATGCTCATACCATAGTCTGCCATCTAAGGGAACTGCATGATGAGAAAGCTTGGTCTGAAAGGTTAGAGAACCTTGAGGTTGCTCTTTCGCTTTAGGATGGCTGAGGGATCATCTCTAGTGTAGTAGGCGTTAAAGATGTATGGATACATTGAGAGATTAGGTAGTTTCGTAATGGATCATACATTAATTATAGACTTAATTCAAACTGGTTTGATTGATAGTTATTCATAGCTCGTGCTTAACTGTCGGATGAACCAAATATCAACAAGATACCAGAGCTAGTTAATTTGCTCAAAACAGCTGAGCAAACTATCAAGAAAGATAGTAAGGTTGTGATGTTGGTGGACTCTACTTTTGGTTCTTGTAAGAAGAACTAAAAGAATAAGAAGAAGTCCAAGAAACCAGTGGAAGGTGTAGCCAAGAATAAAGCAAAGGAGACAACATCAAAGGGGATATGCTTCCATTGCAACAAGGAAGAACATTGGAAGAGACACTGCAAAGCTTATCTAGAGTCGCTGAAGCAGAAGAAGGAATTAGATGCCCCACCGTCTACTTTAGGTAGGTTATTTTTCATTGAGGTTAATATTATTTCTGATAATAACATTTGAGTATTAGATACCAGATGTGGCTCACATATATATGTGGATATGCAGGGTCTCATGGATAGTAGACCATTTAAGAAGGGAGAGATAGACCTATGTGTGGGAAATGGAGCAAGAGTTGCTAATGGACCTATGTGTGGGAAATGGAGCAAAAGTTGCTGCATTAGTTGTAAGAACATATGTTTTGTATCTTTTTAGTGGGCTAGAGCTAATTTTGGATAATTGCTATTATGTACCCATTGTAACAAAGAACATTATATCTGTTTCATGTCTTAAGAAAGCGAGATTTAATTTAACTTTTTCAAACAATGTTTGTTCAATTAGGTTAAATGAAATGTTGTATGGTACTATTACATTATGCAATGGTATTTACACATTAGATACATGTAATCCAATTGTAAATATCAATACAATAAAAGACAAAACAAGATAACTTAAAATCATTTTACTTATGACATTGTCGACTTGGCCATATAAGTGAGAAATGCATTATTAAGCTACACAAGAGTGGTAGCTCAGGATCATTTGATCATGAATCATATGACATGTAAATCTTGCTTGTTAAGCAAGATGACTAAATTACCTTTTAAAGGAAAGGGTGAACGATTGAAAGGGTTATTAGACCTAATACATTATGATGTATACGGTCCAATGTCCATTCTTGCCAGAGGTATTTTTATGTACTTCATTACCTTTATTGATGATTATTCATGATATGGGTATGTGTATCTAATGAGATACAAGTCTAAAGAATTTGAAATGTTCAAACAATTTAGATGTGAAGTAGAGAAACAACTCAGTAGAAGTATCAAGACACTTCGATTAGATCAAGGTGGTGAATACTTGAATGAGGATTTTCTAACATATCTCAGAGATAATGGGATAGTATCATAGTGGACTCCACCTTACACACCGCGACATAATGGTGTGGTTGAAAGAAAAAACTAAACCTTGTTAGACATGGTAAGGTCAATGATCAACTTAGCAAATCTATTGAAATTATTTTGGGTTTATGCACTCGAGACTACTGTTTATGTGACAAATAGAGTCCCTTCAAAGGCAATTAAAGTTATTCCTTATGAGATATGAACTAACAAAAAATCCTATCTTTCTTATATGAAAGTCTAGGGTTATCTGGCTTATGTGAAGTCGATTCAATCAGACAAGCTTGAAGCGAAATATGATAGATGTAGGGTATCCTAAGGAAACAATTGGATATTAGTTCTATAATGTTTTAGATAAAAAGGTTTTGTCTTAAAGCATGATGTCTTTTAGAGAAAGAGTTTCTTTTAACAGAAGACAGTAGAAACAAAGTTGAACTTGATGAAGTTCATAACGTTTAAACAGACGCAGTTCAACTGCCTGAACTCGAAATTGTTGTTTACGAAGATGAGATAATAGTTAAACCTTCTAACACACAAAATGTTCGTAGGTCAAGTAGGATATGCAATGTTCCAGAGAGATAACTTTGGTTGACCCACCTGAAGGGCTAAAACCCATAGGGTGGAAGTGGATTTTCAAGAAGAAAATCGACATGGATGATAATGTGATTACTTATAAAGCAAGGCCAGTTGCTAAAGGATATCATGATAGATAAGGAGTTGACTGACGAGACATTTAGCCGCATAGCCATGCTTAAATCCATTAGAATACTCCTAGCCATTGCAGCTCATTATGATTATGAAATATAGCAAGTGGATGTGAAGATGACTTTCCTAAATGGAAACCTAATTCTAGATGTGTATATGATACAACTTAAGGGCTTCATATCCAAAGACGACAAAAGGGTATGTAAGCTTCAGAAATCTATTTATGGATTGAAGCAAGCATCTAGGAGTTGGAACATCTAATTTGATGAGATAATCAAAGAGTTTGGTTTCTCACAAAATCCTGATGAACTTTATATATACAAGAAGGTTAGTGGGAGTGCTATCATATTCCTTGTGTTATATATAGATGACATATTACTAATAGGAAATGATGTCTTAAATTTGCAATCAGTCAAAATTTAGTTGTCCCAGAATTTTTCCATGAAAGACCTTAGAGAAACAACTTATATATTGGGAATAAAGATCTATATATATAGATCAAAGAAGTTACTAGGTCTTTCACAATCGACATACATAGATAAAGTGCTAAAGAGGTTTAACATTGAGCAGTCCGAAAGAGGGTTTCTTCTGATGACTCATGGGATAAAACTCTTCAAAATCTATGCGTCCCAAGAGGCAAGATGAAAGGACTTACATGAGTATGATCCCGTATGCTTCAACGGTAGGATTAATCATATATGCTATGTTATATACAAGACCCGATATATCATATGCTGTAAGTGTTATGAGTAGATATCAATTGGATCCTAATGAGTGTTACTATGTGGCTTTAAAAAATATCCTAAATGACTTGAGATGGACTAAGGATGTATTCTTGATATACGAAAATGGAGATCCGTAGTGAGCGAACATACAGATGTCAATTTTCAATCTGACTAGGATGACTCTAAATCTCAGTTAGGTTATATTTTTACACTAATTGGTGGAGTAATCAGTTGGAAGAGTTTCAAATAAGAGATGAATGTCAATTCGATGAACGAGTCAAAGTACATTGTAGCTGCAGAAGCGGCGAAAGAAGTTGTTTAGATCTAGAAGTGTGTTACAGAACTTGAAGTGGTTCCAAACATAGTAGGCCCAATACTGTTTTACTGTGACAACAATGAGGTTATTGTTTAAGCTAAGGAACCAAGGTCTCATAAGAGGTCTAAGCATGTACTCAAGACATGTCACCTGATCAGGGAGATAATTGATAGAGGTGAAGTGAAGATAGAGAGAGTGCCAGATTAGAACATCTCTAATCCTTTGACTAAGCCACTTCCTCAAATAAAATTTGATTCTAGGGTACTCACCAATGGTATTAAATACAAAGGCGATAGGTTTTAGTGCAGGTGGAAGATTGTTAGAGTAGTGCTCCAAATCACTTTTGTAGAAACTGTATTTTGATTAATAAAGCAAAAGGAAATTTTCATTAATTTGATATTCATTTATATGTGAATTGTTGTTGTTAAGTCAGGTAGACTTTACGATGTCTTAATTTTGATGATAATCTAATAATAATAATGTTAGAAACAAATGAACATTTTAACAAGTGTGTTAAGTGTGCAGAAGTGAAAGAACAAAGCAGACGAAATGTAAAGCAGATGAAATGCAAGCCAGACGAAGTGCATAGACGAAATGCAAGTTAGTCGAAGTGCACAGACGAAATGCAAACCAGACGAAGTGCAAAGATGAAATGCAAACCAGACGGAGTGCATAGACGAAATAAAAATCAGACGAAGTGCACAGACGAAGTACAAGACAAAGACAATACTCAGAAGAAGTTACGTCAAAATATGGACGGTTACTTAGTTGAAGTTAGTTACAGAACTCAACTAACTAACAGTTGTCAAGA
>JAOSBN010000005.1:13344292-13361229 GCA_027563595.1 Erythroxylum suave | reverse complement strand
CCCGAAATCATATGGGTAGAAAATCTGAAGTGGTCAATTAGGTTAGGATATTGATTTCACATTGTTTTATTTTGGTCGAAATTGTAAGTACCAAGTTTTGCCTAATTTTGTCATTTACCCTATTAGATTAATTATGCAAAATTGACCCGAAATCATATGGGTAGAAAATCTGAAGTGGTCAATTAGGTTAGGATATTGATTTCACATTGTTTTATTTTGGTCCAAATTGTAAGTACCAAATGTTATTAATGAGGGCTTTTATATCTGATCGATTTGATGATGATAATTACAATAAGATACCCGGATTTGTCATTGAGCATGCATTGTGCATACTTTTTAGACATTGATGTGCATAAAAGAACACTTGTACATTTGTGCACAAATGTGATATTGTGAATGTGTTGTGTATTTTTTAGAGGAGCACATTGGACGCGGGTCAGACATTGCCAGACCATCAAGGCAATAGCTTCTTGGCATGTACTGTGAGTTAACCTAGATGATTTCCTAGTGTTGATTTGATTTGAATTTAATTTGATTTGTTAAACTTCCAATATTATTAAACTATTTGTGAGTTGTTTCTAGATTCCGGACCTGAGGTCCGAGGAGTTTAATAGTTGGGCCTATATTATGAGTGTTTTTATTTGAATTTAATTTGATTTGTTAAACTTCCAATATTATTGAACTGTTTGTGAGTTGTCTCTGGATTTCAGACTTGAGGTCCGAGGAGTTTAATAGTTGGGCATATATTGGGAGTGTTTTGATTTGATATGAATTCGACATTTGATTCTCAACAAAAGTTGAATGCCGGACTTAGGTCCGATGACTGTGAAATTTTGTCTGAGCTTTTGTATAAGATTGTGATATATGAGATATTCAGAATTTGTTGCATTTCATAAAATTCATGCTCAGATAAAGGAGTTGTGTCTTGAGATGCCAGTATAAAGCGCTTCCACGTAGAGCTTTGCTTCGTGATATATGTTTTGCACGTAGAGCTATGCTCCGTGATTCTGTTTTGACTGAGCCATATGGGCCAATATTTGTATAAGTATATGATAGGCACTCAGTCACAACAATAAGAACGAATATGAGTTTCATGCATATAACATTAAAATTTATTGAATGATTTGCAAAGCTGAATGAGTGATAAATTGATGTGATTTATTTTGCTATACTTAGCAATGTGAATTGTGTGATCTTATAATATCCCATGTTGTGAGAACATCTGGAATGTGCTTATGATTTGAATGAGTGTCTGTAAAATATGTATTATGTGTATGTGATCTGGAGAAATCATCGATGATGGTTCACTCATTGAGTTCGCAAAACTAATAAAAATTGCAATGTGGTTTTTCAGGTACAAGACAAGAGACCTAATTCCTTAGACAGGACTAAAGGACTAGATTTTGTTATGTCTCAAAGGTCTGTCAACTGGCTCCAGGAGTGTTGTGTCTTGTGTTTTGTTGTTTTTATTAGAACTTGTATGAGGTTATGTAAATATTTGTTTAAAGGAAATATTGTAAATTTTGTGGATTAATGAAATGAATGGTTTTTAAAGTTTGCTGATTTTTTTAAATGATATTAGTTGATGCCATGTGTAAGTTGGAATTGTTTTGCTCTAACATACCATTATCATAGGATATGTTCCTGAAAGTTTGGGTATGTACCCAATGGTAGCGGGATGTTGCATAGTCTCTTCTCCATTATAAATTCTAATAGTTGGAACCTTAAAATGGTCTATCACTCTAGTAGGTTGCTCTATGATTTATTCCTCTTTAAGTTTAATAGTGAAGCTAGTCTGCTGAAGATATAAAATTTAGGGTTATGACATATTAAAGATAAAGATTTATATATATCAAAATGGTACCTAAGGATGGAGTTGGAAGGATGCGAAAAAATTTTCTCATCCAGGTGAATTGTCACGTCATTCCTCTAGAACAGCCTTAGCCACTTGACAAGCTCGATAGATAGTCCAATATATCTTGATGAAAATATATAACCTTCTCTATGAAAGCACTCTAATAGAAGAATAAATTTATTATGTAGTTAATGGAAGCCCACCAAACATAAGCAACTTAAGGAATATAAATGGGCTAAGTATTTTAGACAAGTAAACATAAAGAGCTTATAGGATTGGAATTCTTTGCAAGCAGGGTCTGCTCAAGGCATAATTGACGTCTTAGCAAATTAAGCATACCAAAGACCTTAGGGCCCTATTTGGTTGAGGGATTAGTAAGGGAACAGAATGAAAAGTATCACACTTCTATCGTTCTGTTAAGGGTTTCATAATGGAATGGAACAGAATAGGATGGAAGGGAAGGGTTTCATGTTACGTTCTATTCTATCCCAAATAGTGGAAATAAGAAACCCCTAATTCAGAGGGTTTAGGATAGAATGTAAACTAATAAATACGTACTACCTAATTATCCTCAATAATTTTTCTTAATGCCAATTATTTCTTATAACCCTAATAATTGTATATAATTAATAATATTTTTATATTATTTCTTCTTACCCTAATAATAATATTTCTATATTATTAATAAAAAATTGTATATAATTAATAATAAAATAATAAATTTTAATTAAAATTTTTATTAATGAAAATAGAAAATATATAAAAATATTCTTTAATTTTTTGTATATATTTCTATATAAAAATATAAATAAATAATTGTTATATATAAATCACATATAATAGAATAAATTTTATTAAATAAATTATAATATTATTTTTATATAATTAATAATAAAATGAAAATTGTTTATTTTAAAGAAAAAATATAAAAAAAATTATTTATCAGGGTTGTGACTTGAACTAGTCCCAATCGTGACTTTTTAATTTGATATGATTTCTGTTTTAAAATCATAACGTTAAATCTCTTGCAACAACTATTTTAATATCAAGGGTATAATAGTAATTTATTATACATTCCATTCCATCTATCTTCTAAACAATGTTTCACTACATTACAATATGAACCCTTCCATCCCTCCAAAACGACTTGTCACTATATTACATTCAATTCCATTATAAATCGTTCCATTCCATTTCATTTTATTAATTAACATCCAACAAAACAGACCCTAAGAAAGTAACATTGATAATGAAAATTGAAAAAGAAGGATGTTTTCTAAACGGGTTATTGAACATTTAAAATTAATCTATGATCCATTAAACTCTTATAATAGTCATAGAACCAGATCGTATCATAAGAGAACTAAAAGCTAGTTTTTTTGAATTTATGTTGATAAAGATAAAATTGGGGGTTTGTTATTAATAAACTAATAAAATTAATTTAATAAGAAATCAAATTAAATCAACTAAATACTAAAGTCGGAAATTCAATTTTACCTAACTCTTATTCAAGGAGTGGATCTCCTCTAGTTCTAACTTTGATTATTGGTCTAAAATGAATAAAGTTTTACAACTGAAGATGTTAGTTTGAAATCTATTAGGATAACTATAATAAGTCACAATTTTTCTAAATTAATTGATTCAAACTAGCATTCAAATGAAAACTTATCATTAATTGATTGGGTATGATAGCATTTGACATTAATTAAATGATATTAATAAGCTTAATGAAAAATACTAAAACTAAATTGAATAATTGAAATAATTATAACTAAATTTAATTTTCTTGTTTCTCTTAAGTTAAACATGCAAATACATAAATAAAATCCTTGTTACTTGTACCAATCATTTATGGCAATTACAAATCACTGAACTCATGAATAGTAATAGAGTAATCAATATCAAATTAATTTTTTATATCAATCAATATTAATTACTTACGAAATAAAAGAACAAGAAACAAGAATACTTGGATTAAAATAGAACAAAACCTCCTAAGGTTATAACTAGATTTTTATTTCTCTTGAATTAGAAAAATAAGATTTAGCAACTCATATTGTAGCTCACCAAAGATAAAAGAACGAAGATAAAAGAAAGACAAAATAAGGATAATAGATTGTGTGTATAACGTTTTTCACTCTCTCCTCTTACTAGAAAACTAACTTCTATCAACATCCCAAAGATAATCCTTTAAAAAATCAAAATTCATACATAATAGGGTCGAGAATAAGTCTCTTAATTAAACTTAACTTCTTGAAGTGAATTTGGTTTCAGATATGATCTTTCCTTATCGGCTTCAGTAATTTATCATTCTCTATCTTTTCAAACTTTGTGACTTTTACAAATAAGGTTGTAGTTAGAAAATTCAAGCCAAATTTGATTCAATATATCCTCGTTATATCCTAAAATAAAATAAATATTAATTTTATTAATTAAGCACCAAAGTTAACCTAAAACAAAAAAGATAAGTCCATTAAATCCCTTTATACCAATCTCATGCTTGTCCTCAAGCATAAATTAATTAAATATATCAATCATTATCTTAATAGCGCCTCATCCTCTTTTATGCTATCAAAAAAATATCCCAAAAGCTAATATTCATTAAAGGCTTAAGACAAAACTTTTGAAGTCCTTACTCCACCTATCAATAGAGCATCTTCCTTCCCTAACTCGAGTGAACTCAAGTGAAGGGTCCGCTAAGGTGAGGCGTTACGCTCTTACCTCCCAGGTCTTCACCTACTCTTCCGTTGGAAGAACTACTTCATCCCTTCGTTCCTACCTTGCTTTCTTTCTTCCTAACCTCGCGGAGAAATGAATCCACTAATGATTTTCTATCCGAGGTCTAGACCTACGCTTCTCGTTCTCCTAGACTTAACTACGCGCCTTACACAACTCTAAGGAAAAACTATTAAAAGCTTTACTTATGCATCTTGATTTTCTGAGCAACTCTTAGCTCTCGAGACTCTCTATTCCTTAGGCTGATTTCATTTTCATTCAATTCTCGAACGGGAACCCTAAGAGACTTACATCTGATTTAGCAAACAAAAGGATCTATAAGGGAGTACTAGGTAATAGACTTTTGAAGCTTGGTTGGTTGGCTACTTTCAGCTAGATACTTGGCATGTCCTAACTTCACTTTTATAAAATCAAGCCTTACCGCCACTCCTACTTGACTTTCTCATCGGTCGGCCAATCATAGCCTTCAAAAGATCCAATTTCTTTCTCGCTTGAAATGATAGAAGACTCACAGAGAAGGCAAGCAGTGGACGAAATCAAAACTTCCTTTTAGAGTTCTAGGCAAAGTAGCTCTTTATTCATCATCTTCAACCGTAGGAGCGCACTCTGACTTTTAAAACATAAAAACCACGGTTATTTAGTACCTCCAAGAAATATGATTATCTGTCGTTAGTCAGAAATGTGGGATGGCTTGGATTACTTAGTGTTGCGCGCCTAGAAGGGTAGCGCACTTTGGGATGCGGAGGAGCTATTATTGCCCAGCCCCTAACCTAATGTGGCACCGGGTTTGGACCAGAGGGAACCATAGCCTGGGGGACGTCTAATCCTTTAAGCACTCTTAGGATAAAATTTTAGAATAAAAACATAACTTCTCATCAATTCCATCAAAAGCTAAATGAAACAAGGCTTGACACTCTCTTATTAACTTCACTTTATGCTCTCAAAGTGTTTAGGATTTATTAAGCTTTCAAATTAAAATATAGCAAGTTATTTCTATAAGCTTGCTCTTAAATCCTAACAAAGGTGAATTTAATGATTAAATCAAATGCATTTAATAAAGGTTATAATATGGCTTATGTAAAGATATGGAAAAAAATAAGTTTTTAGGTTTATCAAATTGAAAGAAATCATACAAAATTTTATCCACACAAGTTTTAATTCAAATTAGTCCAAAATTCACTTGATTTTAATCACATCATTTTTTTAACCTTTTATCTTTAATTTTTGAACAAGAAACATCAAAGAGGCGATTCTCTCTTTTTCTTTTTACTATGTGTCTCCTGCATTTTATAAAATATGAGAAGTCAAAATATTGCAAATTGAATCAAATGATTTACTTTTTATAAACATAGTTAAAATCTTATGCAAATAAGCTTTATATAATTCCTTCAATGTAAGGGCTCAAAATTATTATAAAATCAATGAAAAAGGGTCAAAGCGTCTTGTAACAAGGTTAATATGCAAGAAATAAAAGGTCAAGGCTTAAACTAATTCTTTAGGGTTAAAAATTGAGGTAGGCTTTTATAGGTTAAGAATGGTCATACCTAAATTCCCCTATCATCTATATGCATAAATTTACAAAAAAATGTGGTCTTAGAATATATACAAGGGCAAGATCTAGAATAAACAATTCATGTTCGATAACATACAACAAAAAAAATTGTACAAGCACAAATGTGATAAATTACTCTTGGGCTTAAAAGCTCACATAGGCATCAAAATGCATAAAGTCTTACACATTTTCATTCAATAAAACCAAAGAGATACTTTAAGTAGTTTATAAAAAAACGCTAATCATACTCATCTCTCTTATGCATTAAAACTCAAACCAAAATTGTGTCCTAACTTAAAGACTATGTCAAAACAACAATAAAAAATTTAATGTTATCACAAGGAGTAATCAACATAAGAATTATAGTATTCATAATTATAAGCGTAAATCAAAGATTTCACAACAAAAAAAAGACCTATTTGAACATTGTAAATATATAGCTCTTCCCTCATACCCAATTCATATATTATCCTTAGTGGATGCATAACATGCACACATTCAACAAAATTAATAAACATAAAATTAGTGAAAAGATTAGAATACTCCCTTGAGTTGTGAGCATCTAAAATGGAATGAATTATGTTATAGGTGAGCATGGAGGTGTCACCCTCATAAGTTGGAGCAAAGCATCCAAATTCTTCTCTATTTTAGAAAATTTATTTTCAAATCTTTTTAGTTGAAAATGAAACTTGTGACAGGTCGGTTGTAACAGCCCAGACCACCCTCCCATAGATATTGTCCACTTTGGACTTTGGGCCTAAAGCTCAAAGAAGACAATATCTATGGGAGGGTGGTCTGGGCTGTTACAAATATTATCGGAGCCAATTACTGACTCGTTGTGCCAGCTAGGATGTTGTGCCCAATGGGGGGTGGCCAGTGAGGACGTTGAGCCCAAAGGGGGGTGGATTGTGAGAATCCCACATCGATTGGAGAGGAGAATAAAGTATGCCTTATAAAGGTATAGATACCTCTCCCTCATAAGACACATTAAGAGCAAAGGGTTTGAGCTGGGCCCAAAGCCTAAAGTGGACAATATCTATGGGAGGGTGGTCTGGGCTGTTACAATGGTATTAGAGCCGATTCCCGACCCATTGCACCAGCTAAGCTGGGTCCTAATGAGGGTTGGGCCCTAAGGGGGTGGATAATGTGAAATCCCACATCGGTTAGAGAGGAGAACGAAGTATACCTTATAAGGGTATGGATACCTCTCCCCTATAGACGTGTTTTCCCAGCTGGGCTAGGAAGAGCAAAACCCTGAGGGTTTGGGCTGGCCCAAAACACAAAATGGACAATATCTGTGGGCGAGTGGTTAGGGCTGTTACAAGTGGTATCAGAGCGGTACTCGAGTTGGTATGCCAGCGAGGACGCTAGGCCTCCACGGGGTGGATGGTGTGAAATCTCATATCGACTAGAGAGGAGAACGAAGTACGCCTTATAAGGGTATAGAAACCTCTACCCTATAGATGCGTTTTCTTAACTGGGCTAGGACGAACAAAACAGTAAGGGTTTGGGCTAGGCCTAAAGCCCAAAGCGGACAATATCTATGGGAGGGTGGTCTGGGTTGTTATAAATAGTATCAGAGCTAGTTCCCGACCTGTTGTACCAGCTAGGACGCTGGGCCCAAAGGGGGTGACCAACGAGGACGTTAGGCCCAAAGGAGGTGGATTGTGAGAATCCCACATCAATTGGAGAGGAGAACGAAGTATGCCTTATAAGGGTATGGATACCTCTCCCTCACAAGACGCATTTTCCTAGTTGGGCTAGGAAGAGCAAACTATGAGGATTTGGGCTACGCCCAAAGCCTCAAGCAGACAATATCTATAGAAGGGTGGTTTGGGCTATTACAAGTGGTATCAAGGCCGGTACCTGAGTTGGTATACCAGCAAGGAGGCTAGGCCTCCAAAGGGTAGATAGTGTGAGATTTCATATTGGCTGAGAGGAGAATGAAGTACGCCTTATAAGGATATGGAAACCTCTCCCTCATAAGACTCGTTTTCCTAGTTGGGTTAGGAATAGCAAAACTGTGAGGGTGTTTGGGCTGGGCCTAAAGCCCAAAGCCAAAAATATCTATGGGAGGGTGGTCTGGGCTGTTACATCAGTGATACTAGAAAATATAGAGGTTAGTGAACATTTAAATGCTCATGTTGATGTGATAAAGAACTTCTTTGTGGGATCACATAATAATGAAATTATCTCTTCTATTTCTTAAGAAACCTCATCTTGTTCAGATATCACTACAACATGGTTGACATTTAGCTACAGTTTGAAAATCGTAGCTAAAAGCAAGGTGACAAATTTCACATTTTGCGATGTTTTAAAAATCGCCATCAAATAAGGACCCCCTTGGTGAAGATATGTCGCAAAATGTTGACCTTTAGCTACAATTTCTAAAAATTATCCCTGAAAGATGAACCTTATTGACCCTTTTGGCGACGATTTTTGGAAATGATAACAAAAATGGATCTTAATCGTCGCCAAATGTGTCAACTAATTATAGGAAGGAACAGAGATGAAATCAGAAATTTGTTGACACCCTTTTCTTATTTTGTGGTTTTATTTCTCTATATGTAGAGATTGCACGTTACTCCTATTTTTTTAGCCTCCCATTGTGTTTATGCTTCATTCGTATCAACTTTGGATTTGGTTACGTACCTATTTCATGTTTGGTGGGATTGGAGAGTTCATGACACAAGTGGGACTTAACAAAACGGACAAAGGGAGGTTAGTTTCAAAAGGTAACTTTGAGTTTTGTATGGTTTCTTTGCCTTCTTGTTTTTGCTCTCTCCTACTAAAATTAAAAAAAGAGAGGAAATAGATAGAGAGAGGGAGAGAGGGAGAGTGCATAATCGAAGGTTTGTTTTAATGGCGGTTAGGGTTTTATTTTGATCCCTTTAACTTCAATCTTCTTTTTGGTTTTAATATACCCACACTCTTCCCCTCTTCTCCAAAAAAACTCAAAATTTTACATCATAGCCAAATCTATCTTAAGGTACTTTTCGTTTGAGATTTTGATTAATATAGTAAAGAGATACAATGGGCATGCAAGAAAAATTGCAAGTAAACTCTAATTCGATGCAAGTTATTCCTTCTATGTTGCTTTATAATTGCTTCTCCATTTTGTCCTAGTTTTTTTCATGTTTTATAGGTTTCTAACATGAAAACGACAGCTTGGTTCTTGGCTACAGTTGATTTGATTTAGCAATATCGTTGAATTTGGTGTGGAATAATTTTATGGAGTTATTGGCTACAATATCTAGTGCTAGTTTAATTGGTGCAGTTCTTAAGTGTTATTTCCTATTGGTAACTATAAGTATCAATACTTTTTTATAATTCTTCAACATGGTTTCAATGTGGTGCTTTGTAAACTATTAAATATGTATTAGTGATGAATGAGAATGTCGAGTGTATGTGTTATAATCATGGTTTTGGAGTGAGATATAATGGAAGTGGTATTGTTATTTTCCAAGGTTGTTTATGAAGTTTGAACTTTGATACAACTACCACGTTTTTAAAAGTTCTGAGATATTTCTCTTCACTTTTTAGTACAAAATATTCTTGACATTCACGTTGTGGCTAAGTTTAGGATCTACAGGAAGCTGATTAGACAACAATTTTCAATAAAATTGTTGTTATGTACATTTAAATGTTGGTGCTTTAATGTGGAAGTAGCAAATGTTTATTAGAATCAGAATATTCAATTGGTGAACGAGTTGGACAAGTTCTTTATAAAATGCATTGGTTATGGCATATGGTTGATGTGCATGCTAGCTTTTGTTTGGAAGTATAGTGGTCCTTATTGCCAGCTGCACAACGACAGACCAAAGAATCCTCGTCATGATTTGGTTGTAATGGAAATATAGATTCTTGTTATTCAAATATCGTTGCAAAGTGATTGATACTTCAGCAATATTCCTATAAAAATAGCAATATATTGATGTAGAGTTGATAAGCATGTTTAATAAACTAATACTTTGTATTGTTAATTTGGATATCTCTGGTGTTTTTATCTTCCTTTTCATTGTTTTCAAGATCAATGACATTGGTTTGTTAGTGAAATGATTGGTAATGATTAGTGATGTTGTGGATTATTAGTTTTAATTTTTCCTTCTTTGTTATATACCTTAAATATCTGCCATACTGGCCACCATTTCTTTCCAATTTAGACCATGATTTAGTCAATTAATGTGGAGCAAATATTGGTCTTTTTGTGATTTAGACAACAACAATTCTTTTAGAAATCTTGTACTTTGAGGTTTAGGTTTTTAGGTAACCAACTAGGAGTGCCCTTTGACCTTTGGGTTTTAAGAGTGCTTGATGAACATTATAAAGTGATGGAAGATGAAGCCTATAATTATGATATACTTGCTTGGATGAATGTTCAAAATAGTTTAGGAGAAGGGTTTCGACCATGGCAAAGTCGAACGATTCTGTTTCCGTTGATATAAAGAAGGTCTATCTCGGTGGAAAGGTTATTTGATTTACTGTTTTATTTTATTATTTTTTCTTGTCATATTTATTCACATTTATTTGTAATTTTGTAGTATCTTCATGACACATTGTATGTGGATATGTCAGAAACAACTTCTCTACTTAGTAGTGGTAAGGCTATGTACTATAAGGCGTTCTCGGACCTCGCGCCTCAGTGGATCTTCAATTGAATGTTAATGATGATGATGATGATGATGATGATGATGGGAGGTGTATACATATATAGAATGCAGATCATAAAATATAGACCTTAATTTGGGAATTTGCATATGCTTTATAAACTATTAGTAACCTTTTGATCATTGATTCAGCTCTAGAGATGAAGTGCTTTTAATCTGCCATGTTTGTCTTTCTTCATCAAGCTTTATTCTTATTATTTAAAGTATTTTTAACCTTACTGAAGTTATGGATGCACTCAATGCATATAGATTACAACATTTGCTTTTTGTTTTACTCTCAGGTTGGATTGTTGAGTGCTTACGAGATAAAGAAGTTGTACTTTGGAAGGTACCTAATGGTTTTTAATGAATATTTTGCTACATTACTTTCCCATTCCATAACCCTACTTTTTTCTTTCCTAATTGAAAACAAACTAGCTTAATTATGCATAATTTTGGGCACTCTACCGATCTTGAGGTTGCTTTCATAATTCTCATGACTTAACTTTATATAATGGTTGACTTATGAAGTTTCTCTCATCAACATGGACAAACCTATAGTTATTTTAGTTACGTTGTCATTTTGTTTGTAAACTCAACATTTATAATTTGCAAACTGGTCTCTGTATTCATTATTTTGTCTATAAGAATTGTTAACGTTGTAATTAAAATCTTGTATGTAAAGAATATTCTTTTTGTTGGTCTAATTTAAAGATATTTTATGTTTTGTATGTAGCATCCCATATTAAGGGTTAGAATATTAAGGAATTTTAATGCATGGTATGTTTGGCATAATTGAGTTAATTTGCTTATTTGTTCGTATACATTTTTGGACTCATACAAATATTTGTGCATGCATTCATGACATTTTGGGTGTAATTGAGTTATTAACGCGAATAAAATGTGATTTGGAAATTTTGGTAATATTTCGGGAATTTTGGAATTTTTGGTGAAGTTAGAAAAATATTGAAAGTTGAACCAATCCTAGTGTGACATGTGGACTGATTAAGGATTGACATGTGGCATCATTCATTGTGTGACAAATGGCATATTGACATGTAGCACTTATATATGAAGGACAAATGGCTCATATGCTTTGAGTCATATGTTAGTGAGTTAATTGAACACGTAATTAAGTTGGAAAAGATGAAGCTCATTGTTTGTTCTTCGGTTTTGCTTAGTTTTTCCTCAACACTGAACCTTGCTTTTCACTCACGCTATTGGTGATTTTTCTAAAAGAAAGGTAAGTGAAAATTTTATGTTTCTGGTGTTATGAATAAGTTTGATGATGTTTCACGATTGAGAAAAGGAATACATGCATGAATTGTGTATGGGGCATTTCGGTAATAGTGATGAAAGGTAGGAATTTACAGTAGAGAGAGAAAGTTGAAAATGGTTTCACATGCATGCATCAGTTTTTAGTATCTGATTAAAAACTTGGTTTTGAACGGTGTTAAGAATCAGTTTAGATGATATAGAAGTAGATTCAGAGATGTGTTTAACTTGGTGAAAGTTTGAAGTGAGATGGAGTTAGGATGTGCAGAATTTTACTAAACATGCATCTATCTTTAGGGCATAACTTGATCTGTAAATATCAAAATTGTATGATGTTTGATTTAGAGTAAACTAGAGAAATAGATCTAAATTTTTAATGAAGGTATCAAATTTGAATTATGTCCTTAAGAGTCTAGAAAATTGGCTTGAAGTTAAAATCTAGAAATGAAGTGTGCTTCTGTCAAAGTTCGCCACGGCCAACCTTTTAAAGTTCGCCGCGGGCAACTTGAAGGATGAAGTTTGCTGCAGCCAACTCAGTGGTTCACTGCGGTGAACTTGTAAGATTTCGTGCGAGCTTTTCCTCTCTGAAAAGGTTCAGCGTGGCAAACTTTTCAGGATCGCCGCGGTGAACTTTCTATAGCACAGAACATACTTCAGTATTTTAGGCATAACTTTCTCTGTAATTATCCAAATGAAGTGATTTTTTATTTGGATTAAACTGGAGACATAAGACTATAAATTTAATTAAGAGATTAAATTATAATTCTGCCTCTAGGAATTTCAGAATCTGATTGGAAATTGGGATACGAATTCTATTGAAGCTTAAGAACAATCCGAAATCATTTGAGCATAACTTTCAATATACTAACCCAAATTAGATAAAATTGGTATCATTGGAAACCTAAGATAAAGAGGAAAAACTTTCTAGAAGGAAGTATTACCTAAGTGCCTCACCTCCCGAGGATAATAATTGAACAAAGTGGACCTGAAAGTTGGTTGTGAAATAAATCTGGATTGAGGAATTGAATATGTTCGCATGATTGAGAATGTGACAAGATTAAGGATAAGAAACACGGAATTTGTCATAAACATGCATCATACATATTCAGTATACATGAATGTGTATAATTGAATTCATAATTGTGCACAATAATGATATGTGTTTGTACCAAATGTTTTAGAGGAACCCATCGAGCGACTGATTCCAGATATTGCCGGGACGTCGAGGCAATAAGCAATAAGGGAGATTTTGTAAGTAATTTTAGAGGGTAAATTTTGTAAGTAATTTAGATGCTTATCTGCAAGTATTTGTCTTGTTGAATAATTATGGTTAATTTAGTAAGAAATCTAGTGAGAAATTTTGGATGGTTTTGCTTTGACTATTTGTTTGCTGTTTGACTTTAATCTATTGAATGATTTGCAAAGCTATTAGATTAATATGTTTGAATTTTGTCATGAAGCAATGATTGCCTAATTATGTTGAACATGATATGAATTTGTTTGGTTTTAAAACTATCAAGTCCTAGTTGTGGGTAAATAGGCATGCCTATAAGGGTCTGCAGCTGCTTCTGTGACACTTCGGTGTCTTCTATTATTGACACTTAAGTGTCGAACTTCGGTCTCTTCTATGACACTTCGGTGTCTTCTATTATTGACACTTAGGTGTTGAGACTTCGGTCTCTTCTATGACACTTCAGTGTCGAGACTTCAGTCTCTTTTATATAAGTCCCGTTACCCACTTCTGTTGATAGATTAGCAGTTATCTGGTTTTGTAATTCTGATGTATATGTTTGATTATGACATAAACATTATTGTTTTGATTCTAAAGTTATACCCTCTTGTGATATTCAATTCTGTTAAATATAAAATATGTTCTAAAATACATTATGTCTTATTTATTGTTTAATGCATGTATATGCTATTACAAGATTCAGTATGATAAGTTGTCAGTTATCTATAGATTAGTTATTACTCACTAAGCTATATGCTTGGCACGGTGGATTTGCCCCGTGTAGGTTCTGAAAGAGGGATGTAGGAACTGGGACAAGACAACCGCGATGGCCAAAAGAGTCTAATTTTTGTTTTGTTCATATGTATTTTGATGTTTTTGGACTTGTATCAGATGTCTATAACTCATGAATTTTTATTTTGATGGGTTATAATAACCTTAATTCGAGCTGCTTTTGGAAATTTTGATATGCGTTATATGTTTGTTGAGATTATGGTAATGTATGTATAAAGTGTTTTATATGTTTCGAAATGCTTCGTGTTTAGTGTGTGCTGTGTGTATGCGGCACTTGCAATATCCTCCCAAGGGGGTATTAGGGCGCTACATTGTAAACAATGTTTCAAATTATCAATTATTTTATTATATTTTTATAATAAATTAACAAAGATATAAATATTATATATAATAATATAGATTAAAATTGTCACAAATAATTATAATTATCATGGTATAACATTTCGTTAAAATATATACTCAAACTTTGATTACATTTCATAAAATTTTTTAGAACAATTAGCTTCTTTTTAAAAAACTTAGCTAAAATTTTTAATAATTTTTATCTATGAAAACTAAGAATAGCTAAAATATATTGGTGAAAATTTCCAAAAATGTCACTAATAGTTTTTTTGCAACGAAAATAAAGTATAGGCAAAAACTATTAGGAAGATTAGTCAAAAACGTTGCCGATGGTTTTCGGCTACCAGAATTTGGCGACGAATATAATTCGTCACTAATGACTATCAGAGACTATTTTGAGATTTTTAATAACAAATTTTTCATACCTAAATGGCTTTTTTGTTGTAGTAATGAGCACTATCCAAAGGTTCCATTTATAATGTAAGATCGCTTCGAAGGTTAGACTCAGTCGATGTTCAAATAGATGTACCTTTTGATTAAACAAAAGCAAGGGGGTTAATTGTGTGTAAAAAAATTTAGAGGTACTTTCAAATTAATAAGATCCTGATAAACAAAATAAATTTATAAATAGAAGGGTCCTATAAACATTCGAAAAGATTCTATTAACGTTGCAAATAAAAGGAGCTTATTAATTGGAAGAAACCTGCTAACACTCAAAACGAAAGGAGCTTATTAATTGGAAGAAGCCTGCTAACACTCAAAACGAAAGGAGCTTGTTTAATCGATAGAAGTCTGCTAGCACTCAAAAAGAAAAGAGCGTGTTCGACGATGTAAGCTTGTTAAATAGCAAGAGCATGTTAAACGATAAGAGCCTTCTAAATGATAGCAGCCTCCTAAACAATAAATTCTATTAAAACACTTTAAAGCGGAAAGTGCCTGTTAAAACTAAAAAGAACTTCTTACAAGTTGAAAACAAAAGGAGCCTGTTATAAAAGTGAAGGAGCCTCTTGCAAATATAAACACAAATACTATAATGCGAAAATTTAAAGTTAAGAAAAGATAAAGAATGACACAATTAATTTATACTAGTTTAGCTTATAATCTAAGCCTACGTCCAGTCCCTAAGTGTCTGACTTAAGTATTTCACTAAAATTCTAAGCAATATTTCACAAGCCTCTTCAAATTCACAAGTACATATTTTTCAAGGTTTTTCAACTTTTCACACTAATAGTATTTAACTAGCCCTCTACAAGCTCTCAATAAATACAAAAGTAATTTACTCAATATGAGCTTAATGATTTCTCTCGAGAAAGATTTTATTTTCTAAGGCACAAGAAATCTGATAAAAGTATGACTTTTAAGAGTATTGATGCCTTTGATGTATTTCAAAAATTTGGCTTCTTAACTTCTCATTCGCAACTGCAGTAGCTCTTTCTTAAATAAACATTTTCTTCAACTAACCGTTACTTTATTTCAATTCTGAGTTAACTTTGTGTCTACTCAAAAATTTTCAATATTATCTCAGCTGAAAATTTCCAATATTTAGACATTAAGAAATAAATATAGCAATGTCTTGGAGCTGATTAACGAAATACATGAGTAGCAGGATCCTTCCAGATATTGTAAAATAATTTTTAATAAGGTAAGATTATTAAGACGGTTCCTTCAAGAAAAAAATTATTCCTATAATTTTATTTCCTTTTAAGAATTATATTGTTGCCTGTAAAAAAAATAAATCCAATTTAAATTTTAAAATATTATTTAGTTATCATCAAAATTATGGATAATAAATCTTATCTAACTTGTGTAATCCGAGCACGCTTCTGTTGGTTTGTTTTGATTGCATCTAGTACAGGTTTAGATCTTATTGTTGTTTTATCTCCTGATAGCTATTACAATTGTTAACAAACAAACTAATCCTAAATAACAACCAATTAACAATGAAAATGAAAACAACTAATAATCCTAAATAACAACTAGAGCAACCAATTAATAATGAAAATGAAAACAACTAATATTATCTAAGAAAACAACTAAGAAAAGCTAAATAACTAAATTGCTAAGAAGCACGGATACGAACACGGACACGCGACACGACACGGATACGGATACGGGGACACACCAATTTTTAAAATTTGGTGGACACGGACACGACATATAAATATATATATATATATATATATTTAAAATTAAGAAAAAAATTCAGAATTCATAATATGAAATATATTGATTGATGTGTTTCAAGACTTTCAACATCTTGATAATTCATGCATCTAACTAAAATATCAACCTTCTAATCACTTTACTCTCAAACATTGGCATTGCTTGTATCAGCAAAGATCACACTCTCCAACTCTGGTTCATCAAGTGAAAGATTGGCAACTTCAAGGATTCCATGATCATCATCGATTGGTGAAAACTCATCTCCTGCAATATCCCACATCATTGCTTCTCCTTGTTTGTATTGTGAAGATTTTCTTGAAAGGAGTCGCAAATTAGTATGAATGT
>JAOSBN010000005.1:13330929-13344192 GCA_027563595.1 Erythroxylum suave | reverse complement strand
AGAATATGGGAAAGCTTGTAGCAGTGAGTGGATGAGTCACAATGCACCGTTCTTCTTGTTCGACTCTCGTTGACAATCGCCTTGTACTTTTGCTTTTCTGATAGTTCTTGATACGTATAGTTTCTAGGTTTTGTTCTTTGATAGCTGTCTTTTTTCTTTTAATTAATTAATTATCGTTTCAACTGCAGTATAAGAATAAACGTGTCCGAGCCATTTTTAGCTGTGTCCGAGCCGTTTGTAGTTGTATCTGAACCGTGTTCGAGCCAATAAAAAATATTTTTTAAATTCGACACATATCGACACGTGTCCACCGCGTGTCGGGTGGGTGTCTATGTCGGACACGTGTCCGACACACGGACACGGCTCCATTTTGCCGTGTCCGTGCTTCATAGCTAAATTGACAATAAGAAAATTTACAAGTAACAAAAACCAATTCCTAAAGAATTAATGAAAAAATAACAATGAATAAAAGGAAATATAAAAATTTTTGCTACGGGAAACCAGTGGTTGGAAGCTACGGATGTGTGGAGGCAGGTGACTATCGAAAGGCATGCAATGTTCAGAGCCTTCAAGCGGGATAATTGATGATGCATGCTGGGAGGACGATGGATGGGAGCTACTGGAAGCATCTGGGTATACTTCTGCGTGGACAGTATGAGACACTGGCTGTAGGAGACTTGGATCGACTGGTGGAGTGCTTCTTACCTGGGACGCTATTGGAACCCTTGTGGACTGCAAGAAGACGACTGGTAGGCTATCGCTGGAAGCTGGACGCGTTCTTGGTTGGCGTGGGATGCGTGGAGTGCTATTGATGTTGTTCGCCTTTGGAGCTAGATGCAGACAACTTGTGAGAGCTTGGCTTAGTGTCGACAGTACGTTAACCCATGGAAGGCGATTGTCTGGGACTGACAACTGTTAGGAGGCACGTGGAGCGGCAACAACATTTGGGCTAGTCGCATGTGATACATGAAGTAGAGGTGAACAGTTTGGCCTGCTTTTGCTTGGGAACCTGGAGAAAGAAAATAAATACGTAATGTTTTGTCATTTTTTTTAAATCTAAAAAAAATTCTGATTCTTATTTATTATTATTATTTATATTTTAAAAAATTCCCTTTCCTTAAAACATAATAGTTTGTTAATATCTATAAAGTCTGATCTCACCTTATACAATTTAGTAATTTGGAATTTACAAAAGGGATTAATTTAACTAAATTATCTAAGGCACAATTTTGCTTTATTTTTTTAGGGTTATGGAATTTTAGGGTCTTTAATCATAAAAGGTGAGTTGCATGGTGTGATCTCACCTTATAGATTTTTGTTGTTTAGAACTTAAGACTCAATTTCCATCAAACTTGAGACTATCATATTCTCATAAAATGATTTCAATCTAAGCTCATTCACTATGAAGATACTTTCAATATCTAAACATTTTGTTTCCACTACACTATAAGGAAATATATTAGTGACAATAAAAGGACTAATCTATCTAGAAAGGACTAATCCAGCTAGAGTGCAACTCAACCAAAATGAGTTTTAATTAATAATTATATAATAACACTTTCTATTCTACCTCAAATTACTTCCTCAAAATCATATTATCATAGAATAAGTTGATTTTCAATTTGTAAATTCTCATAAACGTACAACCTTAATTTCTCTAGTTCTTGCAATTGTAATTTTCTTGCCTTCTTAGCTTTGTCCAAATCCATGTTGCGGAGCTACACTGCATAAGAAGCTTTATATTTGAGCTCCATAGTTAAATGGCAAGATTTATTCAAAACTAATCAATAAGGAGACAATCATATTGGTGTTTTGTAGGAGCATAATGGAAATGTAAGCCTTAATCTATATTTTTTGGGTTCATCTTTTCAAAAATAGATCTCACTTTTCTATCCAGTACTTCTACTTATTCATTGGTTTCTGGATGGGATGTGGTTGCTTAATGATGCACTTTATACTTTTTAAACAAAGTTTTCTCTAACCTATTGTAAACTTGACTTCTTCCATCAATAATAATGGCTTATAGAACTCCGAATGTATTGAAAATGTTAGCTTTGCAAAACCTAAAATAGCTATAAAATCATCAGCCCTGGTGACTTTGGTTACTACCCACTTTGAAACATATTACATAACTTATTTTAGTAAGAAAAAGGAAAATTTTATTGGACCCCTATGCTATTACAAATTATCAAAGTGCTCTTGACTTTTAAAAACTATCAATATGGTTTAGTTTTTCTAACACCCATTCCCTATTTAAAAACTATCAATATGGTTTAGTTTTTCTAACACCCATTCCCTATTGTTAACATCTATTAAAAATCCTAAGCAAAAAATGCAAAAATAGTGTTGTATTGAGAATGTGGCATTATAAGTGGCATGTCGTATAATGTCTAGCTTCATATTGGTATCGTTTTTCATCTCACATGATACTGCATGAAGTATAGGTGAATTTCAAAAGGCAAGATGATCAAGGATTGATGGAAGAGGACAAAACAATCATAGGCAAAGTTAGGTTTGTCAATTGAATCATTAAAGAGGAAAGAATCAATTCAAATCACTAGAGAAATCACACACATTGGAGAGGAGAAATCAATTCAAACAATAGGAGGAGAAATCACATACAATAAAGAGGAGAAAGAAATTTATGGAGGAAATAAAAATAAGTTAGGGTTTATCCCTATTTTTGACGATCCCCTTTTATTAATGCGCATTTATATTACACCCTATTGAATATGTGCCTTTTTATTATTATTCAAATTTTTTGATAGAAATCAAAGATTTGGAGTTTAAATGAAATAAGAAAGAAAAGGATTGATCATATATGAAAAGCTTGCAAAATAGGGACAAACATTTTTTAAAACGTTTGGTATGTTTTGCTCTATATGCAGAAATTAGTGAGTGAATTTTACCATAAAATCTTATATATGATTTGGAAAAGGTGAAGAGTAGACGAACCACCAAGTTAAAGTTCCCTTTAACTAGAAAAACATACTAGTTATGCGACTAACATTTTTTCTCAATCATTTTAAAAATGCCTTATTTTACAACTTAAAATAATGACTAATATACCTAACCTACCTAACTTGATCTCCGAGCCTAGTGAGGTTAAAATACTAAAATTGGTAAAGATTTCTTAGGGAGCTAGTAATAGTTGTTTAACTCCTAAAACCATTTCAAATCTACACATTTCTATTTTCTAGCTCTATCTAACTATAAATCAATCTTTTCCTTTTAACAAATTCTCTATCATTTCTATGGATTTTCATTTAAGATAAATGTTGAATTTCTTCAAGGTTTTCTATTTAATTTTGAGCACTTCTCTGACCTTTTATGTCTACATGAATTGTAAACTTGGCTGTACGAATTCTTCTTTTTATACAATTGGTTAATATGTCTACAAAGAAAATTACTACCTTTGCTAATCATCTTTTGACTGATATATTGGCCTTCTTTGATGTATGCTTTTTTATTATAGTCTAAACTATTATAAATTTTGGCATAAGGATGGATGTGCAATTTAAGCAATCTTAAATGCTAGTTTTATTATATTTGAACTAGTTTAAATTGATAGAATAAGGATGCATACACTTTATATGTTATTTATGAATTGTTTTAAGTAGCTAGTTAGTTTTTGTTGCTATTTTTATTTTGTTTTGACTTAATTCAATAAGCTTATAATAATCATAGACACTAAAGATGTCATTTTCTTCAAACTTTTAGGTTATGGATTTTGAGACAAATTGTTGGTTTGCATACAACAAAAATGTGACTTGGGAATCCTATTGTGCATGTTTTTGTCAAATGTACAGAATTGGATCCCCTAATCTTCAAATTTCCTCTAACGAATACATTTTACTTTCACAAATAATTATCAAGGATATGAATTTATGCAAGTGACATGCTACATGATTTGATTATGCATTATGTATAATTGCACCAATTTGGTAATATGTTGAATTTGCATATATTTGATAGTACAATTACATATTATGGTATTTGCTTTTATTATAAGTTATGTTTGCACTGGTTAGTATTTAAGATCCAAGAATTAGGTCCGAGTGCTTTTATGGTAGATGCTTCAAATTTACAGAAATGATATATGAATGTAAAGAGAAATATTGTTTTGGCTTTAATATAGATGAGATTACATTGGTCAATTTTATTCTTAATGCTATAAGGTTAAGCAATGGAGAAGCATAATATTTTACCTATAAATTCCTATATGAGTCATTCAAAGATGGTGAGGCAACTATAAATTGATACTAATGTAAGGAAATTGATAAGTGTAATTGAACTAAGAAAACTAAAGACACTAGAGCTTTATATGGATAAGATGAAGTGTCATAAATTGTGCACACTTACTAACCCTAAAGCAAATATTCCAATTGAGGTAATTAAGGATGATGATGAGGAGGTAGGATTGGATGAAGCCATATATCCACCCATTCCAGTAGCTACAGATCTACCCATTCCACTAATAAATGCATCTTTAAATACACCCATTCTAACAACCACTAAATTTGACTCTAAAGAATCAAACGATTTAAATAACTAATGGTTCAAAAGACATATAGACTATGATTTACTAGTAGGATATGTTGTCCTAAAGCAAAAAATAATGTGTTGTTCACAAAGGATGAGCATATTACCTTTAAGGAAGCAGCTTTTGACATTAATTCATTAAATAACATGGAATCATCAGATCTAAAATGTGATCAATGTATAGTAACCAATTATAGATTTTGGTATCATACCTGGAATTATACCTATTGGATGCAAGTGAATTTTTTAAAAGCAAATTTGTTATGAATGGTAATGTACACACATACAAACCAAGGCTAGTGACTAAAGGTTACAAACAAAACAATGAGTTAATTTTGATGAAACCTTTTTGCCAATAATTGTGCTTAAATTTATAAGGATCTTATTAGCTATAATTGCATATCATGATTATGAAATATAGAAAATGGATGCCAATATAACATTTATAAACCAGAATTTTCTTAAGGATGTGTATATGATGCAACTTGAAGGTTTTGAATCCAAGAGATTTATTAATCAAGTATGCAAATTATAAATGTCTATTTATAGACTTAAGCAAGCATAGAGTTGGAACATCTATTTTGATGAGATGATAAAAATTTTTAATTTTATAAAAATGCAGATGCACCTTATAAAATGGTTAATTGAAGTCCAATCATCTTCATACTGCTATATATAGATGACATATTACTGATCGAAAATACATACCAATCCTCAAATCTGAAAAATTCAGTTATTTAAGAACTTCTTTATAAAGGATATGAAAGAAACAACCTATATTCTAGAAATAAATATCCATAGAGATAGATCAAAGAGATTACTTAGTTGATCACAATCCACATATATATACAAAATGATAAAAAGGTTTAGTATGGAAAAAGAGGGGATTATTTCCTATGTCACATAAGATTTCTCTCTCATAAAGTATATGTCTAAAGAAATAAGAAGAGAAATATGAAATGGGTTGTAATCTATATGCTTCGATCATTAATCAATCATATATACGGTGCTATGTACCAAAATAAATATCACTTATGTTTTGAGCATAACGAGTATGTTTCAATCCAATTCTGATGATGATCATTGGATGACTATGAAAACTATCTTAAAGTACTTGATAAGGACTAAATAAGTTTTCTGGGTCTATAGAGGAGTTAAATTAAGAGTTTAGGGGTATTTAGATGCTAGTTTTCAATCCAATCTAGATGATAATAGAACATAATCAAGGTACATCTTTACTTTAAATGGTGGTGCGGTAAGCTAGAAAAGCTTCAAATAATAACCATTGTGGATTATATGAATGAGTTAGAATAAATTTTAGTGTCAGAGGCAATAAATGAAGTAGTGTGGATTAAGAAGTTCATCGTCAAACTTAGAGTGGTTCTTAACATTTTAAACTCATAGTACTGTGAAAATAATGAAGTCATTGCATAGGAAAAGGAACTGATCTCATAAACGATATATGTTCTTAGGAAGTTTCACTTGATTAGGAAGATAATAAAGCAAAAAGACATAAATTAGATCAAGTTCTTAATGAAGAGGATCTTGTAAATTGTCTCACTAAATCATTGTCTCAAAAGAGACATGATTGACTTATAGATGGATATGATATTAGATACATAAATGATTAGATTTAGTGTAAGTTAGAGATTGCTAGTTTATACCTTGCAGTTAATCGGTTGATTACAATTTTATGTATAATGCTACTATTTTATGTAGTTAATTTGTTGATTACAATTTTATGTATAATGTTACTATTTTAAGTAATAAAGGCATTCTTTATCTTTATGTATTTGTTAATTACATTTGGTACTTTAATACTAAAGGTGAAATCTTACAATAATTATCATGCAATTGAATTATGATGATATCATAATTATGAGATTCAATTTTTATATATGTATTATTTCTAAATTATTCCAAGTCATAATTCCATCAAGATGGAATATTGATGGAATAGTAGAACTAGCACACATTATATTTCTTTCTTATAAAGAAAGAAATTGTTGTTATAAATTAAAGTATGGATATACTTAAACAAACTTGTGGGTACTTATTAGATAATGTGTTTGAAATGATTTAATTATAAAGATTCGAAACGAAATATTAGTTTTACATCTGTAGATTTTCTCATTACAATAGTTGTAATTGATTCTTAAACTTGAGATTACCAAAGTATCTCATGCTAGAATTACTATATTTTGATGCTATTTATATCCTATTCTATTTAGGATAACTCAGTTGATAGGGCTTGGATATAGTGTAAACTATATGGTGATAGACAAGTAAGTTAATAAAGTATTGGTCATTCTAAATTAGTTAGAGAATATTCCACTATTCTTGATTAGTAATGATTTGTTGTATACTTAGGCTGCAATGATAGAGATTTGAAAGGTAATTTTAAATATCAATTATAAATCAGTTAAAAATTTTCAAAAACGAACATGATTGGACTTAAAAGAGTAGAGATTGAGTTTATATTCTATGTCCAATTGGAATATTGGATGTGGGGATGTCAAAAAGGGCCCGAACCACCCGACTTGACCTGATTTTGGCTCAGGTTGATTAGGCCATGGGTTGACTATGGTCGGCTTGACTAGGCCATGATAAGGTCAAACGGGCCACGAGCACTTTAAAACAACATCATTTTGTCAAAAACAGCGTCGTTTTTGAATTTTTCCTAAAAAAGTATGGTGGGTCGATTTGACATGTCTAATTGGATTACGAAAAAGATTAAATTATATATCATAACCATACATGGATAGATAGGGTCTAACTACTTTTACATTCATAATATTTGGGTGGTCATAACATATTTCTAAACGTTAATCTTAATATGTGATTATAAATTACTTAATAAGAGAATTATAGAGAAATTAAAAGGAGCTTGATTTTGTCCAATTGTAATTAGGAATTATAATTATAATTATAATATATAACCATTGCCAATATATCAAGAACTTAATAGGTCATATATAAAAACGAGTTGAAAAGAAAAATTCAATTTACATTAAATTAGACTTAATTGTGAAGTTTGAGAAACTTTAAGAATAAAAAAATATTTAATTTAGTAAATTAAATTATTATTATTATTAGAGTCAAGATTTTGCTTATAATTAGAATATTTAGTTTTAATAAGAAAGAAACTCTAGTATATTTTTCTATAAATAGAAAAAATGCATAAAGGAGTTAGTACTCATGCCTTCTCTTCTTAAAAAGTTAAGTTCTTTTACTATATGGACAATGTGACAAGTTTTTACAGGACTCTAAATTAGGTACAATTTAATTACCTTTATTATTTATTATTTAATTATTAAGATTTAATTAAGATTTGTACAATTCAATTAAGATTTTTTTTTTTACAATTCTCTTGTCCATGAATAATGAGCTCTCATGATTTGCCTGCTATTGTAGGTGGGTTAATTAGGTTACGATTTTTAGAGTAATTTTTCAAAGTCAACAATTCTTGGTTTTAGGCTTGATAATTGGGCCCTAGCCCAACCTAGCCTGAGGCCCGACAGACAATGTTATATGTGCACTATATATGCTTATGATCTTTTTTCCTTTGGCTCTATTTCTTCTTTTCAGTTTTTAAAAACATATCATTCTAAATATGCTTATCTTATATTAAATTAATTCAAACTCCAATGATTGCAATAATTTGTTGTTAAAATACCAAAAATAGATACAAAATTGAAAGTCATTTTATATTGCCTAGAGGATGATGAAACATTAAGCAAGCAATAAAGGATTCATTTGCTATTAGAAGAGAACAATAAGAGGTCCAAAGCACACTTCTTAGCTTCATTGTCTCTTTTATCATACACACATTCACCATTTTATTGACCACTTTGCAGTTATTGCTTAAAAACCTAATTACAATATTAATTTTGCACCACGATTCCCAATCTACAATGAAACAATCACACTTCATTATTTCTCTAAAAACCCAAGTCACAATAATCTTTTTCGATACAAAAAGAGAAGGGTAAGTTTTCCTTTTTTATTTCAACTTTTCATTAATATTGAATATGTACAAGGAAACAAATTTGGAACAACATATCAATGTGTTCAACCAATTAGCTATGACATATTAAGGTTTGAGGTGATTATCTTGGACAATGAAAAATAAATAATTCAACTTTGTTCTTCACCTCTTTCTTATGAACATTTAGTGAACATACTCCCCTTGGGTAAAGAGATAATTGGTGCAGTAGATATCATTTTTGTTTTATTAGTTCACAACCAACAAAGACTATATATTTATGAAAAATCTCAAGGTAAAGGGCTATATGTAAGAGAAAATTAGCACCATAGGAAAAAATAGGAGAGAAAGGTGAATCATCTAAGTGGAATTCTAGGCCAAAATTGTAAGGTAAAAAGAAATTAAATGCCACAAATGAGAGTAAACTAGAATATCAGAAGGGATTGTTTAAATGAGAATTGAGCATATTAGTGAAACAAAATTTTGATGATTCGTCAAGGTTTTTATTATAGTGTCGAGTTGGGACTCTAATTATAACAATAGAGATATGATTTACATTTAAACCAACTGACTACCTGACTCATTGATTTTGAAAATGAGATTATCACAATATATGATGTAATAAGGATTAGTATGTCTTATATATTAAATAAATTTGGCATTATTTAGTTGAGGGATGATAAAAAATTGCAAAATTATAAAAATAAATAATTTAAGATTAAGATATTTGATAGTGTTGATAAGACATTGTACAATTTTAAAGTATAATAGATTTGAAGAATTATCTGAGCTCTTTGGACACCTTATATACAGATGGTTTGGCAATAAAATTGATATAGATGATATCAAGGTAATTACAGGTGTGATGACTATAATAAAAGGATCAAGATTGGCAAGAAACATCTATAAATTAATGGGGAGCATAATTATAGGTGGAGAATTTTCTGCAATAAAGTCAAAGAAAGATAGTAATTAAGAAATCTTAGTGAGCAAGGGATGATGGAATATCATTATAGGAACTTATCATAGGATGTAAATTTTTTCAAGTTAAACATCTACAATTTTCATGCTTTTGATAAAAAGTTTAGGATACCATTTAAAGATGTAGTTTTTAAGGAGCTTTATATGCTAAGTTAAACATATGGAGTAGACGTGTTCAACGGAGAGTAGTATTGGTTCAAAGGTGATACAAGTTAAACTAAACCAACTTGTAGAAGATGCTAAATGGGTTAGAATTTCTAGTTTAGGATCCAATTACCTTTTTAGGAGACTAAGAATAGTTAAAGAATGATAGATAGATGAATGTCATACTAGAAGATGTGAGGTTTCACAGGATTAGAAAGTTCATTACATCTGGACAGGTCTTGTAAGAAAAGGATCATACTTTTGAGAATGTAGTTGAAATATTGACAAAACTAATTATTATAAAGTTTAAGTATTTTTTGGACTTGGATTAATGTCTTGAGTGGTTAGACACAACTGTAACCTATTGCAAACTCAATTTTCTAGGGTGAGGATTCTTATGTACAGCTTATATTCATATATGTGCAATCTTGGACGCATTTCTTAAATTGCTTTAATTGAATTAAGGTATATATGAGTCATATACACAAGCATGTAATTTTTGAATGTTTCCAAAAGAATGTGAGTGTTTCTTAAAAGTTTTTAGTTTCAAACTTTAAAAGGATTTCAAGATTTATTATAATTATATTTATGTTAAACTTAGTAAGAGGTAAAGTGTGATAAATTATACCTTTAAAGTTCATATATCATTTATATTTGTATAAATTTGGTCATATAAAATAAAGAAGTTTGTAATCTTAAGTGAGTGGTTGATTAATATAGTGAAGCCAATCTTCTTTATCTTCCAAAGACATAAGCATATCAAATTAGCCAAATTTAGTTAAACTTTTCTTGTTTTTTATTTATTTCTTTTATATAAATTTATTCTTATTGTACACCTTATTTCTCATCACCAAAATTCTTACTTATAAGAAATCTCATCCAATCATTATATCATCATGAAACATGAAATGTTTTGCATTAGAGATTGTAGCTGCCATATACATCTCCATAAACTTAAGACAAATCAATTGATTAAATTTTATACTTTGAAAAACGTCTACAAACTCAAAGAGGGATATAACTTGATCAAGTCCTATAATGCTGGAACTATCGAAGTGAAAAGAATGTAAATTGGTTTCATGATGAAAAAACTAACAAAAGCTAACTTTTGTTGTTAAAGGCTCTATATCTAGCAATGTCTTGGAAATCAACCTATTAGAATTGATGTCAACCTACATAGTTTACATGGGCTTAGCAAACTCATATTACTATGATTGGACCTGAAAATTTTAAAACAAGCCTGGGACACGCGGCTTGGGCCCGAACCTAGTCAGGCTTCAAGTAGCCTAAAGTTTGATTGGACCTTAAGGACAAGAGCTCGAGGCTGAGCCTAATCAAGCTCGAGCCATGTCCATTTTTATTATTTTTTCTTTTTTATTATTTTATCTAAAGAATAAATAATTTTTAATTAAAAATTTCATTCAAATTTCAAATAATTGAAACTACAGATAAAATGTAGCATAGATTTTACTTATTTTTAATATAATTTTTAAAAAATATGGGGATATATTAATAAATGTCAATCTTATGAACAACAAATTAAGTTGAAATTGATACTTAACTACTATAACTCTAAAATTTTTTCAAGTTTAGTTGATGATTATTAAATAAATTATACCAAAATTGTTTAATGATATCAATATGTTTTTCAACCATATCACCATATAACTTTTAATGATAAAAATATAGCTCATGCATCTTATATCTTGATTCCAACAAAGAAATGACAATCCTAAATTGTCTGATCATATACCAATAAAATTTTAGTTTCTCCATCATCAGCTCTACCATGATCTAGAATAGCTCTTTGAGATCGAGTATCCAATCAAATAAACCTACTTGATCTCAAATATATTGCCAAAGCAAACTTACAAGGTTGTATATTTTGTTCTTAAGAATAACTTAAGAACATTATAAAATATTTCCAACCTCGCATAAAGTGCTTTCTCCTTGCTCTTTTGTTCACCTCCTCTACTATCACCTCATTTTCTATAATAAAGATGATCACTATTGTTAGCAAATATATAAAACTAATTAAGTTATCCTCACACAACAGCTTAAGCTGTTGTGGTGAAATGATCGCTTAACATAATATTAGAGCCTTTATGACATGACGATCTTGAGTTCAAATCATACCACCAACCTATTTATCATCAAATTAATTCCACACAAGATATAATGGGTAAGTTAGCCTATAATTTCCTTTAAATATCTTTTCCTTATTGAAAAAAAGCATTTTCCGCTACACCTTAGTAATCATATTGCATCAACTTAATTATCTTTAAAGATCGTAAAGATGCTAAAAACTTATCAATGATTAGCTCACTTTAATTATTTATTTTTTTATGATAGTCATTATATGATTATATTTTTAGGCAAATTTCTCAAGCTTTTTTCAACAATTTTTTATTTAAACACATTTTCCACAAACTCTCCCGTTTGATTCACAATTTTAACTTCTATTCTTAAATAGATGGAATTGATTAAAGATTTTTGATAAAGAATCCACATATAGTAATACCTCTATAAATTAATATTGTTGGGATTATGATATTTTATTATGTTATATAGATATCAATTAACCGATAAATTAATATTTATTAATTTAAAGAGATTTTTGTAATTGATTGAAGTTAAATTTTGATTACATCAAAAAGCATTGTATCTTAGAAAAATTCATGTTTCATATTAATTGAATGAATCTAAAACATAGATTCATTGTACATAATATTAATGAAAACTAATAAATAATGTTCATTGTTTCTTAATAATTAAGTATTATTCATTGTATTTTTACTAAAAACATTGACTGTATGTACGTATGATGGTGATAGAAAATACGTTATAAACAAGATAGAAAATTTCTTGGAACCACACCTAACAATGGCTCCTCATCTAAAAGGTTTCGCAAAATTAACAATGATGGATCAAATACGCAAAGAATTATGTGAGTAAAAGAGAGATCATTCGACATGCACTCAAAAAATTTGCAGTTGTGACTTGAAAAAAAGTTTCATCTAAAAGTTAGTCAAGGTACAATCTCAATCACACTCAAACGATCGACTTAGTATCTTTTGGCCAACCTAGAAAAAGGAAGGGATATCAAGCGGCACAAACTAGTAAAATTTTCAGATATGGAGCACTACAAGAAAATTGCAGTTTAGCGACAGAAAATACCGACGGAATAACCAAATATTCCGTCGGTAATAAGGTTACTGACGGAATATACCGACACTGCAAAAACGTCGATGATATGGCCGTAGCTAACTTTACCGACGAAAATTTAGGGAACATCGCTAACTTTAGCGACAGAACAAGGCCTTCCGTTGGTAAAGTTTACCGACCGGCCAAACAAATTCTGTCTGTAAATTAGCGACCGAGAAAACGTTCCATCTGCAAAATTACTGACGGAAATATACTTACCGTCGGTAAATAGTCTTTATTATTACCGACGGAGAACAAATTTTCGTCGGTAAATACGATAACAACATACTGACGAAAATTAACTTCTCCGTCGGTAATGGTTATTATTAATTTTTTTAATTTATATTTTTCATTATATTTAATGATAAAACTTTACATTTAATTTGTTAATGATTGTAACATATAAA
>JAOSBN010000005.1:13316462-13330829 GCA_027563595.1 Erythroxylum suave | reverse complement strand
CCTGTTGCATGTTCCCCAAATTGAGGTCGGTATGTTGTCGGAGATGGGTCTTCCATGCTTATGTGTGCTTGTGTTCCTGAATGTTGGGCCTCGGAGACGGGGTCCAACATAAATTTTAAGAAAAAACAAACAACACTAGAATCATATTTCATTAAATTGTCTTAGTTATGTTTTGTGTAAGTTTATATAATTATTAATTTAAGATATTAATGGGACCCTATATTTACTTAGGGGTATTTTGAAAATATATTATCTTATCAAAATTTGTTAAATTTTTAACTGGCCCAAGTCGGAACCCCAGAAAAATATTATCTTAGAGAGTTTATTAATTTACTGAGTATCAATTTAAAGAGGGTTCAGTGTATTCTCTTGTAAATTGCTGAAATTGAAATTGGGTTTTAGGTGCATGCATAATAATATATTGTTAAAATTATATTAGGTTACAAGAAAGTGTGGTAATGGCACCACTGACCTGAAAGGTAATTATAGACGTTAATTACACTGATTGCAGCAATCCTATCGTATTATTATAATGCATTCACAATTACAATTACAATTATAGAACATAATTTACGGATTTGGCTAAAAGACCAATAGAGCAAGTATATAGGATTTGATTAAATTTCAAACTTTCTTTACCGGCCAGCCATAAGGTTGGATGTCTAATTCGTTACGTTACGTTACTTAATGACGAAATTTGATTACCAGGTATTGTCAATCGAGCAAGCTCCGGACTTAGTTCATCAAACCAACTGTTCCTTTATTAGAGAGCAACAAAAGAGAACAGTGGAGTATGCGGTGAATGCGTGAGCCCACTTTTTAAGAATTTGTCCGTAGACAAAATTCCACTCGCCAACAGGAAAAGTATGCAAGGAGGAGCAATGCGCTCTCTTGGAGTCTCCTGGAGCCCTGAAGCCACAATCTCACACTTGAGAGATATCAACTTTCGGTGCACACCGCAATTTGCGGTACATGTTCACATACCTTGACACCTTTACTCTTAAAAATTCTACCGAAAGTTCGAAACGTCAAATCCCAATAAATAAATACAAGGAAATGTTGTTTTTTAAAGACTACAGATCCATGAAATTGTCAAAAAGCAAAGCGTCCAACAGAACCAATAAACCCCGGCCACCCCGACAACAATTGGCTCACAACTCGAGAAATCAAATATAGACAAGTCTCCAGACTCTCCACTCTTTTTTCAAGTATACCCTTGCTTGTATCTTCGGAACAAGTCCTCCGTTTTCGCATTTCTGAAGGCACAACAACCTGTCAAATACAAGCATATTAGAGCAACAAGAGTAACGAGTAAAATTATGTCTGCTCTTCTCCATTCCTTCTTCAAATTAGCCAACAATCCGGCTTTGCATGAATCGCAATTGTAGCAGAGTTGGTTTTGGTCATTGTTCCACTGGAGACAATCCATGTCCGCAGCATTGTCAATGGGACTGATCCAATACGTTGGATTCACAAATGTGTATCCACACTTTGTTGGGGGCTTACAGCATCCTGACTATTAAAGTTCAAAAAGTGAAAAGGAAGAAAAGTTAAAGATGAGACTATCTTTTGGGAAAAGACTTGAGAGTGTTATCACATGCTTCAAGAATCCTGGCACTCTTGAAATAACGAAGATTAAGTTGCTCTTTAATTGGAAACTTGAAGCAATAGTAGTACTTGAACTTCAAAATTAAGCTACCTGGTTCAGCGTACGTACTAATTAAAAGATATTCATTTGTACCATTCTCCATTTTAGTGTGACTGTTCTTTAAATACTTTTTATTGGGGAGAAATGCTAGAAATGTGAATAAAGAAATACAGAAATACAGAACATTGAAAAATTCCAATGAGCGCTGGCTTCCTATAACTTCACATTTAATTTTCGTTCAATTTAATAACGATACTTCCCATATTTGCCTATCAATCTGATAACAACATCACTATATTTTGAGGAGATCCACATACTATCTAAAGAACAATCTTTTCTTTGAAAAACTCATTTTAACTAATGATCAAAGATATGTTTACTTTGTTGTAAGAAAAGATGACGTTTTTAATTTTGAGTTTTTGACTGTTGTTGTTTCTTACATCAATTTATTCAATATGAACACGTCAGGACAAGCACAAAAGGAGCAAAAAAAAAAAACCAAAAACTAGTATCATTCAACAAAATATAACTAGCATAGTTAAATTACCTGCAATGGTGTAAGACGAGCATTGAAGAAGTCTTGAGCCATGCGATAGCTCTGGTTCAGCTCCGAACACATACTAGTCGAGCTAAGGCAGCCTCTGATTCGATCCCACTTGAAAGGACCTTGAACCCTTCGCCGGAGCCAACCGGAAAAGTCATCTAGATGATATTCTAAGTAGGCTCTATTCGGTTCAAGGTGACCTGACCCTCTAATGGTGACCATATAGACAAAAACCACCAAACATGCGAGCAAAATTATCAGAACGAGCATTGCGACTAGATAAAATATAAGTAGCGATGGGATTCTCCAAAACCCTCCAACAAATCCTGCTAGAGCCACAACCAAAATGAGAATTCCCAAAATAATGACAGGCCATTGTAGAATCTTCACGCAAGAGTTGTCAGGCTCATTTGCAAGCCAAATTCCTGTACCAATTACTGGAATAGATAGCAGCACTGCAACAAAGTTGATCGCGCCAATGACGTTATTGCTCAGTGCCATTTTGGTGACTGAACCCTGCAACGATGCTCTTGAAGAGTGTTTTGTATTCTCGGAGCTCAAACAATGACCTTGGAAAAGAAAAGAGGGTAGAAAAATGGTGATGGGTCTGTTAATAACAAGCTACAGTTTTTGGCTTTGTTCTTGCTTCTTTAGTCATATACCCCACCGTGCTTTTGTTCCTTGCCTGGGATCCATGAAAGCCCTAAAGCAAGCTAGAACAATATTTAACGCTGTTTAATCTTTAGGTCTAATCACTTCGAATATTAACTTTTTGAAAAGATGTACCTTGTACAGGAAAGGAAAGAAAAGGAAAAAAAAGATGCAAGTTGTGCAACTGTTTTATATGATGAGTAAAGGAGAGAATCTCAGACAAGAAGTGTCTCGTAAGTCGTATGTTCCTAGCAGCGTCCATATTAAACTTGATGAAATTTGGAACCCCGACAAGCATAATGGATGACACTCTGACAACTATAATTTATGGTACTGAATGTCGCAAGAAATTGGAGGTTGAGTTGAGCCTCGATCCAATCAGGAAAGCCTTAAATCTTAAATTGAAGAACTTGGCGAACCATGCATACGAAACTTGCTAGAAATTGATGGTTTCTTTAGAAATTTATAAATAAGATAATTAACTAGTTAGCAAAAGAAAATTTTCGTAATCGAATTGCGTACCAATTAATCTTCTAATACATGAAATTAATCTTATGAGTCGGGGCGATTTGTAAAAGTAGTCGTGGGTTTCAAGTAAAATAAATTCACTTCATTTATATATATACACATTATGTTCACTTTACTAACATAATCTTCTTTTGAAAAAGGTATGAATAATTACATTAAGCCAAAAAGGCAACCAAAATGAGAGTACTACTAAGAAAACTTGTAAACAACAAAGTAATAAACTAACCACAAGTTGAAAATTTAATCATCGTAGTGATTTACAAATGTTAGTATTGATTGAAAAATAGACTATTAGTTTTACGCTTAAAATCGCAAGTATACGGTTCCCAACTTCTAGTAAAAAGTAGATATCGATCTCACAAAGATTGTTCTTAGCCACTACTTAATTCAGACTGATCTTTGTTTAAAAATCAAATTTTAATGAATATAAATTGAAAAATTAATCTAAATCAAACAACTAATAATGAAAAATTGATAACACAAAAGTGCAAAAACTTAGAATTCAAGATTTTAACAATTAGAGATCATTTTTTCCTTATCTTATCTCCCTCCTATTTTATTAATTGAATTATGCCTCACCTAAGACATTATAAAGTATCAACTACCCTCTTTCAAGATGTAATTAATTGTCTCTAGCCAAATTAAATGGAGATGACTAAGCAATCTCTCAATCTACAAAATCAATTCGTCAATTCAATTAGTTATGAATTTATCCTATGGGTCAACTAATTAGTTAAAGATCTCTCTCCAATTAATCAATTAACTTGATGAATGTAAGTCTATAGAGTGTCAATTTTTATTGTATAACTCTACACAAATTACCTAGCTCAATCTTTCAATATATTACAAGGTATAAGTTTAGCATTCATCAAAAGTTTCATTCATTCAAATCAACAAAATAGGAGTTTAACAAGAAGTTCAAAAATAATCTTTACAAATAAATCAGCCACTTATGATGTCATTAACATCCTCAACAATCAAATAATCCATAATACAAATATTAGAGGAGAAAACGAAATAAACTAGATGAATCAAACTCCTCCTCTTCTTTGCCGGAATCTGGAAAATATGGCATTCGTGTGCTCTTTTCCCAATTTAGAATTAAAAACCTTGATAGATGGATTTCTCTGAATTTACTGTTCATTGAGTTCTTCTGAATTCCCATAGCATTCTACTTCCAGTTTCCCATCCAGATTCCCATTGCCTTTCTCCTTCCAGAATCCAAACCATCTCAACCCTCAATCCACCCAGCTTCAAATGGACATCGACTCCGTCCACCAACCCTTAGCCAATGTCCCACAAGAGCCAGAAAACCAACCTCCAAAGAAGAGTCGCATACGCAGTCGTGAGGAAGCCAATCAAGCCGATACCCCTCTTACCTATAGTGCGGCAGTGATCAAGGATACACAGGGCGTCACTGAGCCGTCAGCACTTCCCTGGCCACCAGAAGCACACATTGAAATTGAGGAGGGCGACATTTGTCTCGTTACCAATGGAACGGCCACCAACATCACTTTGTCACCGACGTTCAACGCCAAATTGGATCACCAGTGGAGCCTCGCCGTCGTGGTCAAATTATTGGGCCGAAGCATCGGCTTCTGCCTCCTTCAACAACACCTGCAAACATTATGGCAACCACTCGCTCCGATCAAAATAGTCGACCTGGACTTTGATTTCTACCTAATTAAGTTCAAGAATGAAGAGGACTACCTGAAAGTGTTGACTTAAGGCCCCTGGATTATTTTGGGTCACGCCTTATCGGTCCAGTGGTGGACCCCTGCTTTCCGACCCGCCAGCGGCACCACCCCCCGCGCGGTGGTCTGGGTCCATTTCCCGGACCTACCGATCGCGCGTTATCATCCTAGCATTCTTGAAGCCATGAGAAACTTTCTGGGCCAATCGGTTAAAATTGATGGGACCACGCTCACCGCTCAACGGGGGAAATATGCCCGCATCGCCGTCGACCTAGACTTGAGCATCCCTCTACTAACCACCGTGGACCTCGATGGCGAATCTGTACGCGTCGTCTATGAAGGCCTTACCCAGATTTGTTACTGCTGTGGCCTCGTCGGCCACGAGACTGGAACGTGCCACCCGGAATCGTCAACCGCCCCCGGCGCAGCCCACACCGCCATATCATCCAACCCTGCGACTGTAGCCTCCGTAGCAACCCCGGAACCACAGAATGCAACGAGCGGCACCCAACCAATTGAATTCAGGCCACCACCACCGAAATCGCCATTCGGCCCTTGGATCCAAGTCCAACGGTGGAATAGGCGACGAGACCCGCAACGGTCTACTGGAACCACCTCTCTTCAATCTCGATCAGCTGCCAGCGCACAAGGCTCAAGATATGCTGTACTGGGAAGGACGACCAACACAGACGAGCGCCAACCTTTACGTTTTATAGCGCAGAATCCCAAACTGGTGCCGTATCCTGCGCGAGCCTCACAGGTCTCGCGCAGGAATGGACGCCGTGGACCAGCGCTTGGGCCTCCAACCCATGCGCCTGGTCTGCTGCCCAATGGGCTTTGTCACCCCAAGACCCAATTTGGCAGAGTGAAAAACGTGGGCCTCACAGCCTCGGGTCCCTCACGACCAATCCCAACCCCGTTTCAATTCGCCGGGTCAATCATATCGACCCCCCTCCAACCCAACCCACAGAACCAACATAAAGAGGTCACTCTCAACTCCCACTAAGAAATTCTCTGCGCCCTGTCTACTGTAGGTCTAGCCCAGCCAGTGGCAAGCCCAGAGCAACTAATGGATGACATTGAGCGTCCTACGGCCCAAAATGATCCTGCCACCGATACCCAACTTCCTCCCAGCACTGACCCCCTGGATCGTCTGGCCACCGAATCCCGCATGATGGAATATTCAGAAGAGCCGCCTCTGGACGCAGTTGAAGCCGATCTAACCAGGAGAGTCAACCTAAGCCCGGACCAGGCCCCACATCCGGCACAACCCCCACTAGCGGGGCCCTGACTTCTGGATTTTATGTCGATCCTTTTCTGGAACTGTCAAGGGGCTGGGGGCACCCCGTTCCATACCATCCTACGGAATTACGTTAGACAATATAGCCTGGGGCTCCTAGTCCTAATGGAACCTCGTATTAGTGATCATCGAGTGCAAGCCGTTATTAAACGCTTGGGTTTTGACTTCACTTTCCGAGTCGATGCCAACGGCTTCACTGGCGGCATCTGACTCCTTTGGAAAAAAGAATTCTCAATCTCCATCGTTGTCGCTCATAACCAACTTATTCACGCTAACGTTGAATATGAAGATCACTATTTTGCTTTATCGGCCATTTATGCGAGCCCACAACGCATTAACCAAAAATTCTTGTGGCCCCTTTTGGAGGTATTGGGCAAACTGGTACCCGCCCCTGGTTGATCGGGGGGATTTTCACGCGAAACTAACTACTGGGGACAAAAAAGGGGGATCCCTGAACACGTCAGAGGTTAGCAAGGATTTTTGCAATTGGGTTCATAGGTGCGGTCTCCACGACCTAGGCTATATCGGTTCTCGTTACACATGAAAACGGGGCCTCATCCAAGCACGTCTCGATCGGGTTTTCGGCTCAACGACATGGGTGGAGACTTTCCCGAATACTGTCAACCACCACCTCCCGTTCTTAGGCTCCGATCATAGGCCCCTGTTGGTTCATTTCATACGAAGGGAGCGTCGTCTCGCCAGCTCAATCCCGTTCCGCTTCCAAGCAGCCTGGCTTACACATGCCGAGTTCCCCCAACTGGTGGCGGACAATTGGCTCCTCCCGGACCAATCCTTCACCAGTTCACTCACTACGTTCTCCCATCGCCTCGAACACTGGAATAAAACCGAGTTTGGGAATATTTTCCACCATAAACGTTGTTTGCAGGCTCGGTTAGACGGTATCCAGCTAGCCCTTCGACAGGGGGAGTCGGACTCTCTTTTAGCCCTAGAATCCAAACTCAGTGAGGAACTTGGACACGTCTTGTGTGAGGAAGAAATCTACTGGCACCAACAAGCTCGATGTGACTGGATCGCGCAAGGAGGTCGAAACACCCGTTATTATCACATAGTCACTAGGGCCAAATGGAAAAAGTTATTGGTGGAGTGTCTTTTTGACCAACAGGACCAGGAAATCACAGACCCACATGAGTTGCAGCAATTGATCCAGAATCATTTCGTGCAACTTTATACCGCAAACTTAGGCGACCAGGCCCAGCACGCCGATCCTGTCTTGCCTCCCCGTTTAATAGTAGCCCAGCTAGACGCACTAATCCAACCCGTCTCTGCATCTGAAATTCGGGCAGCCATTTTTGGCATGAACCCAAACAAAGCCCCGGGCTTTGATGGCTTCACGGCTTTATTCTATCAGGCCCAGTGGGGTATCGTAGGCCCCAAAGTGATGTCCTTCTTACAACAGATTTTTCGGGAGGAAACCTGGGAACCAGAATTGAACCACACTATCCTAGTTCTCATTCCCAAAATTCAGTCCTCTCGGTACCCTTCCCATTTTCGACCAATTAGCCTCTGCTCTGTGCTCTACAAGGCCATCTCAAAGGTTCTTGTTAACCGCCTAAAACCTTACCTCAACCATTTAGTGGCTCCTACCCAATGCAGTTTCATTCCTGGGCGACAGATTATCGACAACATCATCATTGTCCAGGAAATCATCCACTCCATGCACAAGAAGAAGGGTAAGATGGGCTATTTCGCGATAAAGGTGGATCTAGAGAAGGTGTATGACCGCCTCCACTGGCCTTTTATAGAGGAAACAATTCAAGCCATCGGGCTGCCGCCTATGTTATGCAACCTGAACATGAAGTGCATCACCACGGCCTCAATACAAGTGGCGTGGAACGGTGGACTCTCTGAGCCATTTGTCCCTTCACGAGGCATCAGGCAAGGCGACCCTCTGTCGCCATACATCTTCGTTCTTTGTTTGGAACGTCTGGGGCACCTTATCACGCACGCGGTGGGCCAGGGTACGTGGAAACCCTTTAAATGGGCCAGACAAGGGCCAGCCATATCTCACCTATTCTTTGCAGACGATTTGATTTTATTTGGTGAAGCTTCGGAGGCTTAGGTTAGGGAAGTATCTGCCATCTTGAAAACATTTTGTCGGATATCCGGCCAGTAAGTAAATCAGGCCAAAACCTGAGTTTATTTCTCTCCAAATGTGCCACTGGAGCTTGCCCACAATCTCAACCAATCCTTGCATTACACTCGTACGACTAATCTGGGCAAATATCTAGGGGTGCCGTTGCTACATGAACGCACAACGAGGACAACCTATCAACATATCCTAGATAAAGTTCAACACTGTCTCGCGGGGTGGCGAGCTCAGACTTTGTCGTTAGCAGGTAGGGTTACTCTTACCCAGTCTGTTCTTTCTGCTATTCCAGCCTACACTATGCAAACCATGCGACTCCCGCGCCATCTTTGAGATGAAATGAAAAAGATCATGCGTGCCTTTATTTGGGGATACAGCCCTGCGAACCGGACCACCCATTTAGTGAATTGGGATACAATATGTCGGTCGAAGAAAGGTGGGGGATTAGGCATCAAGAGCATTCGGGCCACCAATGATGCCTACCTCACTTGCCTGGGCTTGGAATTGATCACTCAGTCGAACAAGTTATAGGTACAGTTGCTCCGATCAAAATATCAAATTAATGACCCTCATACCCTCACTACTCTCCCTGCCACTGCGAAGTCGACCCTATGACGAGGGATCGCCTCTACATGGGGTCATGTTCAACGAGGGCTCAAATGAATGCTGGGGAATGGGCAACGGACAAAATTCTGGGTCGATAGCTGGCTTCCATGATGGGGTCCACTAGCCCCTGAGGCGGTGCAACCTTTGCCTGACAGGCACTTGTCAATGTCGGTGCGTGAATTGGTGACGGGGGATCAAGCTTGGCGATGGGATTTGATCGCCCCTTTTCTTCCAGCCCCCATGATTTCACTCATAGCGTCGGTTCGACCCCCTTTTGACACGGATGCGGCCGACTCCGTCATGTGGGGGCCCATCCCACAAGGGAAATTCTCCTTGAGATCTGCTTATGATCTAATCTCAGTGGCAGAAACCACATCCCCTCCTCCCATATGGAATGTTATCTGGCAATGGCCAGGGCCACAAAGGATACGGTCCTTTCTGTGGCTGGCAGCGCACGACAAACTTATGACAAATCACCAGTGCTTGCTTAGGCACATGACTTCCGACAATTCTTGCCCACACTGCGGTCAGGAGGAAACTAGCCTTCATGTGGTTTGAGACTATAGTAGGGCTCAACATTTTTGGCACCAATGGTCCTCCGTCGTGACCGCAGTTTCCTTTTGGCAGCAAAATTTGGAGCAATGGCTCTAGGACAATCTTACTAAGCACAACCACCCCACGAGGACCGCCTGGCCAGACATTTTTGGGATATCGTGTTGGTTCCTCTGGCAATGGCGGAACGAGAGTCTTTTCGAGGAGGGTTTCGAATGGCCGACAGCGGGCTCCCACATCGTTTTAAATTATGTCCAGTGGATAGAGCGAGCCCACGCAGTGATGGGTCGCCTTCATCCCACACACAGCTTACCTATCGGGACTCTAACACACTGGCCTCCCCCACCCGAAGGTTGGACCAAAGTCAATACTGATGGCTCGGTATTAGTAGATTCCCACAAAAGCACGACTGGTGGTTTACTTAGAGACTGTCACGGCCACTGGCAGGGGGGGTTCCTTTATAAATTTGAGGCCTGCTCGCCAGTAATCGCCGAATTAAAAGGGTTCCGTGCCGGGCTCACCTTAGCTTGGAACTTGGGCTATTGACAGATTATTCTCAAAGTGAACTCCCTCTAGGTCACCAATATCATTCATTCGTCCGGAGGCCTACTAACTGAAACCTCCTTTTTAATGCAGGAAATCGGTGCGTTACTAGAGCATGACTGGGAAGTCCAGGTGCAGCACATCTATCGGGAAGGGAATCAGAGTGCAGATCGCCTTGCCATCGCAGCACGGAACGCCTTACCAGGCCTGCATGTCCTTTCGGAACCTCCCGCCGAGTCGATCCAGTCTCTAGTGGCCGATCGAAACCAAATTTCATCTCGCCGGGGCTTATCCCGCACCTGAATTTTGGCATTTTGCCTTTTGAGTGTTTATTTCCTTTGTATTCAAAAAAAAAAAAACCTTGATGCTCTAACTCTCCTAATACTCTAAACCTATGTTTTTACTCGAGGAGGCAAGTCTCCATGATGCTCTCTTCGTCCATAGGGGTTTAGGTCCTTATATAGTCACGAAAACCTAAAAAATAAGTGAACCCTACGTGTATCTTTGAGCTAGGCATCCCACAATCGTGGGTTCTTGCATTATAATTCCTCCACTTCTCTTCTCCTTTCTTGGTCTCTAGCTCATTCACAAAGGTGACCACCCTCCATTCCTACATCAAAATGATTAATTCTGACCCTAAATTAACATCAAACATAAAAGAACAATAATGAAGATCAAACAAAACAAAAACATACCAAATAAATCCTAAAACACAATAATAATAACCTATTATGCAAGAAACACATGTTAAGTACTTAGAAAAACACAGACTAATGCATAACTATCAACTTCCCTACACTTAAATCTTTACTTATCCTCTAGCAAATACCATTAATCAATTCCGTCACTTCATTTTCTCAAAGATCAAAACATACAATCTCTTAAAGTTTGGCCAACTCAAATGTCAAACTACTACACATATCATGACTACTTTTCACTAATGTAAATAAGTGAACTCAACTTATGGCACCATATAAATGTAAAATGAATCTTCCTCACGGTTTCACTCATTTCTCTCAAGTGTTTGATGGTTAGTGTCTCGCGCAAGCTCTCTATAGGAAATGACACTACCATAGGCTTGCCAATACAATAAATAAATCAAAAGGACTTGCTTCGGGTTAAATGTAGTAAAGGTTAAGGTGGATCAAAAGGGTAAAGGGTTTAACACAAGCATTCGTAAAGTAATAAGTGAACAAAGGGATATCAAAACATATTTTTGAGATACATAAATGTAAATATACTACTACTCCGCACTTATTGATGCCACTAAAATGTTCTTCCCTTTTCTTTTCCTTTTCTTTTTCTCTTTTCTCTTTTCTTCTTTCTTATTCTTTTTTTTATAAATAAAATGGAAGAAACAATGAACAAAAAAGCAAATAAATACATTGTGATTCAAGAGCAAAAGTATCACTCAACTTATCTCTGAAAAAAATTTGTAGCAAAAATCCCAAACTAATGCATCACTTAATACTCTACTAAGCTTTTGAATGGGTAGGTTAATGGGTTTTGGGTTTTAAAATGTGGGATGTTTTCAAGAAAATGGTTAAGGCTCAACAGGGTAGCAAGGAATAAAAAAAGTTAGGTCATTTAAGCTAAAGGTTAACATAAAAAGGGTCTTAATCATCTCTATTAAGCATGCATCTAGTAGACTCAAAACTGATTCAAAGCAAGTTTTGAAGCTAATAACCTAAGGAAGCATCACACAACCAAAAAAATAAAATGAATATAGATGGAGTCATATAGGCTCAATCCTCACATTGGCTCAAATAAAAATTCATTAAGCATCTCTACAGTACCTCCTTTTTCAAGTGCCAAATTGTGAGTAAGCTTATGCAACCAACTACTTTTCATCACTCAACATGGTTCACTTTCTATTCAAGTAGCCTAATCCAAGTTTAAGCATGCGTTCAATCTCATTCTAACTAGCATGACAAAATCTCATGGCAAAACAAATCAAAATGATTCAAGTGTGATTCCATTGCTTAATATGATTTGCCAAAAACATACATCCTAATTAACAAAATACAAGTAGTGACTAAAACAAACTAAGACAATGTAATTGACAAAGAAAATGTCACCTCTCTACACTTAAACAACACATTGTCTTCAATGTGACAAGTTAACAACAAAATAAGGTAAAATAACATCAAACCAAACACACAGAGAAAATAATTAACAATGTAGATAAAACAACGTAAAAATTTTAAAAGAAAGCTCGTGGAGATTATGGTGGCAAAAGCGTAGGAGAAGGGACTTCAATGTTAGGGAATTTCTTCTTAATGTACTGCTCCTCCTTATGCACTTGTCTCATTTGGGTACCAAGCTCATTAATTTACAGCGTCATTTGTTGATAGTTAGAGGCCATTTAGTCTAGAATTTGTTTGAATTTGTCAACCTCTGCTGATGCAGTTGGTTCCTCTTCAACTGCTTCATCTTAGGGCTCCGGAGGCGCTTGAGATGTGGATGGTCAAGAAGTGGTTGCGTCCTTGTCCTTCTTGTTCTTAACAACTGTGCAAGTTTGAGGATTTCAGAGCTTCCTAAAATGGGGCTCCAAAATTTTAGAGCGTCTCAAATAAGGGATATTAAACACTTTATAACTAGCCGTACACATACTATCCACATCAAGATTGTAATATAAACAAAAGTATTAACAATGTATGACAAGCCAAAATATGAGCTTTTCTTATTAACGCAACTCACAATAGATCGAAAAATCTGATAAGGGGTATTTATTTTGATTTTATGATCCATACACCAAAGGAAGAAACGTTCCTTAGCTGAGCACTTATTGCTTTCAATTTTTTAAAAAATCATTAGGCATATAAACTTATGAAGAAGTAAGTGTTTGGTGTTATGAATTAAAGTGTTAGGTGCATTCCTAGAGTCAAAAATTTTTCGCCCGTAAGAATTTTCCAATAATCATCCACATAAAATTGTCATGATCATCCAAAACTTTGGTGATCGATGAGTCAAAAAGCGTATGAATGACAATATAATCAAGTTTATAAGCATGGCCACCTATCCTAAACCATAAAGTATCCATTTTAGGATTGTAGCACACAGTGGTGAAAATTTCTACCATTATCATAGGATATATCAGAACATCATAACGAATTAATCGACTCCGACCAATATTTGCAGCCAATCATTCAATGTTATGCCTTAATCCTAAAGTTTATAACAGTTCGAAATCAAAGTACCCAGGAGGCATTAATTCTCTATCCTTAAAATCCCGGAATCTCATACATTCTTTTTTGAAAAAATAGAGAATGGGGCACGAAAAGTGGCCACCATATCTGGTTTACCTTCTCCTGAGACTTGATGGTGCAATTGGTTAGTTAGATTCTGACCTACAAGCTTCTTTGGAGCCATCGAAGGAGAAAATCTGCAAAAATTAAGCAAGAGAGAGGTGAGCACATTTTTTAGAGAGAAGGAGAGAAAAATTACCAAATCCTTAGATTCTTAAGTGATTAATGTGGAATAAGTGTAAAGGAATGAAAAATGATGGAAGAAGTAGAGAAAATACCAAGATTTGGGAGAAAGATGAAGGATTTGTGAGGTTTGAAGAGTAGGTGTCGTGTTTTTTAGAGAGAGAGAATGTAAAGAATTGAAGAATGAAGAAAGAAGAAAGAAGGGGGGAATTTAAAATTTTTCGAATGAGGGATCACGCAATCGTGGGAATCCCTATCATTCCCATGATTGTGGGTCAAGGCTCTAGAAACTTTCTGGAGAGCCTTTCCATGGTCGTGGGAAACAAGCTCATTCCCATAATCGTGGGTTACTCCAAGTTTCCCAACTTCATAGCCATCTTCCAAGCTTAACATTTACTCTCAACATTCAAACAACTTGTAAACACATCAAAATCACCTAACCAATAAAAAATTTAAATTAAAAAAAGTTAAAACTCAAACAAAATCAAAATAAACACCAAGCAAACTCAACCAAACATAATCACAACCAAATAAATCAAACAAACAAATAAACAAAGACAAGCAAAAGAAAGGTAAACATGCTAATTTAAGGTCATTAGCATTCATGAAAGAGTGGAAGAAAGGAAAGAGATGGCTTTAAGATCCTTTAAGTGTTTCCCTATGGAGCTTTGGAGTTGGAAAATGTCAAGGGTGAAGCATTTAAGGTCAATGGGCATAGATGTAAGCCATATTATGAAGGGACATATTCACAAGAAAGAGAAGT
>JAOSBN010000005.1:13270490-13316362 GCA_027563595.1 Erythroxylum suave | reverse complement strand
ACTTCTCTTTCTTGTGAATATGTCCCTTCATAATATGGCTTACATCTATGCCCATTGACCTTAAATGCTTCACCCTTCACATTTTCCAACTCTAAAGCTCCATGGGGAAACACTTAAAGGATCTTAAAGGGTCCACTCCATCTTAACTTGAGCTTTCCGGGAAATAACCGAAGTTGTGAATTGAATAAAAGCACCAAGTCTCCATTCTTAAACTCCTTCTTTTTGATGTAAGCATCATGCCATTTTTTTGCTCTTTCTTTGCACAACTTAACATTTTCATAAGCTTCAAATCTCAACTGTTCCAATTCATCAAGTTGTAACAATATCTTCTCACCTACTAGCTTCCATTTTATGTTCAACTTCCTAACAACCTAATAGGCCTGATGCTCCAACTCCAATGGTAAATGGCAAGCCTTGCCATACACAAGTCGATATGGTGTGGTACCTATAGGTGTTTTGAAAGCTGTCTTCTAAGCCTATAGGGCGTTATCTAGTTTCAAAGCCCAATCCTTTCTTGAAGTGCTCGCTACCATCTCCAAAATCTTCTTCAACTCTCTGTTCACCACCTGCACTTGGCCACTGGTTTGGGGGTGGTAAGGGTAGCCACTCTATGATGAGCATTGTATCTTCTCATAAGAGCCTCAAATGGTTTGTTACAGAAATGGCTCCCTCCACCACTTATGATTGCTGTAGGCAACCCAAATATGGTAAAAATCTTCTTGATTAACTTTTGAACCACCTTACCATCATTAGTTGTAGTAGTTACGACCTAAACCCACCTAGAAAGATAATCATCCCAAACAATAAATAAGTGTTACCTAAGGAGGATGGAAATGGTCCCATGAAATCCAAGCCCCACACATCAAATATCTCCACCTCTAATATGTTTGAAAGTGACATCTCATCCCTCTTCGATATGTTGCCCACTCTTTGACATCTATCACACTTCAGCACAAAATCTCAAGAATCCTTGAACAAGGTTGGCCAATAGAATCCACACTTCAAGATCCGAGTAGCAATTTTGTTAGCTTAATAATGCCTTGCATAAAGTGAGCTATGACATTGCATCAAAATTTTGGGCATTTCATCTTCAAAAACACACTTGCAAATCACACTGTCAGCACATATCTTATAAAGTATAGTTTCATCTTAAATATAGTGAGAACATTGAAATAAGAAGCGCTTTGTTGATATGAAAGATTACAAGGAAGAATATCCACCTGAGAGGTAGTTTGCAATATCTACAAACTAAGGATGAAAAGGATTATCTACCATCACTAAAGTCTCATAAAAAAAGCTCTTCTCAATTTCTGCTTCTTCTTCATAGTGCCCTTGTTCAAGTCATGATAGGTGGTCCACTATAACATTTTCTACTCCCTTCTTGTTTTTAATCTCAATGTTAAATTCTTGAAGTAAAAGAACCCATCAGATGAGCCCAGCCTTGACGTCCTTCTTGGAAAAGAGGTAATGTAACATCGCATGGTTTGTATAAACAATAACTTGTAAGCCCAAAAGATAAGAACGAAATTTCTCATATGCAAATACCACTGCAAGCAATTCCTTCTCAATAATGGTGTAATTCAATTGTGCTCCCATCAAAATCTTGCTTGCGTAATAGATGACATGTAGTCTCTTCTCCTTCCACTGGTCAAGTACACAACCAATAGCATGGTCATTTGCATAACACATAATCTCAAAGGGAAGAGACCAATCTGGCGACGTCAAAATGGGTGCTGTTGTAAGTGCCTTCTTCAACCTGTTAAAAAAGTGAAAACAATCATCATCAAACACAAAAGGCACATCCTTAACTAATAAATGAGTTGAGGATCTATCAATAAGTGAAAAATCCTTGATGAACCATCTATAGAACCATGCATAACCAATTAAAGCTCGGGTACCCTTGATGTTAGTGGGAGGTGGTAGCTTTTCAATCACTTCGGTTTTAACTCGATCCACTTCAATCTCCTTGCATGAGATCTTATAGCGTAATACAATTCCTTCTTGGACCATGAAATGACACTTCTCCCATTTTAAGACTAGATAAGACTGTTCACATCTTTGAAGCGCTCTGTCTAAATTAAGAAAACAATGATCAAAAGAATCTTCAAAGACAGATAAGTCATCCATAAATAGCTCCATGAAGTTCTCACTCATATCCAAAAATATGGCCATTATGTACCTTTGGAATGTGGCAAGCGTATTGCATAAACCAAAATACATCCTCCAATAAGTGAAAGTCCCATAAGGACAAGTAAAAGTGGTCTTCTCCTGGTCTTCTAGGTATATAAACACTTGATTATACCATGAATATCCATCAAGAAAACAATAAAAAGAATGACCAGTAAGCCTCTCAATCATTTGATCCACAAAAGGTAAAGAGAAATGGTCTTTTTCGATGGCCAAATTTAGCTTCCTATAATTAATACACACCCACCAACTTTTGATGGTCTTAATAGAAGTCTTTTCACCATGTTTATTCTCTATCACTGTCATACCACCTTTCTAAGGCACACACTGCACTGGACTCACCCACTCACTATTTGAAATGGGGTAAATAATCCCCGCATCCAAAAGCTTCATAACCTCCTTTAGAACCTCCTACATGTTTGGATTTAACCTTCTCTGTCTTTCCCTCACAGTTTTACATCCTTCTTCTAGGTTAATCCTATGCATCACCACATTAGGGCTAATCCCCTTAATATCATAAATTTGCCATCTATGGTTCTCGTTCTCTTCTTAATGGTCTCCACCGCTTTCTCTTCTTGCTCACAATCTAATTAATTGGAGATAATGATGGGTAGGGTATGGTTCTTACCTAAAATGTGTATCCTAAATGGAAAGGTAAGGGTTTAAACTCTAAAGTGGGGGGCTTAATAATGGAAGGTGGTGCAGGTGTACCTGTTCTCTCCAGCTTCTCTAGATCAACTTCCTCACATAATTCCTCCTCTTTCTCACTCTCATCCCTATGCACTTCAATAACTTCATCAACTTTCTCTTATACCTCCTTCATATACTCATCCACAATATCAATTTTCATACATACATTACCATCCATCAGTTTCTTCAAAGATTTTGACATATTAAATTTAACCTGTTCATCACCAATTCTTAAAACAAGTTTTCCTTCATGCACATCAACTAATGCCCTACCAGTATTCATAAAGGGCTTACCTAAAACCAGTGGACAATTTCTATCAGCTTCAAAATCCAACGCAACAAAATCAATAAGAATAATAAATTTGTTCACTTTTACCGATATATCTTCTACAACTCCAAATGGCCTCTTGATCGATTAATCCGTAAATTGAATTAGCATGGATGTTGGGTTGACCTCTCCTAGTCCTTATTTCTTGAAAATAGAAAAAGGCTTCAAGTTAATACTCACACCTAAATCACATAAGCATTTAGAAAATTCATAGTCACTAACAACATATAGAATAGTAAAACTCCCTGAATCTTATAGTTTTGAAAGCATTTGGATTAATATGATCAAACTACAATTTTTTTGTCAAAGTTACCATCTGATTGTCTTCCCAAGTGCATCTATTTGTGAGTATGTCCTTAAGAAACTTCACATACTTGGGAATGCACTCCAAGGCTTCCACCAACGACAATTTAATCTGCAGCTTTTTCAATTTCTAAAAAAACTTGGAAAACTGGGTGTCCATTGATGTTGTCTCAGCCTTTATGGATATGGAATTTAGGCTTGTAGGGTGATGGTGGTACATAAGGCCTCTTTTCTTCTTTCTCTTCTTCTATTTCCTTGCCTTTCTCTTTTTCTTGGCTATCCTTTTGCACACTTGGTTCCTCCATCTACTTGCCACTTCGAAGTATAATAGCCTTGAGTTGTTCCCTTGGGTTGGTCTTGGTATTGCTTAGTAGGCTACCTGCACTTCTAGAAGACATAGCATTAGCAAGTTGACCTACTTGTACCTCCAAGTTGTGGATGGATGAGGCATGGTTCCTCACAATCTGATCAAACTTTGCCTCCATCCTTTTTTGACTTTCTTACCAGCTTGAAAACATCCTCTTTTTGTTCTCTTTTTGATTTTCTAGTTTGGACACCAAGACGTCCATTAACTTATCCTTTTTGCTCTACATAAATCCAAGTTGGTCTTATTGAAATCCAGGAGGTCCTTGTGATTTCATTTAGTCACCTGTATTGTTAATACTCTAAGAGAAATTTGGGTGGTCTTTTCACCCCGGATTATAAGTGTTAGAATAGGAGTTGTTACCTTTTTGTGGTTGGCCCAAGTAATTTACCTATTCTGTACCTCTGGCTCCCTTCAAGAAACATTCAGATGTGCCATGGTTATTTTGCCATTATAACTCACACTATTATTGCATAGCTTTGGCTGTAGATGAAAGTGCTCCTTGAATGTTTCTCAATTGCTCGGTGAGGGTTGTGATCTGTGCTTGTAAAGTTGTAATGGATTTTTCTCCTTTTTCCCCTATTTACTCCTCTTACTTGACCATATATAACTATTGCTCGCCAATTCTTCCAAAAGATCATGAGCTACATCAATAGTCTTTCTCATCAAAGAACCTCAAACAGTTGCATCTATGGTTCCTATTGCTCTTGGATTTACACCAATGTAGAATGTCTATAATAGGAACTCCCTTGGAAGGTTGTAGTGGGAACAACTTCTCTGTAATTCTTTAAACTTGTCATAGGCTTCATGTATAGACTTCCCATCACTCTGTTGAAAATTTGTGATTTCCTTTATAATTCTTGTTGTCTTGATCAAAGGAAAGTATTTAGCGAAGAATGCTTGGGCTAGCTATTCCCAAGTAATGATCTGCCCTAAACTAAGCAAGTTATACCACGCCTTTGCTTGATCTCAAAAAGTGAAAGAAAACAATTGCAACCTCACGACATTGTTAGACATCCCATTAAACCTAAATGTGTTGTAGATCTCCAAAAATTTGCAAGATGGACGTTGGGATCTTCATTGGATAGCCTATAATGCACACTACTCTAAAGTATGTTGATGAGTGTTGGCTTAATCTCGAAATTATTAGCTTGAATCGTTGGCCTTGCAACTCCTTGAGGACTGAAACTTGGCCTCATAAAGTCTATCAATGTCCTTTCAACTTCTCGTTGCTCTCCTTCTTCTGACATATTTCTTTGTATATTGTCTTGATGCTTTGCTCTTCTCAACTCTGGTTCGTGCCTTATGATATCTAATAACTTTTTGTTACTAAATTCAGTAGACCTTTGTGTGCTTCTTGTGTTCATGCACCTATAAATACACAAGGAAAAGTATCAAAAACTCTTAAATTAAGGTAACCCAAACTAAACAAAATGCTAAACAAACAATGCCCAGCAACAACACCAAAAACTTATTGATTGATAAATAGACTACTAGTTTTACGCTCAAAACTACAAGTATGCAGGTCACAACTTGTAGTAGAAAGTAGATAGCGATCCCACAAGGATTGTACTTAGGCACCACTTAATTCATATTGATCTTTTTTTAGGAACCAAATTTTAATGAATATAATTGAAAAATTAATTTAAATCGAGCAACAAGGAATAATTGATGATGCAAAAGTGCAGAAACTTGGAATTCAAGATTTTAACAATTAGAGATCAGTTTTTCCCTATCTTATCTCCCTCCTATTTCATTAATTGAATTATGTCTCACCTAAGATGTCCTAATGTATTAACTACCCTCTCTCAAGGTGTAATTAATTGTCCTTAGTCAAATGATTAAGCAATCTCTTAATCTATAAAATCAATCCACCAATTCAACTAGTTATGAAGTTATCCTATGCATGATCAACTAATTAGCCAAGAGCTCTCTCTAACTAATCAATTAACTTGATGAATGTAGGTCTATAGAGTGCAAATTCTCATTGTACAACCCTACACAAATTACCCAACTCAATCTCTCAATATATTGAAAGGTATAAGTTCAGCATTCATCAAAAGCTTCATTTATTTAAATAAATAAAATAAGAGTTTAACAAGAAGTTCAAAAATAATCTCTACAAATAAATTAGCCACTCATGATTTACCCAAAAAATCAAATAATCTATAATACAAATGCCAGAAGAGAAAAACAAACTAAAACTAGATTAATCAAACTGCTCCTCTTCTTTCCCCGAATCTAGAAAATCTAGCATTGGTGTGCTCTTTTCCCAATTTAGAATGAAAAACCTTGATTCTTTACCTCTCCCAATACTCTAAACCTATGTTTTAACTTAGGGAGGCAAGTCTCCACCATGCTCTTTTCGTCCATAACGGTTCATGTCCTTATGCAGTCACAAAAACCTAAAAAATTATGTGTATCTTTGGGCTAGGCATCCCATGATTGCGGGAATTGGCATAAATCCTATGATTGTGGGTTCTTATATTATAATTTTTCTACTTCTCTTCTCCTCTCTTAGTCTCTAGCTCAATCACAAAGGTGGCCACCCTCCATTCGTACATCAAAATGATTAATTCTTACCTTAAACAAACATCAAACATAAAAAAAACAATAATAAAGATCAAACTAAATAAAACTTACAAATAAATCCTAAAACACATCAATAATAACTTATTATGCAAGAAACACATGTCAAATACTTATAAAAACACACTTTAATGCACAACAATTAGTTAGTTACACTCCCTAATGTGATTTGAGAAAATGAAGATCCAATTCCTTATATATGTATATGCCAATATGTGTTCTTATCCTCTACAATAAAAGGATACCAAACTGCATGTTAGAGATGTTTTTATAATGAAAAATTCAAGTATTTCTTTCGTCCATCACAATAGTAACAAGAAATGATAAGGAAATGCAAAAATACCATCTCGTAATTCTATTCTAGAATCTCATATCAGTGCACATATCCTTGATCTGAATTAGATTCTGTGGGACCTTGGTGATTAAACATCTATGTAACAAAGCTTTCCAAGTGTTGAACACATAGTTGCTTTTGGAAAAATAAATGATCAGAATTACAAACAATGCACCAATTAGCCAGATGTGTGAATTTTGCAATTCTATCAAGAGTTGGTACCTTATTCAGCATAGCCCACCCACAAGGTTGTAGAGTAATGAGGATGATAATAATCAAACCATATCACCTCTATCCAAGGAAGTGTTGTTAAGTCACCTACAATCACCTTTCTATAAGTCCAACTGGTGAATCTTCCATTATTGTTGTTTCTCCATATTACACAGTCCTCATATATAGTAATGGAAGTCTGGTTAATTTTAGTCTTCAACTATGAAGGTATAGTAGCATATATGATATGGTTTCTCTCAATGAGAGCCTGAGCTACTGAAACTCTATAAGTTTTTTAAAAAAAAGTGATTCAACTTCACTTAGTTTAATCAAAAGGCCCAACAGATAAACAATTATCAAACCAAAAAGAAGGTGTTCTTTCCATTTCCAATTAGATGAATAAAGTGAAGTCTCATCCTTTCCCTTATCCTCATAATGGATTTAAATGTAGTAGATGGAAGTGATTATTCCTTAAAGTTTTATTTTTATAAAAGAAGTGTAATCCATCTACACCATGAATTCTGCTTATTTGTGATTAATCTCCATAGTCTCTTCATAAGTAGAACATTATTGAGAGATTGGAGAGAAATAATACCAAGCTAACCTTACTTTCTAGGAATAAAAGCATCTCTCCACCTCATGTTCACCTTGCTACCAAAGCACAAGAATTTATTAAGGATCCTGTTAATAACTTTCGTTACTTTAAAAGGAAAAGCAATATGAACTACCTAATATAAACTAATGGAATTCAAAATGGATATGATAAGTTGAGCTCTGCCAGCCAAACAAAGATATCTGGAGCTCTAAGAAGCAATTTTGAAATTGATTTTATCAATAACACAAGCATAATCCTCTGACACCCATCCTAGCACCAATTATGGTTACATCAAGATACACAAAAGGTAGTTGCTATTTAGAAATTCTAGAAATAGTGGATAAGGATAGTTTTAGATTGGAAGCCTTATGGGATAAGAATAAACCAGTCTTTGAGCAATTAATAGTAAGACCAAAAATCTTACTAGAGATTTTAGGACCTTTCATAAGCATTGATATAGAAATAGGATCAGTTTTAGAAGGAAATATAAGATCATCAATAGAACACGAGTAAGTTAGTCCCAATCTCCTACATTTGAAATGAAATTGAAAACCTTTGGTATCTTTCTTCTAAAGCACTTGCTGAGTGTTTCCATAACTAAACCAAAAACATATGGTAAGATTGGATCACCTTGTCTTATCCCCTTGTGAAAATGTTTATAAGTTGACCATTGATATGGACATTGAAGCTAGGTGTTGAAATGCATCAAGAGATCTACTGTATGAATAAGATAGGAAAATTCAATACATATAGCATATTTCTAATAAACTCCTAATCTATGCTGCCATATGCCTTTTTTATATCTATTTTGATGCAATAATTAGCTTTTCTATTTCTTTTAAAGTAAGATCTGATCAATTCTTCAAGTATCTGTACATTATCTCCAATTAATCTAATTATGATATAAACACCATGAGAGTCATTAATATGACCAGGAATGATTTTCCTGATCTTGTGAGCCCAAATCTTAGATATCAAGTTGTAAATGAAATTTTAGCACTACATAGGATGATAATCAGAAAAGTATTAAAGTTCCCAACATTTAAGAATAAGAGTTATAGAGGTTTTTATTAAGGGCTATAAATAGGGAATCATTGTTGAAGAATTCTTAAATTGCTTCAGTCACCACAATCCTCATAAATGGACAACACTTCACAAAGAATTGTATATTTAATCCATCAGGGTTAGTAGCTTTGTTGGGGTTTAGGGACTTCAGTGATTCTTAAATCTCTGTGATAGTAACAGGTTGGATGGGAAAATCAACATATTAAGAGGACGATCCAAATGGGAAAATCAACCTATTAAGAGGACGATCCATCTTGTAAAATCTACTGGAGAAGAGGTACTAAAGAGTGCTTTTAAGGGTTTATTCATAAATTCAGAAAAAAAATTTAAATGCCCTTGTGGCAACTCATCCTAAGACTTCAGTTGCATATCTTCTAGTTCAAGAGAGACAATTCTATTAACAACTTTCCTACCAATAATTAATCTATAGGACACAGAGTATTTCTATCCTCATATTTTATCCACTAGAGTCTTGATCTCTATTTCATGAGAGAATAATCAAACATAAAGTTTTGGAGTAGTTATGGATAGCTACTTTCTCCATTTTTGGCAAATGAGTAAAACCAAGATTGTTACAGATTCGTTGTTAAATACTATCCAGATTGCCTTTTGCAGTGTTTAGTAAATGATGTGTATTTCCTATGTTGTTCCTAAATAATGTCTTCCTTTCCATCTTCATCAACTTCCATTTCTTGAAGAGGATATATTTCTTATTCATATTAAATTTTGTCCTTAAAGCTCTCCATAAAGCGTCATTAAAATATGCCAGCTCACATAGAAAATTATTGAATCAAAAAGGCCTTTTTGGAGAAATATCACATGTCTGTGTAATAATAGGTGAATGATCCAAAAGGCAACTAGTAAGATAGGTAAAATAAAAATTGGGGTACCTCACCATCCATTGAATGTTAGCTAAACTTCTATCAAGATTTTTCCGAATGAAGTTCACCCCATGTTGCCTATTACTTCATATGAAATAATTACCCCCATCTGGAATATCAAACAGGTGAGCGTTTTCAACACATTTCCTTAAATCTAGACAAGGAATTGTCATCTATCTAGGGCCTTCTGCTTCATCCAACTTTAAGAATGAGTTAAAATCCCCTGTAATGATGCAAGGAATATTTATAAAGGTTGCTAATGTTAGCTCAAGGTTTATGATTAATGATTTTGATGATAATTGTATAATATTTCAAATTTCAAATTGGATTTATTTCCTTGTACAATTAACATTCTTATTCTCAAAAGGAAATAAAATCATAAGAAATACTTTTTCTCTTATAGGAACCTCCTTTATAAACTTACCTTATTATAAATGGTTTATCCGAACAGGATCCTACTAATTATGAAAGTTATATATTAGCTCCGTAATTATTGAAAGATTTTTGACAAAGATGATATTAAGGTTATTCAGACTCAATTTAATCTAGTTGACTAAAGATGCAAATGAAGCAACGACTAATTGAAGAAATGCCTATTTAAGGAAGAGACAATGTAACTATGAAAAACAATTAAACAATACAAAAGCTTGCAAAGATATGTTATCAAAATATATCAAAAGCAAATAGATTCTTGAAAGTGATATCTTTGTAAAAATTCTCTTGTGTGTTAGAAAGTGAAATTTTGTTGAAAGAGATTACTGAAGCTCATATCAAGCAATTCCCTTTTTTTTGAGAGCTTGTAGAGTTTAGTGAAATACTACTAGTGTAGAAGATTGAAGAACCTTAAAAATATTAACTAGTGAGCTTGGAGAGGCTCGTCAAATTACTACTTGATTTTATAGTGAAACAATCAAGTTGGATGCTCCGGGACTGGACGTAGGCTTGGGTTGTAAACCAAACTAGTATAAATCAATTGTGTCCTTCTCTCTCTCTCTCCTTATCTTTTATATTTCCATGATATATTGTGTGTGTTCATTTCAACAATAGGTCCTTTCTGTTTTCAACTTGCTGAAGATCCCTTTCATTTTATCAGGCATCTTCTTTTTATTGTTTTCAACAGGACTTATACTTTAGCAGGGTCTTGTCGACTAACAGGCTACTATCATCTAACAGGCTGTTATTGTTTTAATTTTTAACAGGTTCTTACCTTTATATCAATTCAAAGTAACTTACAAAATTTTTTTAACTCACACACAATTCACCCCTTGCATGTGTTTCCTTTAACATTTGGTATCAGAACAAGGCTTCACATTTTTGTGTTTTATAGCATGTGATAGATTATGGAAAACACTTTAGAAGTTTTGAAGGACAATCCATCTTAATGCCTCTTTACTTCAATGGAAACAACTACTCATACTAGAAAGAGAGAATGACTATATATCTCCAATCTGTAAATGTCGAAGTATGCCAAGTAATTAAAGTTGGAGCTACAATTCACACTTATGATAATGTAGAAGTATGGATTGATGTTGACAAGAGAAATGCACAACTAAAAGCTAAAAAAAAATATTACCTGATATATACGTTGTCTCCAGAAGAATATGAAGAGATATCCTATTGCTGTACAACAAAAGAAATATGGGACAAACTTCAAGTCACATTTAAAGGAACGAAAAAGGTAAAGAAGCATAGAATAAGTCTTTTAATGCATCAATATGAAACTATTGGCATGAAATAGGGAGAGACTATAGATGAATTCTTCAAACGCTTTAACAACTTCGTCATAGCCCTAAAGAACTTAGGAAAGATATATTCCAATGACGAGCTTATAATAAAGATTCCGAGGTCACTACCAAAGGAATGGAGACCTAAGGTGACAGCTCTAGAAACAACAAAGGATCTAGACACTATTTCACTCGACTGGCTATAAGAAAATTAGATGATCCATGAAACCGAGCATAGGCAAGATGGAGGATCCTCTTATAGAAAAGAAATGATACTAAAAGTAATTGACGAATCAAACTATGATGAAAGTGATACTGAGTTGCAAATAGATGGAGATTATGAGTTCAACCTTATGGTCAGAAAATATGCCTGCTTCTATCAAAATATGTTGATGAAGAAAAGAGAAGGGAACAAGAAAATCAGAAATAATAGGTTCTTATCAAAATGTAGCAACAGCAATAGTAATACACAAAACAATCAAATCATATGTTATCACTGTAAGAAGCCCGGAGACACAATACAAGAATGTCCTCTTCTTCAAAAGGACAAGTTAGAGAATAAAAAATTTAGAAAGGAAGCAATGACTGTAGCCTGATCAGATAAGGATTCTGAAAACTTACAAGAAGAAGAACCATAAGAAGTCAGCAACATTTTCTTCGTGGTTAAATCAGAAGACAATGAGGTATATTATTCTGACTCTGATATTGAAGTTAATGACTTGAAAAATGCATATCATGAATTGTATAATCAGTGAAAAAGGTTGATAGTAAAGTATTTCAAAGAAATTGAGAAATCTAAAAGCAATGACGCATCTTTGAAAAGTAAGATTAAATAATTCGAATCTGCAAATGAAAATTTGGCGACTAAAAATGTGTCTTAAGGTTGACTCTAAGCAAAAGGTTTCTAAAAAGGAAGCTCTAGAAGAAAGAGTAGCTAAGTTAGAAAATACATTGCTAAACAATGATTATAATAAGGTAAAACAATTAGAAGAAAAAGTCACCACCTTAGAACTTGAAAAGGAGAAAAGTGCTGGAAATATCTTATCTTTAGAAAAAGACATGGAAAATTTCGTTGATGAAAGGAAGAATCTTGATATGTTGCTTGGTAGTTGTAAATGCATTTTTAATAAGACCGGAATAGGATACAATGAAAATAACAATATCAGGCCATACAATACACTAGCCTTTTCTTTGGCTTTAAACTCATTTAACATTGAAAGAAATCCACATTAATTTATACTGAAAATAGAACATGAAATGTCCATTTACCACTCACATTTTTCTGCACTTTCTCCTACATCATTTTAATGCTCTTTCAATTTCAACCTCATCTCTACTACAACTTATGAAATGTTGATCATCATAATTGTAAAAAGAAGACATTTATATGCTCATTTCCTTACATCACGTTATATCATATATTCAACTCCATTTAACTTATCAATCTATCACTAACCATTTTCATATATGTTTTATTTTATAAATCATGAAGAACAATAACATATGACTTATTTGTTTTGGATCCAAAGTTGAAGGTCACGTAACCCTAACTCCCAACATCACATGATCATCTTTCATGGAGAAATGGATTGGGTGTTTAATAGCAAGATGAAGAAGACAACAAAAATGGGAGTAGTAAGTGAAAGATGAGATCAAGGTTCAACATGGTGAAAGTTAAAGATTCCGTAAATGGAGGAGAAAAATGAAGAAGATGAAGAACAAATAAAGAGAGAACCTGTAGCCAAAAGTGAAGAATGAAAATGAGTCATGGTCTTGCAATAGAAAATAACAAGGGTGAGTGATAGTTGTGAATTTCATGATGTTTTAGAGTTTAATTTGTCATATATTTAGTATGAATTTGAGTGTTGAGGGTGCATTTAGGGTTTAATTATTTTAGTTTGTGTGTTTAAGTGTTTTTATGGGTTAGTTTGAATCTTTGAGCTTAATTGTTATATTTTTGAGGTACCTTGATGTGTTTGTTAGTGTTTCAGGGTAAATGGTGAAGAATGAAGAAGATTCGAGGAGTTTTCAAGCCAATGACATGTTTGTCACGATCATGACAGAGAAGGACAGGCCAGTAGCAGCTAGGTCACGATTGTGAACTTGGGGCACGATCATGATAGAGAGCAACAGTTAGGACATGATTATGAACATCAGGCCATGGTAGTCAAAGAAAGGTTAAAGCGTGCCAACCACAATCGCGCTTTGCATCAAGCTGACAGAAAAACTCAAGTTTCGTAAGATTTTTTGGACCGTTTCGACGCCGGCTTTGACCTGGGGCTTCCATAGAATAAATATAATATGAAGTGATAGCCACCAGCAGTCTATAGAGAGCCTAGAGAGTTGTACAAGAGAGTTTCATTCTGCGAATTCTGAGAGAAACCTAGAGAGAGATCAAGAGACTAAGGAAGGAGACGAAGGAAGAGAGACACATAAATAAGTTTGATGCGACGCACTTCCCGGAATAGGCAGTTTCCCGCAGTCATTGCCTCCAAGATCTGCTCTGACAATATTTCTTATTGTTATTTCGATTTTATTAATGTATAAAATTGGGGTATTCATTGGAAATAGTGTTGATGAGTGTCGATCTACTGTCTATACTCACCTTCAGTTTTTTAGTTCTTGAGATTAATAAAGTTTATTTGATTGTGTATTCTTTCGATTTAATTGTGATTCAAATTCTGTTCTTAATAACTTGCCAATAAATTGAGAGGGTGAGCTAAGTAAAATCATTGATTTGGGCTAACAAGAGTTAGGTGAATTGATAGGTAAAGAATTGGATCAAACTAGTAGAGTCGGGTAACGAGAGATTGAGCATAGCTTCCTGGTAGGTTAAAAGACAACTTATAACTAATTTAGGTTTTAGGTCAATCGCGAATCGAGAGATCACGATTCCATAATTTAAATTGGGGATCATCAATTAGGGTTAAGAATTATAACTCAAAAGAGAGTAATTTACCCTAAGATCGTCTAGGCCCATTGAGTCGAAATTACATAATTGGTTAGATTTTATTTCGTTTTGAATTAAATTCCCCTTTCTCTTACTTGGCTATTTCTAGGTTGATTTTGGATTGTTTGTGTGAGTTTGCTATTTTGTGACTTTTCTGCACTTTAAATTCTCATATTTGATTATTGATTGATTTAATTTTTCCATTAGTTGTTTATTTAGGTTTATTACGAACTTATCTGACCTTAGCTTTTAGGATTAATTTACTTTCCTCGTGGGATCAACACCATAGGTATTATGCCAATGACCCGTGCACTTGCGAAATTTACCAAGGTTATAAATAGTAAATTTAGCGCGTGTAACCTTGAGCAAACAGTGAGGTATGTGGCATGGCAAGTGACACTTGTCACTTGCCACATGTCACCACCTTATGGTTCTCATTTGGTCTCTTTAAGATCTAATCTATTTGTCCTCCAATTGCTAATCCTATTGTCTCCCAATTTTCAATGACAATAAATCCTAATGTCATTTATCAAAATTTCTATTGTCATTCAATACTTATGTTTACCACCATTTATGAATTGTCTTTCCATTTAGCATTTTTCCTAGTCCTAAAAATACTCAAAATTTTAGTAATTCCCCAAATTTTGACCAAAAATTTTTAAATCACTATTTATACTTTCCAAATCAATTTTCAAGACATTTTATTCATTATCCACATCATAATAACTTTAATAAAAAATAATTTGTAACCGTAAATGTCAAATGAGTGCATAATAATCATTGTACTTTATGAAAAATTCAAATTCATGTGCGTGTATGCTAACATTTTGCATGAGTATAAAATGCATTTTTCTAATCTCTCATTGCTATTTCTCATTTATGGAAATTTAAGGTTCTAACCTTTAATATTGGAATGGGATGTTATACATTGTAAGAAGAGAAATGTGGTAACTGGATGCATCTTGCCTTCCTATTTATTCAATGATATTAGGTATTCCTATCACTCCCTATTTTCTTGCTATTGGTTGGGAGAATTTCTTAAGCTTGGACGAAACTGTGTGTGATGAACTTGTCAAATGTTTTTACACATGTATAAGAAAGGAAGAAATTGATGGGAAACTGGTAGTCATCTCTTAAGTACGTAATTTTAAGATTATGGTTACAGAGGAAATCCTAGGAAACACTATAAGTGTAATTCCTGAAGGTAGGACATAACTTCCTTGTCATAAGTGGGACATTGCTGATATTGATCTGGGAGTAATGAACTTCATTTGTATGAATACTGAAAATGCCTATGAAGGGAGACTTTGGTGCAGACACTTGGACCTTTTGTCAAGATGCCTTGCATCCATTTCAGTCACCTCCATTTTTCCAATAAGTAGTTCAATAGAGGCGTATAGTCTCCTAGACATACATGTGATTTATAATTTGTTAAAGGGCAATAAGATGAATCTCGCAGCAATGATCCTAAAGTTTATGGTAGACAAGAGAAGTCACAAGAACACAACTGGTGGTCTACTTTATGGAATGTTGTTGACTAAGACTTTTACATATTTTGGAGTGTTGTTTGATAACCTAAATTGGTATGAGCCAGCAAAGTTTGATTCCTCTATCCCTTACCAATTTGGTTATAAGATGAAGGATAACGTGTGGGTTGAAAAGAAGTCAGAAAGAGCTGCAGGCATCTTAAGTCCAACCCTACAAAAGTCAGCTCCTATTCCACTCCAAAGCACAAATGACCTAATCTTACAACAATTGAGGGACATTTGCTCTAATCAGGACCAAATGTGCGAATAAATTGACAGCCTCCAAAACTAAATCTTGAATTCGCAATTTCTCCTTAGGAAATCTCCTCACTGGCTGTGTCAATTTTTTCTTATTTCACTTCCTCCCTGTACTCCTTTATTATTTTTAAAGGGAGAGTTTATATGAATATATTTTTTCTTACTTTTTGCATATATGATGATATATTTCTTAATGCTACCTCAATTATATAAGTGATTAATTTTGCTATCGTGAAAATTTGTGATATATAAACAATAGGTTCCTTTCTTAAGAGACAGACTCCTTCTAATTATGTCCAAACATATAAAAGTCACAAGTATCTTTCGAATTCATCTATTATCTCTTTCAATTTTGAAAAATATATTTATTATTTTCTTTTCATCATCAAAAAAGTGGGAGATTATTAGCTTAAGGTTTATGATTAATGATTTTTTATGATAATTGTATAATATTTCAAATTCAAATTGGATTTATTTTCTTATACAATTAACAATCTTATTCTCAAAAGGAAATAAAATTATAAGAAATATGTTTTCTCTTACAGGAACCTTCTTTATGAACTTATCTTATTAGAAATGGTTTATACAAAAGGATCCTACTAATTATATAGGCTATATATTAGCTCTATGCTTACTGAAAGATTTTTGTCAAAAATGACATCGAAGTTATTCAGACCCAAATCAATCCAGTTGACTAAGGATGCAAGTGAAGCAATGGCTAATTAAAGAAATGCCTATTAAAGAAGAGCCAATGTAACTGTGAAACACAACTGAACGATACAGACGCTTGCTAAGCTATATTGTCAAAATTCATCAAAAGCACATGCATTCTTGAAAGTGATATCTTTATAAAAATTCTCTTGTGTACTAGAAAGTGAAATTTTGTTGAGAGAAATTACCGAAGCTCATATTAGGCAATTCCCTTTTTTTATTTTGGAGAGCTTGTAGAGGCTAGTGAAATACTATTAGTGTGAAAGGTTAAAGAACCTTGAAAAATATTAACTTGTGAGCTTGGAGAGGCTTGTCAAATTATTACTTGATTTTATAGTGAAACGCTCAACTTGGATATTTGGAGACTGGACATAGGCTTGGGTTGTAAGCTAAATCAGTATAAATCAATTGCATCTTTCTTCTCTCTCTCCCTCTCTCTCTCTCACTCTCTCCTTATCTTTTATATTTCTACGTTATATTATGTGATTTCATTTGAACAAGAGGCCTCTTCACTTTTATAGTAGGTTCCTTCTGTTTTCAACTTGCTGACGGTTCCTTTCATTTTAACAAGTGCCTTGTTTTTATTGTTTTCAATAAGAATTATACTTTAGCAGGGTCCTAACAGGCTATTATCGTCTAACGGTCTCCTATTGTTTTAATTTTTAACAGGTTCCTGTCTTTATATGAATCCAAAGTAACTTAGGAAATTTTTTTAAAGTCACACACAGTTCACCCCTTCTTGCTTATGTTTGCTTTATCAGCTAGGTGCTTGATTTGGTTCCCAAAAAAAAACTTCTCTAGTAAGATGTATTGAATGCATACATAGGGGAAGTGATGATGGATTGATTTTAACTCTTATATGAAAATTCCAAATTAATAAATTTCTCATAAATGAATGTTATGCAAGTAGAAACTATGGAGGAATTATAGAGTATAACTATTCTTCCACTTGAATGAAGATTGTGGTTAGTGACCTCTTTCCAGACTGCTGGAAAATATTAGAGCAAACTGTCATTCCCCTTTTAAATACTTGTCTCTAAAAAACGAGCAACTTGAACTTTATTATGAATAACCAAATTCCTAATAAGTAGCATTTTAATAGGGGTATTAGCACAGCTAACATTTCATGAGAGAATTTTCATTAATCCTGTACCTTGTTTGAAGTCGTCTTTTTCTATCGGACCTCATCCTATTAACGGTTTCAAAGTATTGATTTGTGCTCCTAGATTGATTATCAACAACGGTAAGTCTTAGACCTGACTGATCAGCACCATACATTGCTATTGGAATCTCAGGATTGTTCTGCTCACACGCCATCTGATTATCTTCAGCAAGAGCTATTGAACCTAATTTATCTGCACCATTAATTATTATTGGAGCCTTGGTATTTTTCTGCTCACATGCCACCTGATGAATTCCTCTCCCATCAATGAAAGACGCCTTAGTAGATTTAATAGAACAGTTCTAATTTCACTTGCTTTGGACGTTATTTCCATGTGAGAGTTTGAACCCCTCCTTTTCGCTGGTGTGATAACTCTCTATACGAAGATTATTGTACACCCCTAACTCGAATTAAATGACCTGAAATCTGTTTTTCTAATAGAGTAATGGTACTTCGGAGTTGGTTAACGAAATACAACAAAATATAAAGAAAAAATTCATATTTTTAATTTAGCTAATATATCCAATTTAGAACCTATTGAATCAGATTATGAAACGGATTCTACAATCAATACGATATATTGTTATGAATCTAGCTCTCAAACCTCATAATCAACAACTGAATCCCAATACAACCTTTTAATTATGAGTCTTCCTTAATTCTTATGCATTGATGATAAATTCCTTCAAGACATTGTAAATTAAAGTTGTTGATTAAATCCAAATGAAATTCATGCTTAGGAGGTTCATCAATTGGAGGGTAGAGTCCGTTGCTAACTCCAATTTGAATAAACACAATTCTTATCAGTTGATTGTTAGTATTTTTTATTGGGTCTAACAATACTACCCACAGAATCGTGGCAAATATGGACCAAAAGTATCATTTTCCCCAAAGCAAATCCATTAACTACCTTAACATCTATGTAAGGAAGAAGGGCATTAAATGCATGTCCAAAACAAAATACAAAAAAATATAAAGAAAAAATTCATATTCTTAATTGAGCTAATGTATCCAATTTAGAACCTATTGAATCAGACTATGAAACAAATTCTACAATCAATAAGATATATTGTTATGAATCTGGCTCTCAAACCTTATAATCAGCAACCGAATCCAAATACAACCTTTATTCATGTGAAAATTTAGAATAGAACTATTAATACTTATATCGATATTGGAGCAACAATTTGTATAGCTACAAAGACTCTCTTACACAATTGGAAAAAACTCATAAAACCCCTACAAATAAGAATAGTGAATGGAAGTATTTAATCTATTTGGTATGTAAGCTATTATAATAATACTATTATTGAAAATTATACATTTACAATTCCTTTGATATATCAACAAGAATCAGGTTTACCATTAATTTTAGGAAATAACCTCATAAAATTATATTATCCTTTTTGTCAATATTTACACTATATCACATTAAAAACACCCATTATATACGAACTAAATCAAAAATATATTATCCTTAAAATATCTATCTATCGTACAACTTATTATCAAACATTAAAAATTGTCCATAATAAATTAGACTAGTTAACTTTTTTTATTCAAAATAATTTATCTCTTTAAACAACCATCGAAACTCTTATTGACCAAGTTTGTAGTGAACATCCTTTAAACCCAATCAAAAATACTAACAACGAATTGATAGAAATAAAATTAAAAGATCATTCTAAGTTTGAATGTTGACTTTTATGCATTGATAATTTCTCAAGATTTTTTTGAATGTATTTTTCTTATACTATTAACATGATATTTATTTTATAATAAGATGTAATGATTGGTTAATTATATTCTATTTGAATTTATTATTAAATTTAAAATTAGAAAATATAATCTATTTTTCCAATTATTGTATTATACGACAATCACTCAAACCATAACAACCTTTCCTTAAAAATAAAAATAAAAATATTCGCCGATTAACTTGTAATGTCATTCAAGTTAAAACTAATGTTATATTGCTGGTCTTTCCTTTTCCAAACAACGATACTACATGGAATTTCAAATATTTAATTCATCAAAATCAATTGGGTCTACACTAATAAGATAATTAAAATATTTGGTCAATTTAAAAATAAAATATTTTCACTAATCTAGACATATATTATTTCTTATAAAGTGGTCTAATTAACTTGACAATATGACTCATTTTTTTAATCTATCCCATACATTTTGTAATCTAAAGTAAACTATAGTTTTCAAGCATCATGCTTAAATCTTGAATCCATGAAACAAATACAAATAAGTGAACAATTAATGTTAAGAATATGCAGACAAATATTACATATATTATACCCGCAATCATCAAACACACCTTAAAGTTCTTGTTTGTATTCGGTTACCTATTAGTTATGTTAATACCCATACGTTCGACCTATATATACAATTGGAAGAAATATAATTGTGAAATCTAATTTTTTGTTGTGCATAATAGCCTTTAAATAGGCAACAATACAACTAAAATTTGAAAAAAAAAGTACAGAGAGTGTTGAGAGTGGGGATTAACTCCTAAATACTAGATGAAAACAATTGAAATAAACAAAATGGCCTTAACGTTATGGACTTTGTCAATCTAAGAGACAACTGGAAAACACTGTTGACAAGTAGCCTTTATTTCTAACACTCTCCCTCAAGCTAACGTTGACAACATTATTGTAGTAATTCTTGATTTGAGAGCACTCTCCCTTGCAAAAGATCTTCCACACTGCAGGCACGAAGTAGTTTTCTAAGCTTCTCTAATGCAGTTAAAATTAACGGGCTTTGCAAATAAAACAGCAACTTGATCCTAACTTTTGCAATAAATGAGTTCATCTATTTTTTTTCTTTTGTAAGGTCACGCAAAAAGTAATATCTTGCATCAATAACGTTGCTTCTTTTATGGAAAACAAAATTCTTGGACAAATGGATAGTTGATCAATTGTTACAACAAATTATAGTACAATTTTCTTAGTTAAAATAAAGCTCTTTAAGAATATTCCTTAAGTAGATTGATTGAAAGACTCATGTTGCCGCTGTTACAAATTCTATTTCAGTTGTTGAAAGAAAATAATAGGTTGCTTCCTTGATGACCATGACATAGATGTTGAAAGAATATAATAGATTGCTTCCTTGATGACCATGAGATAGCTTCTCACCTCAACACAAACACATACCCAGAAGTGCTTTTTCTATCGTCTTGATCTCGTGTATACTCGTTATTTGTAAAACTAGTCAAATGAATTTCCTGCCTTCTTATAAAATATTCCATAATCTTCAATTCCTTACCAATATCGTAAAATTTGTTTTCGCTATTGTAAGACGCATCTCTGTTGGATATTCCATGAATTTACTGATGAGACTTACGGTAAGCATGATATTTGATCTTGTGGTTGTCAAATCCATCAAGCTTCCCACAACTTGCTTATAAAGAGTGTTGTCAACCTGTCTTCCTTTAAGATTTTTAACAAGCTTGACATGATCGCAACCCTTCATTTGAAACCTGTCTAGTATCCGTTCCATGTACTTTTTCTAAGAAATAAAAAATTTCAGCAACAGATTGAACTACCTCTAGATTAAGAAAATAATCCATTAATCCAAGATTTAACATGTCAAATTCAGCCACTATAGATTCTTTAAATTGATCAAACGTGACTTAATCATTTCCAGTGTAGATTAAATCATCTACATATAGGCAAACCACAAATATCTTTGCATCATCTTTTTATTTTATGAAAAATGTATGTTCATATGGGCATTTTGAAAATCTTTCCTTAAAAAATAAGCCTCAATTCGACTATACCAAGCTTTTGGAGCTTGTTTAAGTCCATGCAAATCCTTTTTTAATTTATACACTTTTCTTTCTTGCCCAACTTTAACACAACCAAGGGTTTGATAAGTAAATACTTGCTCCTCCAATTCTGCATGTAACAAAACTAATTTAACATCTAATTGGAAGATGGGCCATAAATTTTGAGCTACCAATGCAATAACTAGTCTGATTGTTTCATGTCAAGTGATAGGTGCAAAGACTTCTTTGTAGTCCTCTCAAACTCTTATTCATAACCTTAGCTACCAATTGTGCTTTGTACTTATCAGCTTCACCATTTTACTTCAACTTGCTCCTATAAATATGTTTCACACTGATGGTTTTCTGCCTTTGTGAAAGTTCAATCAATTCCTAAATACTATTTCATTCAATGGTTGCAATCTCTTGATCCATAACCTTTAGAATATATGATAGCTTCAAAGGTCATAGGATTACTAATCTATGTTGGTTGTCTTCTAATTCTTTATACCTTGGTTCAATTGTTGTTATAAAGGAATTTGAAACTATTGCTGGTTAATTTTGAGCTGCAGTTGGCTATTGCACATTGTCCCCATATTGTTGCTTTGATTTTGTTTCTTTGGCAATGAAATCTATAGGAATACATTGATGAGCTCCACTTTCTTCCCATTCCCAAAAGCTTTCTTCTTCAAAAATCACATCACAAATAACAGAAATCTGCTTTATAATAAGATTATAAAGTTTGCAAACTTTAGAGTGATCACCAATACTAAGAGAGATGCATTTTCACCCTTGACATATAACTTCTTTCTCTTTTCATCAAAGATATGTGTATAAGTCATACATCCAAAAATTCTAAAGTGATTCACCATTGGTTGGTGATCATTTCATACCTCTTCGAGTGTCATGTTTTGAACATCTAGAGTTGGGCTTCTATTCAAGATGTGAGCTCCTAGTTGATAACTTATGGCTAAAAATTCTTCGATCGTTTGCTCTTCACCAACAAGGTTCTCACCATATTCATGATTTTTTAATTTTTCCTGTCACACACGTCATTTTACTATAGCGTGTAGGCTATTATCAATTGCCTTTTGATTCCATAAGAGTCATAAAAATCTACAAATTCACTAGATGTATACTTCCTTATAATAAAGCAAACACACGTAAGAGGGTATTTAAGGTACTTTCACATTGATAAGATCCTATTAAACAAAATAAATTTATGAATAGAAAGGTCCTATAAACTTTCAAAAGGATATTGTTAACATTAAAAAAGAAAGAAGCCTGTTAATGCTCAAATAGAAAGGAACTAATTAATAAAAAGGAGCCTACTAACGCTTAAAAAGATAGGAGCCTGTTTACTTAAAAGGATCCTTCTAGCGCTCAAAAAGAAAGGAGCCTGTTAATCAATAAGAGCCTACTAACTTTTGAAAAAAGCCTCTTGCGATAAAAACAAAAGGAGCCTATTATAAAATTGAAGGAGCTTTTTGAAAATACAAACTTATAATTCGAAAATTTAAAAGTAAGGAAGAGAGAGCAAATGACATAGTAATTTATACTAGTTCTACTTATAACAAACTCTATGTCCAGTCCCCAAGTATCTAGCTTGAGTATTTCACTATAAAAGTGAAGTAGTAATTTAACGAGCCTCTTCAAGCTCACAAGTGTATATTTTTCAAGGTTTTTCAACTTTCCACATTAGTAGCATTTTGCTAGCCTCTATAAGCTCTTAACAAGAAAAGTATGGAGGATTTAACATTCTCCCTTAATAGAGTGATATCACTTTCTAAGGTACAAAAAGTTTGATATAACTTTAAGAAATAATGAAGCTCTAAGATATTTCATGAGTCTCATGTCTGTATCTTTTTTTTTTGTTATAAATTTAGTGGTTCTTTTTTAAGTAGACAATTTCTTCAACTAGTCGTTGCTTAATCTTCGATATTCAAATGTTATGTCAAGGCCTCTGGAGCTAATTATTCAAATTAGTAAGATCCTTCTAGATGTCATGGAGCCATTTCCAAAAAGGTAAGTTTATAAAGAAGGTTCCTGTAAAAAAGAAACAATTATTCTATTATTTTATTTCCTTTTATGAATTATATCGTTGCTTATACAAGGAAATAAATCCAATTATATAGTTATCATCAAAATTTTTAAACATAAACCTTGAGCTAACAATCTCCACCCTTTTAATGGTGACAGACAATAATAGATATATTTTCAAAATTCAAATAACAGTAAAGGGTTTCGAAAGATACCTGTAGACTTTAGTCGCAGTTATAATTAGAAGGAGCCTAACTTCTAATGGAAAAAGCCTATTGTTTGTTTATCACAAATTTAAACTTCATAAGTTCAACGACATTTTAACAGAAATGTCATCAATAACAAATACATCATTAAGGCAATAGTGAAAATGTATCACAGATAGATGTATGCAAAGTAAATATATCATCAAACGCAAAGTATATTATTTCTCCCTCTTTGTCGTTATCATAAAATAGAGGGAAAGAGTAATTAATGCATTAAATAAAATCATATGCATGAATGAACCAAGAAGAAAAGAAATAGCAACAGAGTTATAGCAGAGATTAAAAGATTTTTCTAAGCACAATCTATAAGTCAAGAAGTTGATTTTGCATGCTATCTATTTGTTCTTGCTTTTGTTCTTGATTGGCTTGAATGTCCTTCAGCTGTTTTTAGAGATTTGCACTATTTTCATCCTGAGGAGGGATAGGAGATTATTGGTCTAGAGCAAGATCTAAGTTTTCTGCTACTCTTTTAGATCTTTTTTTTACCTAGACATTGTTTTGCAATTTTTATATAAATAGTTGGTGCATACCAATTCATATTTGTAAAAGGAACTCCATAATGATTCAAATTCTTAGTGAGCAGCATCCCATAAAGCAGACAACCGATGGTATTCTTATGATTCCCCTTATCCACTATGAACCTCAAAATCATTGCTGGAAGATTCAATATGTTCCCTTTTAGCAAATTATACACTACATAAGTGTCCAACAAGCTGCACCTTTCAATTAAGCTACTTCTAGGAAAATTAAAGTAGCTGATAATGATGCAAGGCATCGTGGTAGTAAGTCTAATTGTCTGCTCCAGGGTCTCCCATCTTAGGTGTTCTCAGCATGATAGTAGATGGATTTGAAAACTTCTATTAGCTCTAGATCATCGCATCCCACTTATGACAGGGAAAATTAGTTCTCCCTATAAGAGTTACATTTAATATATCTCCTAAGATTTCTTCATAAATTAAAATTTCACGTTCACGTACCCATGAGATAATGGCTAGCTTTCCATTAATTTCTTCTTTTCTCATGTGTGTATAGAATATCCTGACTAGCTCATCACATTCTATCTCATTTAATTTCAGAAAATTTTCCCAACCAATGACATCAAATTAAGGAAAGATAGGTATGCCTATGTTATCATAGGAGATAGAAGAGAACACGAGGAAACAATACCCCTACCTATTTGATCAATCAGGTAAGAATTTCAAGGACGAAATTTCTTAAGGAGGAGAATTGTAATATCTGGTTTCTAGAACATTTTTAGGGTTAGAACCCTAGATTATTGTAAATGAGTAATGGCATTGAGAGCATTTTATTCTCATGCATATCATTAGCATACACACATGAATTATAATTTGTACACATTACAAAGATAGCATATGCAATCAATTGACTTATCCCAGGGTGTGAAAGATTTTAAAATGACTATAATGTGAATTATGAATTGTTATGTCTTAAAGTTTGGTTTGATTGGATTCTAATTAGTAATTTGGAATTAAATTTTATTAGTTAGGAGATTGATCAATTAATATGCACATTGGACTAGGAAAAATGCCAAGTGGCTAGATAATTTAATAGATGAAAAATTAGGGTTACTAAGCCTATAATTGAGTGACATTTGACATAGTTAAATGAGTGACAAATGGTCCAGTACTTAATTGACAAATGGATCAACTATAAAGTTACAAGTGGATCAATAATTAAGAGACATGTGGACTAATTAATTGGTGAAATATGACATCTTGATGTGTGGATTAATGGCAGCATCTTCATTAGGCAAATGTCTTCCATTCCTTGAGAAAAATGTTGTGATTAAATGATGACATCTAGAATGTTGATGAAGCAAGTTTCCGCAGCAGTGTTTCTGCTACTTATTTTCTTATTTCTCCACCGAAACTACTCCTATCTCCTCTCTGCATGTTGATTTAAACCTAGCTCAAATTTTTACATGAAATCGACAACTTAATCCTTCACAAATTAGCCAAGAAGCCAACCTATTGTTACCTTCATCTTGTTGCTAAAAGTAGCTCATTTTCACCTTGAGTTTATGATGAATCATTCATGAATAGAGGCTTAGTTTAATTTGAAGTTTTGAGCTGAGTTGGCAGTCTAATAAGTAAGTAATAATCTGATCTTTATGACATGTTTAATAGTATAAGAATGATGCTTGAATTAGAACGAAATGCATGTGATGTTGGTGATGATTTATGCTGAAATGTGTTGGATAAACTTAGAAGTTTTCATGCTTGTTCTTTGTGTGGGAAAATCATGGATTATATAGGTTGATTCATGGATGCATTATATCTGGATTTGAAGTATAATAAAGGTGAATTTATGCTAAAGGAAGATGTTAGTATAGTGCTCTTGAATTGAGAAAGAATTAGGACTATATGCATGATAATGTATGATAGTTCTAGTTTGATTTTTGATACATGAAAGACCATGATTTGTGAGCTATCAAATGAATAATTTTAAGCTATAATTGGAGTATAATTTAGGTCTAAATGAGGATGCATAAATGAACATGAATTCTATAAAATTGGAAATGTAAATGATGGTTCTAAGTATGGTAATTCGTGGTGAAATGAAGGAAGAAAGGCAGGACATGATCGTGGCCTTTAGTGCATGATCGTGGCATGGTGAATTGGTTTTTTTCACGATCGTGGAAAATTCCCCATGATTTTGGCCTGATGTCTAAGGTTTTCTCACGATTATGGGCAATGCTTAGACATGAATACTTCTCTTTTAAGTGATGTTTGAAACAACTAATGATAAGGTACTTTCCTGTAATACATTTAGGCTTGAAGCGAACTAGTTTGATGACTGATTGATGAATTTAGATTAAAAAAGTTAATTGAGGTGTAAACCTAAGTGCAAACAAGACATATCCAAGTGACAATATTTGAATGATCATGAATTGTAGTTAAGGAAACATACCTGAGACAGTCATTAAGCATGCATTGACTATAACACATACATACATATGCATAATTGAATATTTATTTGATTGATCGACTTTATAATGTGAATTTTATGTGTATGGAATGATTTTAGACACATAAGTAGAACGACTGAATGTAGACATTGTTGAACCATCTAGGCAATAGGATAATTTAGAGAGTATTGTAAGTAACCTAGATGTTCTCACTAGGATTGATTTATTTCTGATTAACTTCTAATTATTGAACTATTAATGATCTGTATATAACAATTTCAGACATTAATGGTCTAAGGAGTTTGATATTTGGGAATGTATTGGAAGTATTCCGAATGCATATGAATATGAAAGATATATGTATTCTCAACAAAATGTTGAATGTCAAACTTAGGTCCGATGAACATATGAATCTAACTATGCATCATGAATAAATGTTATTGATGGCATATTTTGTCATTTAATGCATCACATTAATGTGCATGATCAAATAAAGGCATTGGAGTAACCAGTCTGAAATAGCTTAAAGCTCAGAAATGTGCACATAGAGCCACTAGCTCTGTGATTAATGAGCCTGATATCCACAACGAGTACGGGACAATATCTGAAAAAAATCTGATATCTAAAAAGGATATAGGACAGTGAAAGGTACTCGGTCATAAAAAAATAACAAAGAAAGTGGAGTCTCATATGCATATACATTTGTACACATATGATTGTGAAAACAATTCTGAATTGTAATAATATTGTGATATGCCATATTTGTGTACATTTGATAATATGATTGAATCCTTCTGAAAAGACTATATGAAATGAGTGTAATCCATGATGAATTGTTGAGATGAGAAATATTATGCATTTGATTTATATTTGAAATGTTTGATGTTCTAAATAAGTGAGCATATAGAGGATGGTTCACTCACTGAGTTCACAAAACTCATCAAAATTGCAACGTGGCTTTTTCAAGTATGAAAAAGGAGACCTAGTTCCTAAGATACTCTAAAAGAATGTTTTAGATTGAGAAATGTCTCAAAGGTATGGTCAGCTAACATCTGAGGAGCTAAAGTTGTGATTATATAGTTATTCATGTCATATAGAACTTTTTGTAAACAGAAGAGTAAACATCTCAGATACTTGTGAGTTTTAATGACTACTATGTAAATTATCTTAGTGAATGAAATGAAAAAGTTGCCTTTCAATGTTTGTAAAGTGTATGATGCCATAATAAATAAGACTATTATAACATGCCATTGTCATAAGGTATGTTCTTGAATATTCTCCAGATGTTTGGGTATATACTCTATGGAAGTGGGGTGTTACACTATAAATGATGTTGATGGGGGTGAACTAACTCTAAGGGTCGGCAAGCATTAAATAACCTTTAAAATGTCAAAGAAAAGCAATGCTTCTCCTTTACTTCTAACTAATATCAAGGAAACCAAACGTCGAGGACAAAGGGAAGATATTGAGGATCCTAGAAATGCATCTAGAAAGAAACGATAGTGAAGAAGAAGGCAAAAAAAGGAAAATCATAGGAAGAGTAGAATCTAAGGCATGGTAGCTCATGTGCAAATTGTAAGGTCGATGACTATACAACCATTGCATGATTCATTCAAACCACCTTGAACATAAAAAAAGCATTGAGCTATCGATGTTAAAAGAAGCGTTGCATGGGAATCAACCCATGGACTGTTAAATTGATGTCATTTCCCTTGTTTTTTTAGATAGTTGAATTCTGTAGTTAGGTTATTTAATTTCCAAATAAAATCGGGAAGGCATAGGACTTCGACATGAATTTGATGATCAATAAAGTAAGCAAAGAGAGGAAAAAGGACCATAAAGGGTTAAGAAGTGGTTTTGAAAAAGTGAAGAAGGACAAAAGAAAGGAAAAATTAAAAATTGGTCGTAGCTCGCGACAGGGCAAAAAGGGGACATGCAAATTTCAGATTCATTTTTACCATTTTACCTTCCATCCACCTATATATTTATTTCTAACTTCACTTTTTCACTCATTTTCATTTTTACTTTATCTCTCTAAGTTTAAAACCTCCAAACACTCTCACTTCTCTGTACCCAAATTTCAAACCTCCAATCTCTTATAACTTCTACTTACTCATAAGCCAATATGCTGCACATTAAGCAATTGGTAAAGTGTGATCAATCATCGGGACGAAACCAAGTCTTGGGACGAGGGATAAGGAACAAAGTGATAAACTTCGGTGCACCCTTTTCAATTTACATAGAGGAGGAAGGTATTCATTTTCAATCCCTCAATGTTAAACAAATTGTAGGCCCAAAATATTTTGATTTTGATGCGCTTGATAGGCTAGAATTGTGCAATAGGGTAGAGAACTTAGCAGAAGAAATTCAGTAGGCAAAATTCATACACTTCCAATTTCCTATCTACCAGGAGCTCACTTTAGAATTCCTTACTTCCCTCTTCTACGAACATAGGAACCCTAAAGAAATGTGGTTTAGGTTACGGGGACGAGCTTATAAACTGAACATTGAAATCATGTGCAATATGTGTGGGTTCCCCAAGTCTTCCATTATCGATCAATACAATGATTTGTATGCTTCTCGCTATTAGAATAAGCTTATTAGGTTATAGCAATTCGATGCCAAAAATGCCCACAACAAAATTATAAGGACCTATGAGCACTTGTTATTGCTTAAATTCATTTATGAACTAGTTTTTGATAAATCAGATAGCAACAGGTGTTTAACAAAGGAACTTTTCATGTTATGGTGCATGGATCACAACATTCCAGTGTGCAACTCCACATATGTGGTGAACACTATTGTTGCAACTCTGCGCAAGAGGAGCAACAATGTAGGTGTAAGGTATTTAGTTTATGCCATTGTTGAGTATTATGGCGTGGACTATAGTGGTTTAATTGTCTATGTCCCAGACTTCCTAAATCATCATCATCTATAGCATGTTGAATCCTTAAGTCCTACAACATGGAACTCTGAGATATCAGTCAAAAGATGCATGTGAAGATCAGGGTTAGTCAGGCAAGTTCGAATGCAGTGCTACCTCAATAGGTAGAAGAGGACTCAACTAATGAAGAGTCCAAGGAGGAAGAAGAAATAGAATAATCAGAATGGAAGAAAGTGCTTGATACAATCTCTGCTAACACCAAGGTAATACCAAATACACTTGTGGAGTAAATCTAGAAGAATTAAGGAGATGGCCTGAACATAATGACGTCAAAGCTGGGACATACATCATATCCATCATTATTTTGAGGCTTAATGCATCTAATTGCCAACTCCTACACCATCTCTACCTCTATCACCATGAGGCTTTGTTCTAACCCTTTTCTTTTTAACTTTAGTCTTTACTCACTTTTTGTTTTATTTTAATTTTACGTCTCTTCTTTCCATATGTCCCCTTCTCACATTGAGGACAATGTGTTGTCCAAGTATGAGGAGTGTTATGTGTTCTGCTTTGAACGTGAATCTTGTATATTATATGATAGTTGTTAGGTTCCATTTTGTGAATTGTGTAAATGTATCAATGGCTTAAATGGATTGGAATTGATTTAATTTTGAACATAGTCTAGTAGGTTTTAAAGAATCATTAGCTCATAAAATTAGTGAATTGGGTTATACAACTTAATTAGGATTTAGTGTTAAGTTGTACCCATCTAAATTGTCACATTCATTTATAATTTGAGGTTTTTTTGACTTAATTAGCTTTACTAGTATTTTTTATGGAAACAAGTAGCTAAAGCAATAAGGTAGGTAAAAAATATTTTTGTTTGTTAATCTTAAATAAATTACTATTGCACTGACATTTAGGTTGTGATTAGTGCTAGTAGCCAGTTAAGAACGTGATGTAGTTGAGTAACTGGATTGACACACGTAACAAATGTGTGCCTCCGCCTTAAAAGGCCATAATGATATATCAACAAAACAAATTAATAAAAATGAATTAGTCGAGTAGCTGGATTGACATTCATCACTAATGTTTGCCTTCGAGTAAAAGACTAGGTCCATGTCTAAATATTTAAAAAAGTGTTTTCTAATAAAAAACCTACCGAACTTGTAATAGTTTGATTTTTCATGAAAACATACTTAGGAGTAGTTATAGAGTTTGAATGACCACAAAATTATTAATGTGTGCACAATTAGAAAGGGTAAATAAATTAACACTTGGAGATGGATTAATATGTATATTTAGTTCAAAGCCCCAAGATGCCGATTTTGCATGTTAATGATTTGATATAACTTTAATGAATTGTGTTTAAAATTAAATTTATCTCATGAAGTTGAAGCCATTGTCTCATTACTGCATTATGTATTGTGTGTTTGTTGTTTTGTTTACTTGAGGATAAGCAAACATTTAAGCGTGGGGATGATGATAAGGGTCAATTGCATCGTGATTTAGGGCTTAGTTTGATATGTTTTTAATGGTTAATTTAACCATTCAGTATGTTTTAGGTTAAAATTATGTTAGTTTGTTAATTATTTATGTTTTAAGTATTTTATGGGTTAGTAGAAGTATTTGAGCTTAATTATTATGTCTTTTACGTCCCTTTATGTGTTTGTTAGTGTTTCAGGGTCAACAGCGAAGAACGGAGAAGTTTCAGAGACATTCAGGCCTAAAAACGACCTACGATCATGGCATAACAGGCCACGATCATGACAGAAGCACTAGAGTTAGCCCACAATCATGGCATAAAAGCCCAAGACATGGCCCACGATCGTGGACTACTTGCCACGATTATGACAAAAGGCTCGGATGTGGCCCATGATCATGGCATGGAAGGCCACAATCATGGCCTACGTCGAGTAGATGCGTAGACACTCAAAAACGTCAAGTTTCGAGGGACTTTTTTTGACCTTTTGACCCTGGAAAAATTATAGGGCTGCTTAAAGCACAAAAGGTATATAAAGATTAAGACAAATAAGAGAAGGCATCTTTTGCATCAGCCACTTTCAAAGGAACCCTAGAGTGAATTATCGAGAGATAGAGGAAGAGAAGAAGGAAGAGAGAAGAGGAGAGCCAAATTGGCGTACTTCCCGAATCAAGAGTTTCTCGACATCACTGCTTCTTGTCATCCATTCAATTTAGTATTTCCTATTATTTTCAATTTTATTATTGTATAGAATTAGAATAATAGTTGATGATAGGATTTTTGTTTGTTGATGTTGCTTTTAAACCCTCCTTTGATGTTTTATCTTTAATTTAATGAAATTTAATTGTTTATATTTTAATGGATTTATTGTTATTTAATTTCGAAAATTGCATAATTTGGTGATAAATTGAGATGGTGAATTGAATAAAAAGTAATTAAATGGGGCTAAGAAGAGTTAGGCGAGTTAATAAAACAAGAATTAAATTAAATCGATAAATTAAGCGAAGAGAGATCTTACAATAGTTTTTCGATAGTTTATTAGAAAACTTTAGATCTAATTAGGGTTTTAAATAGGTTTTTAATAGAGAAATTGTAACTTCCATAATCTGATTAGGGTTTATAAATTAAGGTTAATGGTTATAACTTAAGAGAGAGTAATCAACCCTAGGATCATTTAGAACCAATATTCCAGTAATTCATAATCGATTAGGTTAGCATTAAAGATAGGTAAATTTCCCTTTATCTTAATTGGTAGATCCTTAGGATGATTCTTGAGTGTGTGTTACAACTACTGATTTGTTAATATTTTTGTGATTGATTCTTGAATTGATTTGCTTGATTGAATTACATTCTTGTTTTAGTTTTGTTACATTTGAATTTTTTGATTTGTTTTAGCCTTATATTTTAGGATTAGATTATCCCTCCTCATGGGATCGACACCTTAGGGACTATGCAAATGACCCATGGCATGTGGATTATCAAGGTTAATCAATTGAAACTTACACACATTGAAAAACCACGATCAAGTTTTTGGCATCGTTATCGAGGAGACGATTAGTTTAATTCTATAGTTTAAGGCATTTAGTTAGTTTTTAATTTTTTTTGTTCTTTCTTTCTATTTCTAAAATCGTCCTCTTGTATGAACACAAGAGTCATGAGAAGATCGAGTCGTGTATGTGAAACTTTAAATTTATACGTAACTCGATTAGAATGATCCATAAGGAAAGCTCGGTATGATGAGGAAGAGGAAATACTAAAAGCAACAACGGCTAAGAAATTTCAGTAAGATTTGGACTACGGAGTCAACCAAGGATGTCAATAATAGACCCTTATGGACTTCATGAGACCAAGGTTTAATGTGGCTAACTAAGGAGTAGCTAGGCCTCCCTTACAAGCAGTATCTTTTGAAATCAAACCAGCCCTCCTAAATATGCTTCAACAGAATGTGCAGTTTTATAGACTGACGAATGAAGATCCTAATGCACATATAGTAAAAACTTTCTTGAAATCTATGATACCTTTTGGTACCATCAGATGTCGGAAGATACAGTTAGTGTTGGGCTTTTCCCTTTTAACTTTAGAGATAAAGAAAAGGCTTGGTATCATTCCCTAAACCCAGCCAACGTCATGACTTGGGATCAGCTAGTTTGTGTCTTTTTAGATAAGTATTTTCCCTTAACCAAGACTACGAAGATCATCAAGGAGATTACTAATTTCTAGAAAAGTGACGAGGAATCGATCTGTGAAGGGTGGGAATGATGCAAAGATTTGCAACTGAAATGCTGACACTATAACTTACCCAAGGAATTCTTGTTGCAAATATTCTATAATATAGTAACCCTATATATGACAAGCATAATTGATACAGCTTCAGGAGGATCACTAATGAGAAAGACGATAGATGAAGCGGAAGACATAATAGAGGAGATAGCAAGTAATAGTTTCCTATGGACGAATGAGCAAAGTAAACAAATCACTACCTTCCGAGAACTAAAAGGAATTGTGGTTGTCGATCAAATGATGAAGATGCAAGCCAAATTTGATAACTTAACTTAACAGCTCAACAACACAAAGGCGTCGTACATAGCTTCGATAAAAGTCATGCAATTAATGTGTGAACTTTGTGGACAAATGGACCATGATACGGTAGATTATTTCTTAATGAAGGAAGCCATCTAGGGTATGTGAATTACATGGGAGCTCAATATGGACAAGGAGTGGGAAACAATCCCTGCTCTAACACTTACAACCCTAGGTGAAAGAATCACCTTAACTTCTCGTGTACAAACAATGTTGGAGGATAGTTCAGAACTTAAGGACAATTAGGCTTCCAACAAGACAAACAAAACTCATTGGAATCTAAGTTGGATAAGATTTTAGATAAATTTGGAGGCGTGGAGAATGCACATCGGTGACTTGAAAGCAAATTCGAGCAAGTCATTAAGAACCATGCCTCTTCAATACACAATATGGAGGTCCAAGTAGGTCAACTAAAGGAGGCAATTTCTACTTGGAATGTAGGAACCCTTCCAACCAATACTGAGTCTAACCCAAAAGGAAAAGATCATGGTCATTGTTCATACCCATGAAAAGAAAGTCGAACATGCAAAAGAAGAAGGAGACAAGGGAGAAGGATAAGCAATCATTGAATTCCTTCCAAGTGAGCTCGTAATCGAGCTAATCGAGGAACCTCGACCTAAATTTTCGTACCCTATACTAGCTCAACAGAAGTCAATTGCAAGTAAGGTGACGAGGAATTCTAGGAAGGTTAAATTAAACAAGGTTGAAGATATAACAGAACATTTACAAATGAAGTTCACACTAAAGGAATCAAAGAAGAAGAATGTAAAGGAGTGCGTAGTAGAAGAAAATCCTAATATAGCACAGAAGAAAAAGGACCTAGGGGATTTTTACATTCCTTACAGTATTAATAGAGTCAAAATAGACGGGGCATTCACAGATTTAGGAGCAAGTATCAGTATGATGCCCTTTAGCTTTAGTCAAAATTTAGGGTTGGAAGAGTTAGAACCTACAAAGATGCTAGTAAAGATAGTGGACATAATAGTTCATCGTCCGAAGGGGATTATTAAGGATATGCAAGTACAAATTGAGAAATTTGCCTTTCCTACAAACTTCTATATATTAGATATTGAAGAATATATGGAAACACCTATAGTCCTAAACCGACCATTCTTGGCTACTTCCTACTCTATAATTGACGTTGATGGGGGGTGAACTAACTCTAAGGGCTAGCAAGCGTCAAATAACCTTCAAAGTGTTGAAGAAAAACAACAGTTCTCCCTTACCTCAAACTAATATCAAGGAAAATGAACCTCGAGGATAAGGGGAAAATATTGAGAATCCTAGAAATGCATATAGAAAGATACGATCATGAAGAAGAAGCAAAAAAAGGGAGAATCCAGGGTGTGGTAACTCATGTGCAAATTGTAAGATCAATGACTGTGCTACCATTGTATGATTCATTCGAACCAACTTGAGCATAAGAAGAGCATCAAGCTATTGATGTTAAAAGAAGTGCTACATGAGAAGTGACCTATAGACTGTTAAATTGATGTCATTTCCTAGTATATTTAGATAGTTGAATTTCGTAGTTAGGTTATTTTGTTTCCAAATAAAATCAGGAAGGCATAGGACTTCGATATGAATTTGATGATCAAGAAAGCAAGCAAAGAGAGGAAAAAGGACCATAAAGAGTTAAGAAGTGATTTCGAAAAAGTAGATAAGGAAAAAAGAAGAGAAAAATTAAAAAGTTGTGGCCTGCGGTATGGAAAAAAGGAGACGCTAATTTCATATTCGCTTTTTACCATTTTACCCTCTATCCACCTATATATTCATTTCTAGCTTCACTTTTTCACTCACTTTCATTTGTGCTTTATCTCTCTAAGTTCAGAACCTCTAAACACTCTTACATCTCTACCTAAATTTCAAATCTCCAATCTTTTCTAACTTCTACCTACTCACAAGCCAATATGTTGCGCATTAGGCAATCGGCAAAGTGTGATCAATCATCATGTCGAAACCAAGTTTTGGGACGAGGGCTAAGGAACAGAACGACAAAATTTGACACACCCTTTATGATTTACACAGAGGATGAAGTTATTCATTTTCAATCCCTTAATGATAAATAAATTTTAGCCCTAAAATATTTTGATACGCTTGATAGGCTAAATTGCACAATGGGGTAGAGAACTTAGCAAAAAGAATTCAATGGGTGAAATTCATACACTTCCAATTTCCTGTCTACGAGGAGCTCACTCTAGAATTCCTTACTTCCTTCTTCTATAAACCTAGGAACCCTAAAGAAATGTGGTTTATATTGCAAGGACAAGCTTATAAACTGAGTGTCAAAATCATGTGTGATATGTGTGGGTTCCCCGAGTTCTCCATTATCAATCAACACGATGATTTTTTAATTTCTTGCCATTGGAATGAGCTCACTAGATTAGAGCAATTCAGTGCTAAAAATGCCCACAACAATATCACAAGGACCCACGAGCACTTGTTATTGCACAAATTCATATGTCAATTGCTTTTTGATAAATCAAAAACCTAGTGTTCAACAAAGGAACTTTTCATGTTGTGGTGCATAGATCTTAATATTCCAGTATGCACCTCCACATATATGCTGAATTGTTGCGACTCTGTACAAGAGGAGCAATAATTTATGTATGGGGTAGTTAGTTTCTGCCATTACTGAGTATTATAGCATGGACTATAGTGGTTTAACTGTCTATCTCCTAGCCTTCCTAAATCATCATCATCTATGGCGTGTTCACATCCTTAAGTCTTATAACATGGAACTTCAAGATATCAACCAAAAGATGCATGAGAAGATTAGGGCTAGTCAAGTGAGTTCAAGTACAGTGCCGCCTTAGCAAGTAGAAGAGGACTCAACTAATGAAGAGTCCAAGGAGCAAGAAGAAATAGAAGAAACAGGCTAGAAGAAACTTTTTGGTATAATCTTCGCTAATACCAAAGTAATCACAGATACGCTTGCGAAGAACTCCAGAAGAACAAAGAAGATGGCCCGAAAACAAAGACTTTAAAGCTGAAACATATGTCATATCCATCATTATTTTGAGGCTTAAGGCATCCAACTGCCACCTCCAACACCATCTCAACCTCCATCACCATGAGGCTTTGTTCTAACCCTTTTCTTTTTAACTTTAGTCTTTACTTACTTTTTGTTTTATTTTAATTTTACGTCTCTTCTTTCCATGTTTGTTTTGTTGTCCCCTTCTCACATTGAAGACAATGTGTTATTCAAGTGTGGGGAGAGTTATATGTTTTGCTTTGAATGTGAGTTTTGCATATTATATGATAGTTGTTAGGTTGCATTTTGTGAATCATATCAATGTGTCAATGACTTAAATGGATTAGAATTGATTTAATTTTGAACATAGTCTAGTAGGTTTTGAAGAATCATTAGCTCGTAAAATTAGTAAATTGGGTTCTTTGGTTAAATGCACAGCTTACTTAGGACTTAGTGTTAAGTTGTAGCCCTCTAAATTGTCACATTCATTCATAATTTGAGGTCTTTTGACTTAATTAGCTTTGCTAGTATTTTTTTTCATAGAAACGAGTAGCTAAAGCAACAAGGTAGGGAAAAAATTTGTGATTGTTAATTTTAAATAAATTCCTATTCTACTGACCTTCGGGTTATGAATAAAGCTAGTAGCCAGTTGAGAACATGATGTAACTCAGTAACTGGATCGACACGTATGTGCCTTCGCATCAAAAGGCTATAATGATGTATCAACTAAGCAGCTTAATAAAAAATGACTTAGTCTAGTAATTGGATCAACATTCATCACTAACGTCTGCCTCTGAATAAAAGACTAGGTCCTTGTTTAAACATTAAAAAAAAGTGTTTTCTAATAAAAAACCTAGTGAACTTGTAATAGCTTGACTTTTCATGAAAACGTACTTACTAGTATTTACGGAGTTTGAATGACCACAAAATTATTAATGTGTGTGTTCAGTTGGAAAGGGTAAATAAATTAATACTTGGATCTAGATTAATATGTATATTTAGTACAAAGCCCCTAGATTCAGATTTTTCACGTTAATGATTTGATATAACATGAATAATTGTGTTTAAAATTAAATTTATCTCATGAAGTTGAAGCCATTGACTCGTTACTACCTTGTATGTTATGTTTTTTTTCTTTGTTTGCTTGAGGACAAGCAAACATTTAAGTGTGGGGATGTTGATAAGAATGAATTACAACGTATTTTAGCGCTTAGTTTGATATATATTTAATGGTTATTTCAATCACTTAGTATGTGTTTAGGCTGGAATTGTGTTAGTTTGTTAATTATTTATGTTTTAAGTGTTTTATGGGTTAGTACAAGTCTTTGAGCTTAATTATTATATTTTTTATATACCTTGATGTGTTTGTTAGTATTTCAAGGTCAACGGTGAACAATAGAGAAGTTTCAAAGACATTCGGGCTTAAACAACGACCTACGATTATGATAGAAACACTAGAGTTAGCTCTCGATCGGGGCTCTTATGCCACAATCATGACAGAAGCCCAAAACATGGCCTACAATCGTGGACTGCTTGCCACGATTATGATAGAAGGCTCAGATATGGCCTATGATCATGGCATACAAGTCCACGATGGTCGGGAAAAAGAACAAACATTAAAAAACGTCAAGTTTTGAGGGATCTTCGAACCTTTCAACCTTGGAAAAACGTTAGCGCTGCTCAAAACACAAAAGATATTTAAAGAATAAGAAAAAGGAGAGGAGGGAGCTTTTGCATCAGCCACTTTCAGAGGAACCCTAGAGTGACTTATCAAGAGATAGAGGAAGACAAGAAGGAAGAGAGAAGAGTAGAAGAATCTAACTTGACTTACTTCCTAGATCAGGAGTTTCCCGACGTTGCTACTTCCTGTCGTCCATTCAATTTCATATTTCCTATTATTTTAAATTTTATTATTGTATAGAATTAGAATAACAGTTGATGATAGGATTGTTGGATGTTGATATTGCTTTTAAACTCACTTTCTGGGTTTTATCTTTAATTTAATGAAATTTGATTGTTTATATTTTACTGGATTTATTGTGATTTCATTTCTACAATTGCATAATTCAGTGATAAACTGAGAGGTTGAATCGAGTGAAAAATAATTAAATTGAACTAACAAGAGTTAAGAGAGTTAATAGAACAATAATTAAATCAAATCAATAAATTATGCGAAGCAAGATCTTTCAATAGTTTCGGATAGTTTATTAGACAAATTAAGATCTAATTAGGGTTTTGGATAGGTTGTTAATTGAGAAATTGCAACTTTCATAATCTGATTAGGGTTTATAAAATAGGGTTAATGGTTATAACTCGAGATAGAGTAATAAACCCTAGGATCGTCTAGGACCAATAATTGAGTAATTCATAATCAATTAGGTTAGCATTAAAGATAGGTAAAATTTCCTTTCTCTCAATTAATAGTTCCTTAGGTTGATTCTTGAGTGTATGTTGTAACTGTTAATTTGTTAATATTTTCGTGATTGATTCTTGAATTGATTTACTTGATTGAATTGCATTCTTGTTTTAGTTTTGTTACATTTGCATTTCTACGATTTGTTTTGGCCTTAAATTTTAGGATTAGATTATCCCCTCTCCTGGGATCGACACCTTAGCTACTACGCAAATGACCCATTAACATCATCTTCTTGAACAAGTATTTATGTCTCTTAACTGGCTGGTTTTCAAGATCCTCACTATCCTAATCATGTATGTCATCTTCACTAAGCCTTGTATGGTCTCAAACAAGCTCCTAGAGCTTGGTTTCATTGTCTAAGTCAGAAACTTCTTAACCTAAACTTTACTTCCTCCAAATCTGACCCTTCTCTCTTTATTAATACCGCATCATCTCATATCACATTTGTCTAAGTTTATGTGGATGATATTTTGGTTACCTGATCCTCTCCACCCTTCATTTCCACCCTTATCCAAAGACTTCATACTACCTTCTCCATCAAAGACTTAGACTGGCTCATCATTTTTCTTGGTCTTGAAGCCACTTCCATTTCCACCGGTATTCTTCTTATCCAAACCAAATACACCAATAATATTCTTCTTTAGACATGTTTTATCATTTCAAACTTGTTTACACTCCAATCATTTTTTTGCTTCTTTTATCCAAAAATCATGGCACACCCCTTTTTGTTCCCTCTGAGTACTGAAGAACTGTTGGTGCTCTTTAATACATGTGCTTTACTCACCCTGACATGCATTTTATTGTCAATAAGGTATCCTAGTTTTTACATTGCCCCACTGATGTGCATTAGACTGCAGTTAAATGGTTTCTTCGTTATCTTCGATCCATGTCATGTCACAGCATTCACTTTCTTAGATCATCCTCACTTCTATTAAATGCCTATTATGATGCTGATTGGGTTGGTTATCCTAAAGATCTTTGTTTTACTTCTGGATACTGTATTCATCTTAGAGTGCTAAGAAACAACCTACTATTGCCAGATCTAGTACTGAAGCTGAATATCAAAGCATTGCTTTAGTCGTAACTGAACTTCGTTAGATCACTTATCTTCTAAGGGAAATTGGTTTCTCTAAAGTTACGCTCACTCTTTGGTGTAATAATCTTAGTACTACATTCCTTGCTTCTAATCTAATCAATAATGCCTGTACCAATCATATTGAAATTGATATCCATTTTGTTCGTGACCTGGTGGCTAACAAAACACTCTCCATAAGATACATTGCATCTGCTCGTCAAATTACTGATATTATGACCAAGCCTTTATCCTCTTCAGCATTCCAACGTCTTCATTATAAGCTCACAATTACTACACTTCATTACATTGAGGGGGGCTAACAACATTTGATTTACATGTATCTTAAAAATTCAATATTTTTAGATAAGATTACAATTTAAACTTTGTATATTAGCTTAGATCAAACTAGATCAGAATATTAGCTGTGATATTCTTTATAAATCTCTTTTTTGATTCGGTTTTTACTTGTATATAAAGGCTTATAGGCCTTTCACAAATATGTAATGAGAGCAATAACACACCTTCTTATACATTCTTCATAACTTTCTTTACCCATCCTACTTTTCTTATAAAGTAGTCACATGTGTTTTCACCTCTAAGGCCTCCTACACTACCATAACTTCCCTCGTTGACAACACTTTCTCCTCTGTCAAAGTTGTTACTATACATTATGTTATGTCCTCTTTGTCAACTCTCAAAATAAAATTAAATATTCCATAAAGCCTGAGGTTCACCCACCACATGAATATTTACACCCCCTCAGTCTCCTTTGACAAGTTCAACAAATCTATAAATAGGACAATTTTCTATTTACTCATTAACTGTAGCAAACTTAGAACCTTTGATTTGTATTTAGCTAGAGAATACATGACACAATAGTGAAACATAATAGATTTCGACGACACATAAAATATTTAGATTTGTTATTGTTATCGTTGAGAATGTTGGGCAAAATGTCTATAGGTGTTGGAGGCCAAGATAATAAAATCACCTAGAATAATTATTTTTTAATTTAATCTATTTTATAAATTAATTTATATGATAATAAAAATATTTTTGAAAAATATTATTTGAAGAGATTAAATTCACTAGACCCCTTAGCTTTTACAAATTATCAAAGTATCACCTAACTTTTGAAAACTATCATTAACCTTTGAAGGGATATTCTCAAATTCACAGTCCTCCAAATTGCACAATGAAGTTTGATTTTTGTAAAGATTTTGTAGCATCAGCTGGGATTTCATGTGGAAAATGTTTACATCTTATGGTTTCCCTCTCCAATTAGTCAGGTGGATCAAAGAATGTGTCTCAACTACTTCCTTTTCTGTCCTCAACAATGGCAAACCTATAAAATGCTTCCAAGCTGTGGGAGGACTCAGACAAGGGGATCTCTTATCCCCCTATCTCTTTATCCTAAGCATGGAGATCCTTAATGTCATCATCAAGCATAAAGTCCAACAATGACCACATTTCAGCTATCACACAAAATGTAAGAAAATCATACTAACTAATCTCTGCTTCGCAGATGATTTTCTTCTTTTTTGCAAGGCAACTATGATCTCCATCCTCACTTATATACGGGATTTAGAATCTTCAAAATATATTCGGGGTTGGAGATTAATCTTCATAAAAGCTGCCTCTATCTCTCCAAAGGTGCAGCTCATACACTAGATGCTATTATAAGAGCTACGAGCATGATGCATATATCCACTCCTATCTTATATCTCGGTTTAACTGTGTCTACAATAATAGTTAACCATTTGGATTATCTATCTCTCATCGAAAAGATCAAGAAGTGTGTTCAATCTTAGGTCAAGAAATCCCTATCTTATGCTGATAAAGTGCAGCTCATCCAATCTATCTTTTCTTTAATACACATATATTAGAGCTCCCACATATTTCTGGCCCAAAATGTCATTAAATCAATTGGGATCCTTAAAAATTTCTTGTGGAGTCATTGGAATGGCTCCTCAGGTGTAGCTAAAATTAAATGGATGGATTTATGTACCCCGAAAGATGAAGGTGGCCTCAACTTATGCTCCATCAAAATGACCAACCAGGCATTAATTCTCAAGCAGTTTTGGTGGATCTTGACTAATAAAACATCCCTTTGGATTAAGTGGTTACATGCCTATTTCCTTAAAGGATCAAGTATTTGGGCAATAAAATAATCTCCCTCAAATTCACACTTTTTCAACAAACTTCTTTTGATTAGATATATGGTCTAGTAGGAGGTGTCTAGTAAGATTGGCAATGGGACAACTGATCTCTTCAGTCTCACATCCTATGACTCAATCCTTGTACTACATACGAAGCTTCATTCCTTGATACAAGATATCTCTTAGCATTTTCCAAGTCGAATACATCATCTACAGCTGAGTACACCTGCAAATCTTGAGGTCCCAGACACATTTTTTTAGAAAGACAAACCAGTGCACCAACTTACTAACAAAGATATCATAAATACGTGATAGAGGAGAGTTAACAAGGTTGATTGGTTCAAGATAGTATGGTGAAAAATTTAAAACTGAGAATATCCTTTATTCTCTAGTTGACGGTCCAAAAGAACTTAATAATCCTGATTTTCTACCTTTCTTATAGTTTAAAAAAACTTGACCAATGTGCTTGGTACATGAAGAATCTAGGAATCACCTATTCTTTGAATGCCCTCTTACCAAAGATAACTAGAGCCACATTACTATGAAATGTCTATGGGTTGATTCGGGAGACTCCTTTCCAGTCATACTCCATCGTCTCTTACACTAGAATCCTCACATGAAATGATCAGCTGATTCACACCATAGCTCTCAGTGTCAGTGTGTACAATTTATGGCATGAAAGGAATCTTCAAAAATTTGTGTCCACACAAGTTTCCACCGAGACCTTGAAAAATGTGATCCTTTAGCAAATACAGGAGCTTATCTTTGTCCAAAATCTTCAACAAAGCAACACAAGACTATTCTCCTTGTTGAATCTATTATGTTATCTCCTCTCATTTAATCATTATAGCCAACTTGTCCTTTTATTTTTAAGTCTGTCACTTTTGCTAGTCAAGGGTACTACCCTTTATTGTTTATCTACTTTGTAAAACTCTCTTATTAATTCATTTCCCTTTTTAAAAAAAAAACTACCATTAACCTTTTATGATTTTGCTTTTTTAACCCCTATTTCCCCTATCATCAGCGTCTGTTAAAAATATTCAATTCAAAATGTAAAAACTTGATATTAGGAATGTGGCACTATAAGTAACACGATTATTGTTTATCTTATTCAATCTACATAACATATAGTATTACGTGACATCATTTGTCCATCCTACACTATGTTGCATAAAGTAGAGAAGAAGTACAAGGGGTACAACACAATTAGGGATTGAGGGAAAATGAGAAATACAAACCATAATTAAAATTTTGGTCAAAAGAAATTATCGTATATATAGATTGTCATCAATGATGCAGGGTGAAGTAGTAGTGTAGTGATCAAAGTGGAAGTTGCAATTTAGAGTTTATCTGAATAAGTTTACCATCTCGTTCTGAATTAAGGATTACAATTTGGGGATTCTTTAATTATTAATGTGAATTTGGTTAGAATTTAGGATGTTTTTGTTGGTTTCCCTTCATTTTCTTCCAATTGATGGAAGTTAAACAAAGGCTTGTTAGTGAAAACCATTCAATCTTATGGAACTGCACATCATCATCCTTATATTTACATAATCAAAATATATTAAACCATAATAAAATGGTTGTAGAGAGAATAAGCAATAATATTGAGATTTTTTCATAAGTAACAAATGTGGTGAAGGTATTATAATTGAGAAAGATGTTGCATTAGAGTTTAGGAAGTTGTAATAATATATGATGAGAAGTTTTTGTATATAAGTTGTTGATTTCATTTTGTATATATTTTATTTATATGATGAGAATTTGTTGTATATAATTTATTGATTCTATTTTGTATACGAGTTGTATATATGATGAGAAGTTGTTATAAATAAGATGTTTATGGTGAGGTTGTTATATATATGATGAGAAGTTACTATATATAAGTCGTTGTATACATAATGAGAAGTTGTCATATAGAGGTAGCTGGGTATTATGGTTTTAGTAGCAGAAATCTTTTGTAGTGATGAATGATGATGATGATGACAGGGAATATACATATATGTCTCTAGTGATGGCTAAGCTCAGGTGGTGGAAATACATATATGTTTCTTGCATGCATTTTGTCTAGGTTAGTGATGGTAATATGTCTCTCTACATCTTTAAATTAGTTGAAATAGAAAGCATGTATTATAATGCTTGAATATGTGAACATGGTGTTTCACAAGCCAACATATATTCAATGATACATTTAGTTATCAATGCTTAGCAAATAATAGCCTAGTAAGTAATAGCTTACGAATCATGGCTAAAAAATGATTTGGAGTTGTCAAAAGTGAATAATTGACAGGGGTTGATATATGAAATCTTCAACAGCAAAAATAGCAAGTATGCAACAATGTATATACTTAATGCAATTATGGACTACAAACTCCTTTATAAACTTCTTAGACATTAAAGAACCAGAAAAGAGATTCTTTGGATTTATAAAATATGGGGTAAATTCTATGTATAAGTTGATTACTCTAAAGAGAGATTGTAATAAAATGATGAATGTTTATCTTGTTTGTTACAGGTAAAGAAGTGTCACAATTTCTTTAAGTGGTTTGGAAAAAAAATTTACTCCAAGGAGTGTAGATGTTATAAATGGCTTAAGAGAGAAAAACATGTTATGACTTACAATAAACAAAAAGGAGATAGTAAAATTAATTAGGGAGCTTTTAATCTTAGTTTGGTTTGATGATATTGTCCTAGATTATGCTTATGTAGCTATTATTATTTATATATACAAGTAATATAAATGAGGTAAGTTGTAACTTTATGAAATTATAAAAATAAATAATGTACTAAAATCATGATATCCGTATGAAATTATGTATTAAATTAATAAAAGTAAGTTGTGCTTTTGTTTAACGCGCATATGCATGTATAAATGAAGTTGTCTTTGAATTAAAATCAAAAGCATTCAATTCAATATTGCATATGACATGGTCCATCAAAAAAGTAGTTAACAAATTAAAAAACAAAATGATTTATGTACATGGTGTTGTAATTACATGCACATAAGTTAGTCCATAACATCATTAAAAGATATAAAAGTAAGTTGTTCATAATTGCATAAGACCTTATAAGTTGTTTATAGATAAATAGAACCACATTCTAAAACTTTCCATATTAGTGGTCTATAAATACAAAAGTCCATAAGATACACACATCCTTTACTTCTTATTCCCTTGGTTGGTCTAGCCTCTTCTATGCTCTTAAATATAATGATCCAAATTTTTGTTAAATTACTCATAACGAACCAGTAATGAGAAAAACCTATAAAAGTATAAGTTGAGCTGAATAAAACTCAAGTTCATTTCTATAACACCGGATTCTCCGAGCCTTTTGTGTTGTTTTGTATTTAGATATACTACTATATATTGATGTATATATGGTTGTATATGAGTTTAAATATGTAATTGAATC
>JAOSBN010000005.1:13182568-13245783 GCA_027563595.1 Erythroxylum suave | reverse complement strand
ACAAACAATATAACTAATTATACTAATATTTACTACTAATAATCATTATTCATAATTAATCACAATATTTAAATGCACAACAAATTCACAAATAAATGTTAAATTCTAAAATTTCAAACCAATCACATTTACTAATCTCAAACTAATCTCATTTCAAACTAATCACATTCACTAGCATGCATTTCATATAAAAATAACACAATAATAATAAAGTTTATCCCAAACTACAGAAAAGGAGCCGAAAACTTCAAGAAAATTAGAGCAAAACTGCATAGAGAGAAGACAAGTGAGAGGGGTGAAGGAGGGGGGGTCGGCGGGGTTATAAGGACGCGAATTTACCAACAGAACACTCAATTCTGTCAGTAAATTAGGGTTAAGCGAATGAAACGTTGACGGCGTGCCGACAGTTACCGATGGAATCGCATGTTCTATTGGTAAATGAGCGCCACATTTAGGCAGGATAAACTCAAATACCGACGGAACGACAATTCCGTCGTTAAAACAGGTCTTCTGGAAGAATCTAAACTACTGACTGGACCATTTATCGACGGAATGAGCCCTTCTGTCGGTGATATTGCTATCTACTCACCGACGGATTGATCGCTTCCATCGGTAAAGTGGAAAATCCAAATACCGACGGGAAGACAAGGTCCGTCGTTAAAGCATGTGTTGACTGGCTTTACCGACGGAACGAATCCTTCCGCCGGTGATATGTTTACCAACTCACCGACGGACTGACATGTTCTGTCGGTGAACTTGTTGGTTATGGTCGTATTTTCTGACGGTAGTATCTCTTCCGTCGGTATTACAATTTTCGTTTTTCAGATTTTCTAATTTACCGACGGAAAGATTGTTTCTGTCTGTAAATATACTGACCATAGCCTGTCCGTCGGTGTTTACCTGTAGGTAATAAATTGCGCGAACATTTCGCGCATTTTTTACCGACGGTTATTTCATGGCGTCACTATATTCCGTCGCAAATATTGATTCCAAATTTCTATACCGACGGTGGCCTCGTTCCGTCGCCAATGTGTCTATTTTATCGATGAACTTGCCATTACCCTCGGTGAATAGCGGCGGTATTTTTTCCGTCGGAAAAATTCCGTCGCTATTCTCGCATTTTCTTGTAGTGAATGATATTTATAGTCTAATTCGCCAACGGTATTCTTGAAAGAAACCGTTTATAGAATCTTCATAGATCTGTTGTTAGTTGAGTCCTATAACCACTTCTAACTAACTAACTGTCGTTGCAGATTATATCATCTTGATTTGATTTGTATGCTTCGTCTTCTATCTTTGCATCGTCTTATGACTTCGTATCATCTTATGACTGTGCATCGTCTTACGATTGTGCATCGCCTTATGTCTGTGCATCATTTATGACTTCACATCGTCTTACGACTGTGCATCGTCTTATGACTTCGCATCGTCTTATGATTGTGCATCGTCTTATAACTTCACATCGTCTTACAACTTTGCATCGTCTTATGTCTTCGTGACTATGTATCGTCTTATGTCTTTATGTCTACGCACTTAATAAACTCATCAAAATAGTTCACACATTTCTATTATTAGTATTATTATTTAACTTTCATCAAAATCGATAGAAGAAGTGAAGTCTTCTTGACTTAACATTTATTGGTTGTTAGCTAATAATGTGGCAGTGATATGCCCACTACTCCAATTATCTCCTTATCCAATATGAGCATGGTCATCAAATATTCATAATATGTAGTTAAAGAGCAAAGAAGAATCATTACTTTATTCTCGTCTACAATAACAGCTCAAACCTTAATGTTTTACTAAATATTTGGTTAAATCTATTGATATTCTATTCCAGATGTGTTCCTTCTTACATTTTAGCTTTTATAGTCTCTACTTTTTATTCAACATGTTTTTAAGAGAATTTGACATGTATCAACTCTCTAACGTCTTGCATATCTCCATAAAGGACGTAATCTTTACAACATTGTATATGATCTCGTGTCTTATGTAAAGTCATATGGTGCCAACTACTAATGCCTATAACTCTTCCTAGTCAAACTTATCCGCATCTTTTAGCTTATTTCTTTACAACATGTTTGGCATGCTTAGCTATGCAAACAAGTACTTCACTCTTTATTACCACACTATAAAATTCTCAATTATATTGAACTTCTTTCCTTTAAACTTTATAATTGAAGTCATTATTGCCTTAACTTTGTTTTACTACCAGTTATTAAGAAATAAAGTGTATGTATCAAGAATATATTAAGAAAAACAACAAAAAAATGATTTTAATAAGGTTTGACAAATTAAGTGTGCCTACATTTTTAGGAGTCAGGAGTGATCGATTTCACTATATTGATCAATAAGTCACTTTATAAGGATTATATTTTTATATATATAGACTAGGTTTGCACAAGTATAGTTAATGTAGCATTAATTAAACTTAAAAACTTGAAATTTACCTAATTTGCAGTACAATCACAAACTACCAAAAATAGTAACACCATACTCAAACTTTTAATTTATTACAAAACTAGCCCGCTGTTAACCTTATAATTAATGGTGATAACATGATATGCCATGTATGCATGAATTGTAATATGTCAACATCTACAAGATAAATAATATTACACATTAATAATTATATTAGAAATTAAAAAAGATAATTAACAGAGGAATCTTAATTTTTAATCTAAAACATTGAGGTCTTCTCTGTTTTGAAATTCTTATGGAGTGATTTTTAAGTAAAGAAAGAGGAGTTAAGTGTTTAAAAGAATTACAAGTTTATAGAAAGATATAAGTAAACTGGAAATGAAGAAAACACTCAATATCAAAGTAGAAAATGAGGAAAACAATCAAACTATTTTTTGAAAAATATAAATTATAAATTGAAAAACAATCTTTTATATTTTCTATAGCCTGAAAACGTCGATGACTATTTTATTTGTGTATTAGAAATGAATTTCTAATTGTAGTCTATATTAGTGCTCAATATCTCATCATAAATAGCTAATCACCAGTAAGTGCAAAATAAAGAAAGATGTTTCAACAAATGCCTAAGAAAAGTAAAGAGGTATGAAAATCAAGTTCATACTAATATCAATATGGCATTAACAACCCAAATGTCTAACTCTATAGAAAATTGAAAAATGATGATAATAAAGAAAAGAACTACTAATAATATGAGAGGAGTGAGAGAACACCAAACATTAGATCTCTTTCTTGAATAGGCAAGTCCTACAAAGCTCTCCACAAGGACTTGACCAAAGAAAAGACATTCTTTTACATTTTGGGTAAAAATTAGTCTTCTATTAAAATTTTCTTCCTTTTATCTTAATTCTTTATATCTCATATTATTTGTCACGTAGTTACTAACTTCTTAAAATGTTGTAATGACATGGCAAGCCACATTAGTATCGTTAATTATTAAGTTAATAGCTATTTAGTCTTGTAACAAATTGAAAATTTAGGTAACTTATTGTTACTTTTACTAGTTTTAGATAATATTACAAAAGCATACAAAGTTCAAGATGTTAAATGTAATTTATCTTTAATTATAAACTCTAACTAGTGTAGTTTTATGCAACTTGCCTCTTACCAAACTCAACCTAATCTAAGCATAATTCTAATAAGTTCTAGAATCCTTTCATAGTATAAAATATACCATAAAACACGTTTTTAAGATAAGACTATTTGTCTCGAACATGACCTAAGATAGTTTGGGACGCAATCATATATCTTATTGTTTCCCTATAATATAGGCATAGAACTCAACACGTTTGTATTCTAGACTATGTAATTCAATGTATCTTTCTAAAACATAAATATGAGCTCTAACACACTCATGTTATAGGCTGCATATTTCTCGAAAAAAATCGTCATAACCCTAGCACACTCATGTTCCAACCCATTTCTCCACCTATAAGAACATGTCCTAACACATAAACATATGCCAAGTCATATTTACTTTAAAAACATCTATGAAATATCTATGTTCTTCTAAAGCACTTCAAGATTGCACTCGTTTGTACAAGTCATATATAACAATCTCATAGGTCCTTTTGCTTTTGGTTGATAAATTACCAATATATTTATTTCAATTTATAATAAACATGATTTTATTATGCTAAAATAGTATGTTTATCTATTTACACAATATAATTCAAACTAATGAAATTTTCCTCTAATTTGGAAAAGATTACGACAAAAAAAATCCGATTCATTTATTGCAAGAGGACCATAATAATTGGTACGCAAGATATATCATGCACCCTTAATACAAGTTTTGATACGATAATCATTAGAGATTACTTATAAAGATAAAGGCACAATATCTAAACTTCTAACATAATTTGAGAACAAAAAAGAGAACACCAATAAAGGTACACAAAAACAAGAAAGATAAACGCATAGAATGTTAATAATAAACAAGTATCAACATCAAAATATAAAGTCCTTTCCACCTACTCTATTTAGTCCTATGCAATTTCTTAACAAAGCATCGAATACAATCATACGACTGAAAAGAAGATGAGAATAAACTCCTCGCTGCTTTCACCCAAAAATTCAAAATAAGAATGAAAGAAAAAAATATCTTAAAAGATAAATTTTAGATAGAGAAAAATATAGAAATTAGGGGTTTGAGATTATCCTTGGTAAAACTTTTATTTGATTTGTAGGTAAATAATAGAGAATGAGCATATGAAATTGTAAAGTAATTAACAAAAATGTCATAAAAAAAGTTATTCACTTGGGATAATTATTATAAATGATTTACTAACTACAAAAAATTATTAATGTCTTACACCTGAGAATGTGAAATGTGCCACTAAACCCAACTGTAATTCAAAACTTCTTTTGTGTAGTATTTTATAGTTACTGTGTAAAAGGATGAACTTGCAAAATAAAATTCATGCTGCCACAAGTACCAGTTACAAAGTTTTCTATACTTGAAAAGTAATTTCGTTCGAGAGACCAACATGTCCAAGTTTGACAAAGCTTTAATTTGTGTGTAACTAACATTTGAAATCGGTGAGAACAATATTAGTTTATTTCAAAGAACAATTTTAATTTGTAAATTTTGTTTTTTCTTAATTAAAAAGGAAAAAGTTAACCTCTTAACACACACTAGCTAGAGGGCTGAAACTCGGAAAGTTTGTTGGAGGCCGAAACTGGGATCGCCCATGTCAGCAAAACTGGAATTTGGTTGGGCTGTATGTGATCATAGAACATTAGGACTACAACAATATGGCTTGGAATCAGAAGCAAGATTAAACAAGCTAGGTCTAAGCTTTATGGTCTTACAACGTACAAGTAGATGCTATGTATTACCTAAAGAATCCACATGTAGTGGACACAAAGAGTGAGCATGTGCATAGCTTGCCAGACATATTTTCAGGACCTGTCAATGTTCACAAGAAGACATGCGTTTTGATGGGAATACAGATTTATCTCACACAAGGGAACAAATGTGGAGACTGATGATCTTCAGAAAAAGGTGAGAACGTATCGATCCCACAAAACCCTCTTCTTGGCAATTTGCAGCCTTTGTGTGTAAACTACAAAAGCTAATCACTTTTTCCAGCACTCACTAACCACCTCCTTTAATGTCAACGCCAGCCCATCTCAAAACTGCACCAGAGCAAAACTACTTAAGGTTTCTTTTCCCAAAAGGCAATCTAAATTGATTAATTCACTAAAGATCAAGATTTACCCTCTTTTTTTTTTTTTTTACAAATTTGCATAATTTTGATATTAAAAAAGTTATTGAAAAAGTTTATATGGACCTCATTTTAATGTTTTAAAGAAGAGGTTAGAGCAGCCTGATCCACTTTGGGTGTTCCATTCATGTTCCTCTTAATCTGGTCCACAAATTTATGCGGATCTCATATAAATATGTAGATAATATTTAATAGAATAAGGTTAGAATTGGTTAACTAAAACAAAGAATTTGATCCTTTACAGAAGTAGTTGCTAATATGTGAATAAGATTTAATAAAATAAAGTTAGAACTGGTTAACTGAATCAAAGGATTTGATCCCTTAAAGAAGTAGCTTCCAGCAACTACTTCTAGGTGGCTACCGATATACAGCTCAAGCACACTCAGCTTGTTATTGAAAACCAGAAGATATTGGCTTTAAACTATACATAAAACAGTTTACTAAGATCTGAATTCTTTTAACTTACTACCTAAGTAGAGGCTCTTTGATATAAGTATCGATACAGTGGACTATGCCATAGTATCATCATGTGAAGATTTTTTTCATCAAAGAGACTCGAGTAGAAAAATCCCTATGACATTTGCCAAATAATTATAAGCATCTCTTCTCTAAATTGAAAGAAGCATTTGGTTGTATACGAAATTGAATATTGATTTAGATTTCTTGTTTGAAAATATAAAATCTTCACTCTTACCAAAAAAAAAATCTCTAATTTCCATAAGACTGTTCTCGTGCTGTTGTCATTGTTACACCTTTTAGCTTGGTACAGAGATGGTAAACAGTAGCATTTTAAGAGGATTTTTACTTTGTCACCTATGCTAAGATGAATGCATGTACCTAACTACTCCACAACGGCACCGTTTTGGGTACGGTGGAAGAGGACAATGTATTAATTAAAATGCAAGACAGAATGAAACTGAAATTACAGAAAGAGAACAAATTTAGTGTGTACAAATACGTTTCGCAGTTTAATCATATCTCACTCACGCAAAGGCAATCAGAGACAAGTTGATAGGCCATTTGCAATTTTCATTTTCAATTTCTGACTTTGTACGCTCTTCTCTAAGACACTAATTATGTCGAGCAGGAATCAAACATAAAAGTCACTGTAGCTACTGCATAAGAAGACATTGCAACGGACAAAACAAACAAATAAGAACAAGAGGAGGATGGTTTCTTAGGTGATTTTGAGTCAAACTGAAGGACAGCTTGGGGCATGAGGTTGGTTCAAGAAAGGACAGCTTCTTCCTCGATTATTCTAAGCATGTGGTGGACTGCCGCTGCTATGTCATCTGCTGAAGTGAGTTGGCATCCTTCTTCAAGCTGCATTAAGAATGTTACAAATTTTAGTCCAAAATATCAGTATCATTCCCCTAAAACTATATGCAAAAGAGACACATATAGGAAACCCCAAATATACTACAAGATCTCATAACAATAATTGAGGACCCATTGCTCTAAAATGCCTACACCCGCTTCACTTATTCAGTTTGGTAGGACATGGCCCAATCTCTGTAAAACTTTATTTCTCCTCACTCTACATATTAACAAGACCAACGTACTTCATTTTCCAAAAACATCACAAATGGAGGCCAAATGACAGTAAGAGTATGTTGTAAAGCGTAAAAAGGTTACCTATAGGATGGGATACACACCTTGGCACTGATTGAGTAGAGAACCAATGGGTCCATGGAGGTGACGTTGACGTGCAGAATCGTAAGGTAAAGTGCTTGGAATCCAGTGACTAACTTGGAAAGCTGTCTGGGCTTTTTTCTTGAGAGTATTCGAAGATTTGCATGGGTTTCTATCAGAGTGACCTCAATATCAGCCAACGCTACTTGACTAGTACTCTTTGATGTATATTTGCTTGGCATTTCAGAACGATTGTACTGGGGAAACACAAAGAATTCTGCGAAAGAGCTTGTGGCATCCTCACGGGAACATCTGAATCCTTGGAGTGGTTGGAGCTTCTGAGCTTCCAGGGTTTGCAATTGCTGCTCAAGCTCCTTCACAAATTCTATGGCACCACCTACTATGGAGGCCTGGTCACCCTACATTTCACCAAGTTTTTTAACTATATGATCATCACTAAGTAAAACTAGAGAAGCGATTAGTATCCTTGTTACCAACTTAAAATCGTTTATATTTCAGCGTGGAATGGGTTGTGAGAATTAGAATGCAATTCTAATACTTCACGTTCGCGAAGAAGAAGAATCATCATGTTTGAATCTGTACAGAAATTAACAAAGACCATGGTACAGGGAGCTCTTTTATCATAGCGATAGTGAAGTAGAAGAATCACTTAAGAGCTTTGATATAAACTTGAGCTCCATCCTCCATACCTAGGTCTTGTTTTGTCAAGAGAAAACAAGAATAAAGTAAAAGAAGAGCAAAAGGCAGTGGTGGAGCCAAGTCTAAGAAAAAGTGACTGCCTTCTGAATTTACCAGTATTACGTTATCTTTCACAGAATCATGGCCTGAATTCTAGTTGGCAAGCAGCTTTCCTTACTCTTGTGAACACCAACTTACTTTCTTTAAAGAAAAAACTATTGCCTACCTCTAGCTTCAGACAAGAGATACCATAAGTGACAACTGAATCGATGAGCCATAAAGAAGAGAAGAGAAGAGAAGATATGATGAGCAAAGGATTTATATACATATATATACAAGGAAAAACACAAACCCTTTGGACATAAGATTCAGGCATGAGAGACTTCAAAACCGCAAGATGCTCATTCATCTGTTTTCGCCGGTTCCTCTCAACAGTAATGTGGGTCATCCTCTGTGTCTCAGCTTCTTCTTTGTTCTTGCATGACCTCGGCTTTCTTCTTCTTTTCTTCCTTGCTTGCACAGCCAGAGTTGTCTGGTTTTGGTCCAAAGGTTGAGGTCCTATTAAGCGTTTTTGTTCAGATGTTGATGTAGAGCTACAGATATTAATCACACCAGCTCCATGGTCTTGAGGCTTCGCAAGAGTGTTCTGTATGAGGAGACTAGAATCTAGAGACTCATAGCTGGTGTACGGAGTGGCAGAGATGGTGTCATGGATGACGAAGTTAGAGAGGTCATTAGAAGATAATGCTTCTAGTTGTGCCATATCCCTTCAAGATGTTCCCCCCTAGCTAAAATCCCTCTGGGAGTAGTATCTATTTATACATAAATATATCTGTTATAAACAAGTACTGATAATTAAACGACAAAAGCACCAATTTATAAGAAAACCGCATCCCTGAATGAGCATGTCTGTGGAAAGAAAGACAGAAAATGAAGAAGTGAGAGGAAGAAATGAACGAAGGGTAATGAATAATAACGTTTACACCGCCATAATAGATATAATATAGCAGCTATTGTAGAAATATAGATAGGGAAGAGAGAGTGGGCAGAAAAGGTGTGGAGCTTTTCTGCTCGTAAATAGTGAAAGAAAAAAGGATGGACTCTCTCTTTCATATCTTTGCTTTAGGTCTCCTTCCTCAAAAAATAATCATAGAGAGGGAGAGGGACCCAAATCTATATGGAAATGTGCATACAAACAACAGAAGCATCTGTGGTAAGAGCTCATACCTGTGTTGGGTTGTGCACCTCGACTAAGATTCTCATGCAAATTATTCATATACATCAATATAATATTACATGTGCTAATGACAACCCATGTCACTCCATTGTTAAGCTATTAATTTTGCCTCCTCTAGTCCGTTGATCTCGCCACTTGCCAATCCAGTGGTAAAGATCATCAGAAATATATGAACGATGCTAAGTTTGCCTTCACCGTACGTTATTTGCTTAGCGCAGCTCACTCTATAGTCCAATGTCATTCTCATTGCTGTATATTAGCCTTATTTGCTCTATTTGTAAATAGTTAGTCATTCCAAATCTAGAGTGATGAATGAATAATGTTTGTTCATGGTTAAGGAACCAACAAAAAGACACAGGACAGGAACACTCACTTATAGCTCACTGCCTCTTAGTTACCTCCTTTTTCCCTTATGAAAAATCTCCCAGTTAATCTTTTAAACTTTACTCAGAACTTTTAATTACGTCTTCTAGGTTTAGTTTTGAGGCTTACTCATTGCATGTGGTTAATTCTCTTGATTCTGTCGTTGTTTGCCTATCTGATTTCAGGATTTATTACAAAGAGAATCTATGTATTATCAACCCTGTTTTTCTGAGATTGTAGACTTTATTGATACTCCTAGAGACTGTAATTCAACTGCATATGTTTAACATTTATTTGCAGAGTACTTTCTCACAAGTTGGTATTGTTGGATAATTTTCATTTTTTTTAATCTTTTAGATCAAATTGCTCAAAATTTAACCTAAAAATGTTTGAGAGACTAATATTTCTTCTTCTTACTCTATAAATTAATCAAATTTCATTTTAATCATACATCTAAGCAAACTTAAGGTGATTAGATCAGATTTGGCCGAAATCTCTAGGCAAATGTAAAAGGAATGTTCTTACAACTTCTTGGCTCTTGAATACTTATAAATCACGAGTTGGGTATCCTCTATGCTCTTTTCACCCTTGCTAAATGATTCAGTGCAATAGTCATTAGTTTGCTCGTTCTCGGTGGAGAGCCACATTGTAAATGATGGACAAGGAAGGTCTCCCTCGTGGTTCAAAATTCTATATAATTAGATTGGCATTGGAAAATGAAAGCCTCCAAAATCAACTAACTAATGAGTTAATCAGACACAAAATTTGTTGCTCTACAGGGGAGTTTGTGCCTGGTGTGTAGAATCAAAAGATGACAACCAGATGGATCAGATCCCAGCAACCTTGTATAGCACAAATCGACAGAAGTCACCTCCGACTAGGCTCTTTGTTCCATATTTTGCATGGGCTTGGCAGGACATACAAATATTGTTCTGACACGAAATTGCATTCACAGACGGTAAAAAATTATTCATCCCTGTTGCCGTAGACGACTTACTGCCCACGTCATCAGCTAAAGTCGTAAACAGATTATCCATGTTAGATACAAATGGAATCCTGACCTTGAATCAGGTCCATACATAACAGTTGAGGTTCTTTCATATTAAATACCCATAAACTCTTTTGTATTGTGTTTATGATTGTATTGACTGAAGAGGCTGATGAAGAAGATGTAACGCAATAGTTAACTACCTCAAACAGTTAAAAGAGGAGAGTATAAGAAACAGTCGCACATCCCTTCCATCCAAAACACTAACACATATACTGATGCCAAATAGCAGATTGTATTAGTTGTTAGTTGATTCTATCAAAAATTTGTTGATAGCTAATTATATCAGTTAATTTGATCAGTAGATAATATCAATTATTTGTTAAAAATATTTGGTAAAATTAACTATTTAATATTAACTATTAATGTGTAAAATGATTTATAAGGACATGATTTAAAGAAAAATTATAAGGACATGAATATTATATTTCTTGGCATTTCCTTGAATATTCTTATAAAAATTTCGATTTAGATATTTAATTTTACAAAAATTAAGTTTATAACTTTAATAATAATAATAATAATAATAATAATAATAATAATAATAATAATAATAATCCAACGTTAAATTTTCTATTAATATAAATGATGCATGAAGCTACATCATATTAGTATGTTTCATACAATATGTATAAATTTATTATTTAATAAATTAAATATATCTATACTTATAACATGACAGATACGATATATAATAGTTATATACTAAACATATTAATTTGATGTAACTCTTTGTATTCAAAAAATTAATATTATGATATTTTCAAATGTAAACTAATATTACAAAATAAAATAAAGATTAAAAATTTAATTAACTCTTTTATTATATTCTTCTAAACTTCATGATATAAGTACGACAAATAAATCAACTTTGAAAACACAATAAAAGTAAAGAATAAAGTGAAAGACAATACTGTCATTAAACAAATAACTAACTCCAAAAGTTCTTCTTATGAAACTTTTAAAAATCAACTTATTGTGGTTAAATAAACTAACCAATAAATCATTCACCAAATGTATTAATAATTTTTTAAAATGATCAAAAAGTTAACTTTTAATCCAAAAGTTCTTATGAAACGTTTAGAAATCAACTTATTGTGGTTAAATAAACTAACTAATAAATCATTCACCAAATATATTAATAATTTTTTAAAATGATCAAAAAGTTAACTTTTAATCGGTAAGCTAAAAAATAACTAATAAGCTGTTTCTCGAACACCTCCGTTGCCTATGAGAAGTCCATCTCTTCGACATTCTTTTTTTCTTGGTTTCCTTCTAGTTGAGATCAAGTATAGGCATACATGTATGTATAAATGCCTGCAGACGCATAGCGTATTCGAAAAGTACAAAAGCGTGGGGAAAAGGAGATTGAGCTAAGGGCTTCTTTTTTCGGTCTGCAGAGTAAGAGATTATGCATCATGACCAAAACGAAGATTGTAGCTTTTATACGGTGATGAGGACGTAAGTTGGAAGGTAGACAGTGGACCACGGTCCAAGTGTCAGAAAATGCAGAGAATCCATGTGCCCATCAGCTTTCCTGCCAAGGTCCATTCTAGCAACGATCCAAATTCAACTTTCTTCTCCATTTTCCATCCTTTGTTCTTCCCCTTAGCGCCTAAAACTTCTAAAACTTTAAAACTATTTTCAGATTGGTCCTGTCTTCATTCATCTGTCCTCGCATACAATAGAAAGCTAACACATCCATATTTCTAACTTAAGGAATGGACATAGAACATGCGTCCACCAAAGCACTGATGTATTCATCTACCTTGCATTACAAAAAATCAAAGTACACTATACATGCAAATTACATGTGCAAGCTGATGCCAATGCCTGATACCATGTCCAATCTATTTGATCCCATCAACGTACTGTAACCTGACCATAAGTGGTTGTACACAATCACAGGTCTAAGAATCAAAATTTGCGCCCGTTGCAACAATTTTTTTATACAATGATTACCAAAACTTCAACCTAACACCATAAAAATCTGCTAGTCCAGTCAAAATAGATAACAAATATGCATAAAGAAGTAAGACAACCAACGCTAAGAAAGACGACGCAGACAGTGTATCCATGGATAAGTTAACCAGCCCTGTCAGGATATTTGCCTGAAATGGAAAACCAAGAAATTTCACCAGCAGGAGGAAGAAAGAGTAGGTGTAACCATACTTGCTGGAAGCAGAGAGATGTGGATCAATAAAAACATCTCAGAACACAAAATAAGCAAAAATATGTAATGTTCACCAGAAGAAATGCAGCTAATAAATTCCGATTAAGTGCTTCTTCAAGTGCTGAAACTTTACTTCCAACCATGTAATCAGAAAGCATCACCACAGCTAAAACCTGAAAAACAAGAAAATCTTCGGTTGGCTACGCTTCATATCAATCTCTTCTTTTGTTTCCTTCAAATTAGTACATTACAAAGTTTCACTTTAGTCTCCTGGAAACATCCAAGAGCGCCATTCTCAATACAGATCGTGCTTGAATATGCAGTACAAAATAAAAAAATTTTCCGGGATTCAGCATACTTTAATATAAAAGTCTAACATGGAAAAGTAAATTATTACCGTTAGCAAGAACATAATTATACCAACTAGATCAATGCGAAGCTGAATTACAACTGCATGTATGTTATCTGACAGGTCTACCAATTGCAACATGGATACAAACACAATTAACAAAATTATGTTCAAGTAGGAAACCAAGTGCTACTTAATATTTTTCATTGGTTTCTTCAGAAGATTCATTGGCAGATGTATGACATCCCATGTGTATAGCCAACTTTCACAGAAGATTCACCTGTACTTGTCTCTCAAGAATTTCAATCAGACTCCTTTGGGAGGCCAAGAAAACTCCCAAAATAATGACATCTTGGGGCTTAAATTTTACCCCTTTCCAGGAAACATGTTTTCCTTGATTTTTATTCACTCTCCCAGTCACTCTGATAGAAATCATGTTAGCATTAATCAGAGCGACAACCAATGCTTGGACAAACTGTCCAATGGTCCAAAAATATGGAAAGTATATTCTAGAAGTGGGAAGGGACAGCTTGCACAACAACAGGAAGGCTGAGATGTTAGTTGCAAGAATAATGATTAGGATGGTTAGATGAGAGAGAAATGGGGAGGTAAATATTAGTAATATAGAGGGAAGGATACAACAGGGCGTATTTTTTAGCTACAGAAATTAAAAGGATTCAGCTAGGAGCTTGGAAATTTTCTTTTAGCAGGTGCGAGAGTTACCGAAAGGCTAGTGTAGTTCTCTTGTTTCCTATCATTGGGCCAACCTGTCGGATAACTCAAAAGGGAGGAGCTAAGAGATGGAAACAAGATTACAAGAAGTGCAACAGAGGGCCGATGCCTTAGAACAGAGGGTGGACAGTGTTGACTTACATGTACAGGAGGTGGTGCAATCTGTGACTGAGTTATGGTGCACTCTGAAAGGAAAACCATGGATTTTTTCGTAAAGACATGGGTGATTTTAGGAGCTTAGTACTTGAGTGGATCAAGAAACAAAACAAACGACCTATAGGAGAAGAAACTCCTAGGTCACCTTCGCTTGTGACAACAGAAGAGTGTAACCACAAGGTCACGGATCAGCTTAGCGAAACGCAGCCGCTAGGGAGAAGAGGAGACACGGGACTTCCTCCAGTAACCCCAATCCATGAGGAATATTTCTTAGCAGCAAACAAGGTGGAGTTACCAAAGTTTTCTGGACAAGACCCAAAGGGCTGGCATACCAGGGTGGACGTATTTCCAGATATATCAAACACCCCCTAGAGACCACATTCCATTAGCCCAAATCAATATGACGGGCCACACCATCCATTGGTTCACCACTTTGGGATCAATTCCGAGAAGAACTAATGGAGAGGCTCAATGGCTTGGAGATTCAAAGCCCATATGAAGCTTTAGTGTCCTTAAAGCAACGGGGGACTGTTCAAGAATACATTGAAGAGTTTGAAATTATAGCATCTATGATTCCTAGACAACCACAATTCCAATATGTGGGATACTCCATGAGTGGTCACGTGGATGAACTCAGAGGATGGTTCAGGATGTACAATCCAGATTCACAACTGAAGGCAATGCGGATTGCGATATGTGGAATGATCATGCAGAAGATGAATTTGGGAGCAATGTCATTCCGACCAAGAAATTCAAATGTGGCTGACATGTTGAGAGGAGTGGATCATGTGAGCAGTACACAACCAACAATAAACAGTAAAAATGTCTTATTTAGTGGCGGGTACATGCCCAAGACATGTCAGTAGTCACTAAACTCAGCCCCTTTGTTAATTCCTTCCTCTCGTGAAAATAGTAGAGACCTGGGAAAGCAATTGGCAACTCCAACGGCAATGCAATATTTAACCAAGCAAGAATGGGAGGAGAGACAACGAAAAGGACTATGTTTTTGATATAGCCCACAACATCGATGTCTTGAAGGAAAGCTCAGGTTCTTGCTGTTAGCAGACAAAGAGGAAGTAGACGAAGATGGGGAAATAATTTTTACTCCTAACTCTGTCGACCTTACATCTGCAGAAGGTCAGTGTAACATGGTTGAACTATCTGCGTTCCCAAGAGCCAGAGAACGAAACTTCAAAACCGTGAAATTTCAGGGCGAATTAGAACGGATTCCTATGGTAATTCTGTTAGACAGTGGAGCCACGCACAACTTCATCTCATCCTGACTAGTCTCAACATTGGGATTACAAGTGGAGAAGACAGCAGACATCATAATCAGATTAGGGGACAGCCATAAAGTATGAGTGGCAAAACAGACTCCAAAATTACAACTGAAGTTGGGAAATTGTGAATGTTTGGTGGCCACGATGGTGCTTGATTTTGGCAATCTAGATATGATTTTGGGAATTGCTTGGCTAAAAGCATTAGGGGATGTGGTACACAATTGGAATGAGCAACACATATGCTTCAAGTATCAGGGTAGATGGGTGGAGATTAGAGGTTTGATTAAAGGGCAAGCATATCTGCTCACTCTACTGGATATGGAGATCTTTCATGAAGATCCAGTGGAAGCAAATGAAATTTCTAAAATTGCAGGAAATCTAAATTCTCAACAGTGATAAGTTATCACCCATCTTTTTGCAAGGGTTTCTTACCATTTTTTAGGAGCCCAAGGCCAGCCACCCAAGCGTTCGATTGAACATGTCATTAAAATCACTCCAGGACAAGGTCCCATCTGTGTCAGGTCTTATCACTACCTCTACACACACAAAGCTGAGATTGAAAGAGAAGGGCAGGAGTTGCTGACCTTAGGATTCATACGCACAGTTGGAGGATGTGCATCAACTATCGTGCTCTTAACAAGTTCACAATTGAAGATAAATTTGCGATTCCAGTACTGGATGAATTATATGAGTTGAGTATTTCTCCAAATTGGACTTCAAGTCAGGGTATTATCAAATTTGTATGAAGAAGGAAGACATTGGGAAAATAGCTTTTTGGAAACATAAGGACCATTATGAATATATGGTAATGCCTTTCGGTCTTACCAATGCCGCCGCAACATTTCAAGTAGTAATGACTAACGTTTTTAAGCCCTGCTTGAGGTAATATGTGCTGGTTTTCTTCGATGACGTGTTAGTTTACAGCAAGACTTGGGAGGAACATTTAAAACATACGAAGGAGGTGCTGCAGATTTTACTGGAACAACAATTTGTCCTCTATCCAAAGAGTAAATTTAGGAGAAACTCCATTGAATATTAGGGTCACTCAATTTCTCAGGGAGAAGCAATGGATCTCATAAAGGTTAAAGTTATGGTTTACTGGCCAATTACAACACATGTTAAGGGTGTTAAAGGAATTTTAGAATTAAGAGGTTACTACTGCAAATTCATCAAAGGTTATGGGAGTATAGCCAAACCCCTGACAAATTTAACAAAAAAGGAGGGTTTCTAATGGACCCAGGAGACCCAAGAAGTATTCACTGCCTTCAAGTGGCAAATGGGGGATGCTCTTGTCCTTGGATTGCCTGATTTTTCTAAACCATTTTCCATTGAATTTGATGCTTCAAACAGAGGAGTTGGATAGTATTGATACAAGAACACAGACCAATTGCTTATTTTACCCGGGCATTGTCAAAGAAAAACCTAGCTTAGTCTGCTTATGAAAAGGAGATCGTGGCCTTAGCATTAGCAATCTAACATTGGCAACCTTATTTGCTAGGACACCACTTTCAGGTTCAAAAAAAGTTTGAAACATCTCCTCCAACAACTTATCACTACCCCGAATCAACAGAATTGGATGGTGAAATTGATGGGGTAAAATATTGACGTTCACTACAAACCTGGCAAAATTAATCGTGCTACCGATGCTTTGTCTAGAGTTATGGAAGAAAGGGAAGTGAACATGCTGCTCTCATGTCTGAAATGGATGGATAACAAAAAACTACAACAAGAAGTGGATAGCTATCCCCATTTACAATTCATACAAGATTTGTTACGGGACTCTATTTCAAGGCCCAATTTTTCTCTACAAAATGGCATCCTATTTCATAAAGAGAGGCTGGTAATTTCAACAAAGTCCTCTCTCATTCACACTTTATCAGAGGATTTTCATAGCACTACTACCGAAGGACACTCAAAGATTTTTTCGCATTTATAAAAGGCTAGCATTAAATGTTTATTGGGTTGGTATGACTAAAGAAGAGTAGAAATTCGTACAGGAGTGCTCCATTTGTCAAAGCTGTAAATCCAACTCATTGGCACTAGGGGGATTATTAAAGCCTCTAGAGATTCCTGAGGTCATTTGGAAGAAAATCTCCATGGATTTCAGTATGAGATTGCCAAAATCAAGAGGATATGATGTTGTCTTGGTCGTAATTGACTAGCTATCCAAGATGCTCATTGCATCTTGCTAAAACACCCATACTCAGCCAAATCCATAACCAAACTATTTGTTAAGAAGATAATTTGTCACCCTAGAGTACCTTTCTCTATCTTGAGTGACCAGGATCCTTTATTCATAAGCAATTTCTGGCAGGAGATATTTCACTTGCAAGGAACCTACATATGAGCTCCTCATACCATCCCGAAATAGATGGCCAAACTAAAGTGGTAAACAGGTGTCTCAAATCTTACTTGCAATGTTTCCCAGTTGAGCAACCCCATAACTGGTCTTTTTGGCTTCCATGGGCTGAATATTGGTACAACACTTCTTTTCATATTTCAATCGGCACTACTCCATTTGAGGTGGTCTATGGCAGAAAGGTGATTTTCGAGGTTGGTGATTGGGTATATCACAAATTAAGACCTCACCGACAACAATCCCCGGCAGCCAGGATACATACCAAGCTTGCTCCCACAATTACAGACCTTTCCTCATCCTCAGCAAGGTTGGGCCAGTGACCTATAAATTACAGCTGCCTCCTTCCAAAATTCATCCCATTTTTTATGTTTCTTTATTAAAGAAAGTGACAGACACATCATGCAGAACCTACACTACCTGTGGGATTCAATGTTGAATTGGCAGACCACTTCCAACCAGAGAAAGCACTGGCAGAACGTTCCATCATTCTTCATGGACAAGGAGTTGCAGAATGCTTGGTTCAATGGCAAGGGAAAGGGCCTGAAAATGCTACTTGGGAGGACAAGTTCATCATTCGAAGTCAATTTCCAGATTTCTGTCTTGAGGACAAGATCAGTTTTGAAGGGGCCACCAATGATAGAAATCATGGTAGCATTAATCAAAGCAACAACCAATGCTTGGAAGAACTGTCCGATGGCTCAAAAATATGGAAGTTTATTCTAGAAGGGGGGAGGGACAGCTGGTGTTAAGAATAATGGTCACAAAGGAGAGTAGTTAGTATATACAAGGAAGAAGAAGACAGGTTTTCAGCAGTGGTGAGATAGCTAGATATCAATATATTTTAGTGATTCAGGTTGTTAGCAGGAGATATCTATTCCTTAAAAGTTTGTTAGGATAAGTAGATATAAAATAATAGTCTATGGGAGAAGGGGGATAGGCATTAGATTGGAAATAATTCTCGGAAGATTTCTTGAGATTGTAAGGGGGTTTCCCTTGAGAAGAAGGTTCATCCTTGTTGTTTCGGAATAATACTGAGTTATTGCTCCCTACCTAGTGCTATTTAACACAGGGCTACCTTGAGTTGAATTGTTACCTAACAAATTGATCCAACCTGCCGAATTAATGGAGGCATGTGTAGGAAAGTTGGAAGACTCTGTTGCCAAAATCGAGAGAAACGTGGGGGAGTAAGTCGCAGACTTGACAAAAGTCAAGAACAGCATGGGTTAGCTGGAAGCCATCTTGACTCATTTGATGCAACAACAAAAGTCGAGCAACAAAGCAACATCGGAGGCCAGCGGAGACGAGGACGTTGAAGGCGAGAAGGACCATGAGAGTCGATCTTGGGTCAAGAAAGTTTAATTGCCCATTTTAGACGAAACAAATCCGTTGGGTTGGCTGGCTGAAGCGAAGAAATTTTTTGAGGTCGACCGCATCAAGGAATAAGAAAAGATGCAATTAACCTTCATCAACATGGAGGGGGCTACGGTGCATTGGTTTCGCTTCCTGCACAAGAAGAGTCCGATGTTAACATTGAACACACTGATTCCCACTCTACTGCAGCAGTTCGGAGAAGGCAATCAGGGAAACGTTTATGAAAGACTAACATCCATGCAACAAGTTGGTTCAGTGGAGGAATATTTGCAAGCGTTCGAAATGTTGGTGGCACAAATACCTAAGGCTTCAAAGGAGCAACTATTAGGATTTTTTCGGGTGGCCTCAAACCAGAAGTAAGGTGTCGAGTCCAATCAATGTGACCCACTACAGTCTTACGAACAATGGAAATTACTCATTATATTGAGAATAAACTATGGGTGATTTATGGAACAAACTCTTCCATTACTGGCAATTTTACAAATCACGTGCAGACACGCGGTAGTATAGTTTCTAAAGTTCAAGGAATAACGACAATTGGAAGGTCTGCTAGCGGGACAGCGAGTAATGATTAGGGCAAAATTATTGGAGGAATGGAGCCCACAACCATAACCGTAGTGGGACATTTGTGGTTCTAATTCTCAGAATGGGAGTTACGGGAACACAGGGTCACGCAACAACCGCGAGACCATGCAACTCCCCTACCTAGAATTTTTAAAGAGGAAGGAGGAAGGGAGGTGTTTTCGTTGTGGATTGTCTTTTGATCTAGGACAAAATTGTTCAGAGAAAAGTTAAAGAGTGACCATTTTAGGAGAAGATGAAGATGTGGCTTCGGAGGTAGAAGAAGGTCTAGACACACACGAAATATCAAGGGAGGTTGCTAAAGAAGCTCAGTGAGATTGGATGGAACTTTCACAATTTTCTACCAAAGGATGGACACAACCCAAAACCATGAAGCTTTAGGGGAAGATTGACGGAACACCTGCTTTGGTGTTGATTGATAGTGGGGTGAGTCACAGCTTCGTATCCAACGAGGTGGCCTTGAAACAGGGTTGGAAAGCGTAAACCACTGCGAGCTTCTGAGTGAGGATGTGAAATGGTCAAAAACAAGACTCTCAAGGCTGCTATGAAGGTTTAAATCTGGAAATGCAAGGTTATGTTTATTCAGGAGATTTTTTTCTCTGAGTTAGGAGTGTATATTATTTTGGGGATGGCATGGTTTGTTTCGTTAGGTGAGGTGCAACACAATTGGAAAGATCTTTCCATGAATTTTTCGCATTTGGGGTCAACAATTACTATTAAAGGGGATTTTAATCTTTCAAGATCTTTAATTTCCACCAAGGCGTTAAGGAAGACTGCTAAAATTGAGGTTGCAGTTATAGTGTTGTTTAGCTCAAAGAAACAAGGGAAGGATAACATCTTGTCCAGAACGATAGGAGAAAATTCGACCATCACTAGCAACAGCAATTATAGCAAGTGTTGGTAGAATTTCAGCCATTTTTTCACACCAAATAGGTCTTCCTCCCGGCAGACCAGTTGTTCATAAAATTCCAATTAAGGCTGAGGTTGATCCAATAAATGTGAGACCTTATCGTTATCCTCATCTACAAAAAAAAGGAGAATGAGAAACAGGTTTTGAAGATGCTAGCTTCTGGAGTTATCAGATATAGCAACAGCCCATATTCAAGTCCGGTGATTCTTGTGAAGAAGAAAGACAGCAGTTGGCAGTCTCGTGTCGATTATCAAACTTTGAATAGAGCCACAATACCAGATAAATTTCCCACACCAGCGATTGAAGAACTCTTGAATGAACTATTTGGAGCCACGTATTTCTCTAAAATCAAGCTACAAACAGGGTACCATCAAATACGCATGAATGAAGATGACATTCCCAAGACAGCTTTTTGAACACACCACGGCCACTACGAATCACTCGCCATGTCGTTTGGTCTCACCAATGCACCAACCACTTTCTAATGTGCTATGAAGTCGATCTTACAGCCCTACCTCAGAAAGTTTGTTTTAGTTTTTTTTAATGACATTTTGGTCTATAGCACCGACTGGGACAGCCACATCACTCACTTAAGGAAGGTATTACATACGTTGCAGCAACATCGTTTCTGTGCAAATACAAAAAAAATGCATTTTTGGGAAGTTAAGAATTGAGTACTTAGGCACATCATTTCCAAAGATGGCGTTGCTATGGATTGAAGGGGTTTAACAATGACCTATTCCTACATCTCTCAAACCTTTGAGAGGGTTCTTGGGTCTGACTAGGTATTACTGAAGGTTTATGAAGGATCATGGGAAGATAGCACAAACTCTTACCAATCTATTGAAGAAAGGGAATTTTAAATGGGATACTCCTACAGAAACAAGGTTTAAGAGGCTTCGGAATGCTCTAACCAGTGCTCCAGTTTTGACGTTACCAGACTTCAATACCCCTTTTTCGTTGGAGTGTGATGCATTGGGTAAAGACATGGGAGCAATGTTAATACAGGGAAAGAAACCAGTGGTTTTTTTCAGCAAAGCATTAGCTGAATCATCGCTGAATAAATCCATATATGAGAAGGAACTTATGGTGCTAGTGTTAGCCAATCAAAATTTGGAGACTGTATCTGGTTGGGAGAAGATTTCCAGTCTATACGGATCAAAAAAGCCTGAGACATTTGTTGGATCAGAGACTTACAACTCAAAATCAGCAGAATTGGTAGGCAAAATTGTTGGGATATGATTTTGATATTGTCTACAAGGCTGGAATTTCCAATAGGGCAGCAAATGCACTCTCCAGGGTATGCGAGGAAATGGAGTTGCAAGTTATTTCTAGGCCATTTTAGCAAGATCCGAAGCAAATTAATAAGGAGGTAAAGGCAGATCCACAGTTGAGCAGAATAATAGAAGAAATTAAAAGGGAACTGGATTCTCATCCTTTTTGTATCTTGGAGAATGGGAGATTATGTTATAAAGGGAGGCTAGTTTTATCAGCATCTTCGAAATGGATTCCCAAGCTTTTACAAGAGTTTCATACTACCCCTACAGGAGGACATTCGGGAATTTACAAGACTTATAAGAGGATAGCTCAATCTATTTTTTGGAACGGTATGAAAAGGGTCGGATCGGATTTTGTAGCAGCTTGTCACACTTGCCAACATATCAAGTATCAAGCTACGTCTCCAGCGGGTTTACTCCATCTGCTACCTATTCCAAGAGCTAAGCATGAATTTCATTGTAAGACTACCCAAATCTAAAGGCTATGATACCTTGTTGGTCATAGTGGACAGGATGAGCAACTCTGAGCATTTTATTCCTTTCAAACATCCTTACTCAACTCCTTCTATTACTGAAATTTTTACCAAGGAGGTTGTCCAATTACATGGAATTTCACTTTCCATTGTAAGTGACCGGGATCCTACGTTCTTAAGTAATTTTTGGCAAGAATTGTTTACATTCTAGGGAACTCAATTAAAATTAAGTACCGCCTATCACCCAAAATCGGATGGCTAAATTGAGGTAGTTAACTGCACTATCGAGACATATCTTTGCTATTTTAGCTCAAAACAACCCTAGGTTTGGTTAGACTATTCACCATGGGTAGAGTATTGGTATAATACCAACTTTTATTCAGCAGCTAAATGTTCTCCTTTCTAGGTAGTATATGGCAAACCTCCTCCCTCAATCACACATTTTATTCCTGGAGAAACGTTGGTGGAAGCTGTGGCGCAAGATTTAATGAGATGTTACGAAGCTTTGACACAACTGAAACATCATCTGGAACACGCTCACAATCACATGATACGTTTTGTGGATGCTCAAAGGCGTTCTCCTGGCATCCAAGTGGGAGATTGGGTGTATGGACCGTATTTGGTGGACAAACAAGTTGGCACTGTCGCATTTCAACTGCAACTTCCCCCTCAGCGCCGTATACATCCATTGTTTCATATGTCCTAGCTGAAAAAGGCTATCGGGCACCACCATGTTCAGGAAGAGTTACCTACAGAGTTGGACTATACTCCTAACTTATGTACACCAGCTGCTGTCTTGGATAGCAAGACACTTTACAATCAAAGGGCTGGCCATGACCAACGGTTGATTCATTGGCAAGGCAAACCGTTTGAGGACACTACTTGGGAGGACCAAGAGCTTATACATGGCCAATTTCCAGAGCTTAACCTTGAGGACAAGATTGTTTCATCAGCGGGTGGTATTGTTAGGAATAATGGTCACAGAGAGTGGTTAGCCTATACAAGGAAGAAGAAGACAGACTGTAAGCAATAGTGAGATAGCTAGATATCAATGTATTTTAGTGATTCAGGTTGTTAGCAGGAGATATCTATTCCTTAGAAGTTTGTTAGGATAAGTAGATATAAAATAATAGTCTATGGTAGAAGGGGACAGGCATTAGATTGGAAATAATTCTCGGAAGATTTTATGAGATTGTAAGGGGGTTTCCCATGAGAAGAAGGTTATTCCTTCTTGTTTTGGAATAATACTGAGTTATTGCTCTCTACCTAGTGTCATTTAACACACGGGTACCTTTAGTTGAATTGTTACCTAACAGCTGGTACAAAAACAGGGAAGCTGATTAGGTTAGATGAGAGAGAAATGGGGAGGTAAAAGTTAGTATATACAGGAGGCAAGGATGAGACACGGCATACTTTTTAACTACAGAAATTAAAACGATTCAGCTAGGAGATTGGGAATTTTCTTTTAGCAGGTGAGAAAGTTACCAAAGGGTTAAGTGTAGTTCTCTTGTCTCCTATCGCACTCACTCTGTCTCTCTCAAAGACACACAAAGTCCTAGCAAAAGCAATGCAGGTCCCAAAGAAAACACTGCTCATTTGCTAGCATCACTATGACAATTCCAACTGACAAGTGAACAGATACAAGTCAACCAAAGCTACAAACTTGATATGCCAACAGTTGTCTTGCTAGTGAGTTAACACAAATAAATTGGTTTCCACTCTTTTGGCAGTAACTTGAATTAGATTGATAAGCATGTATTCTTAGACCTAAATATGCATGTTTAAAATCCATGACGGTCAAACAAAATGGGTGAATGAAAATGTATGAAACAAGTTTGAGAGAATCCAAAGCTAAGTGAACGAAAGACATTAAAGATTAAGTCATGTATAGCATGAAACAGAAGTTCCTAACCACTGAAGCATTTGAAGGGTGACTGTTATGATAGATGGAGCACTATTGGCACTCAAGTTTCAAGTAAATGAAACTATCAGAAACAAGAAAAACCTGAAGGTTTTGTGCCAACACCAGTGTGACATATGCCAAGTTGCACTGCAAGGAAAATTATGCTTGTTTCTATTAATAATCTAGATAAACTATTTTGCTAATTAGTTAAAGAAAGCAGCATAACCTACCATCCTACGGGAAACTCTTTCTACATGCCTATCTAAAAGGATAGTTATTGACCTGCAGCAAGATTGAAAAAAATGGAAAAGGAGAAAACTTTAGAAATATCATTTTACTAGACAGAAAGTTGATAACAGAAATTTATTCACAACATATGGCAATACCAAAATATAAGAGAAAGAACCAAGATTCTGATCCTTGCCCGTTTGTTACTTCTCACTGTTGTAGAAGAATTGTTTCCAAAGAAAAGAAAGTTTCCCAACTGGACCCCAACTAGGTACATGCCCCAATATCCTAGGAATAACAATAATTACACATAAATGTTTCTGTACCAACAGTAATTGCAAGAAAAGCAGGTGCGAAAATTCAATAAGAAACTACCTTCTAGCCCTCATGTATCAAAAGACAAAAACATGATTTCAGATGTTAGGACAAAAGACTCTACAGTAGTCAAAATCTTCCAGAAAAAGGGCTAAGATCTAGAATAACAAATCCTTTGCTGAGATCTAGAATAACAAATCCATTTTCTGATATCTTATATATTCCACTACTGTTTTCCCTTTTATGGTATCATATGCATGATCAACCTTTTCCACAACTCTCATGGACTAGTGATGGCATATACACACCAGATGTTAATGAAACATCATGAATTTTACAAATCCCATGCATGGGAGCTAACTAATTTAAATTAGAAGTATCTAAGTAATCAGGAAGCAAAAGTTTTTCTAATTACAGAACAGAGGGTTAACTATGAAAATGGAAAATCAAAAGTACAATTCCCTTCTAACTATCAGCAGTTGGTACATTAATGCTTTTTGGGGAGACATGCAGATGAAACGAAGAATAATTGATGAACAGCATATTTTGTATTTATCCTTACCAAGTATGCTAAATATTCCTTCCTTATTTTTGCTTAAAATATCTGTTCCCCTTTCCTCCGAAAGCAAATATGCGTTTAATCCATGACTCAACCAGAATTGATAACCTGAAGAATCAAAACTGGTTAAGAAAGCTAGCCAACAACTTCTTTTTGCAGGCATGACTAACATGTACAGTTAGAACCAAGAATACCAGATAATATTGTTAAACCGACAATTCCAGAATAACGTGGTCCGATGTTAATTATTGTAGTGAGGATTGCTACAGAAGCAAGTGTGAAAAAGAAATTCCAGTGAACTCCATATTCCCCTACATGAACCTGCATAGAGAATAAGAACATTAATTAGTGAATTGAGCTGCATAGGGAAAAGAAAGACAGCCAATCTTGCCCTTTAACTTCTTTATACTAAAGCTACCAAAGATAACGCAAAGCTAGCTGTTGTGGGGAAAGAATTCTCTAGCTAAAATATTATTATCTTGTTTCTTCCATTGATAATGCTACACTTATTTTAATAGTAAGTTTAGTAAGAGTATGCATCGGATACAAGCAAATTTGTCCCTACCAAAAGTGCAGTATTTATGAGACCTGTTCACCAGTTTGAGAATTGACAAGAATAAATGTTAAGCATTTAGGCATATGTATGTCTAGAGGAAATATTACCCATTTAGGCATATGTATGTCTAGAGGAAATATTACCTACGACATTGCAACTCAAAGGCAAGTAGCCTAATGACATTTTTACCTGATAGTCAACACTTCTGGTTGAAAATAGTCGACCAAACCCTAGTAGCAGTAGTGGGCTAGTAGATTGAATCGCATTCTTCCAACTCCTAAAATAGTATTTTCAAACAAATGGAAACCAAACACCATATCATTAGTGCAAACTATACAATGACTAAAATAACAACAACAAAATAAAATTGTTAAAAAGAGTTCAAGCACTTGACACAAGCACCAGGATAATGCATTAAAACAAGAAATATAATCAAGAAATGTAACAGTACGAATAATACAAAAATTTGACCATATACCAGCAACAGAATAGTTAGGAACATTGTAAAGACCAAACTCATAAAGCTCCACCCGGCTACAAAATGTCCCAAATTGGGTCACTTAAGTAGTTTATGTTGCAATTAGTTTTAACTCACTAACTTCCTGCAGAATAAAATTTCTTTCAGCCATTGAACTTTGATCAGTCCTCTCTTATGAGACTAACATTCAGTTCTAATACCAAGGTGACCTGTTTGTGTCTCCTTTGAAATAAAATTATCAATCGCAGTACAAGAGAAACACAGCTGATAAAGAGGAGCTGCCTTTCTTAATGCACTCGTATGCTTGAAAGAACATATTCTATATATTACTGCAAAAGAATAAATTTCTCCTGATGATCTCATGAGATAAAGCAATCATGGACCAAGAAATCCTTACATTGAAGAGACACCTCGTGCATTTCGAGAAACTAATGCATTTGCTATTATGAAGGAGCCAACCCCTAAGTCCATCTGTATAAGAAAAAAGGAAAATGAAAAGACAACAGTTAGTTATGCAAGGTTTTGAAGAGATAGGTAAGCTTCTTAGCAACAATCTAAAAATCCAATGATTGAATAGACGTAATCTCATAAATTAAATTCGAAGCAGAGAAGCAATTAATACTATTAACAATATAGGGATATTCTTGTAATTACATGCTTATAATCGTAGTTATCCTATTATTTCGTATATACGCAATGTTTGAGCATGTGATTAGCTTAAGCTGTACTTATCCAATCTCTTCCTTTACATTAACAAATACAATGATTGAAACTTAAATGAATCACAAGATGACATTTTTTCCAAGGATAGGCCTATACATATTACAATAATAAGAATGAAAATATATATATATATATATATAAGGGATTGTTTGATGCAAATTAAATTGGCACTGACTAGGCATTGAATTTAATGTGAATCTTCGATAAAATGCAAAGAGAAGATGAAACAAAATTCAAAAAGAAGAAAATGAAGACTAAAAGTTTAAACAATTTGTTTGGTGTACATAGAATATAAGAAAGTAAACACGCGTTCAATCCAATAGAATATATAAGTGTCGTAATAGTAAGCAACGCTTTTAAACCGTCTAGACACCAAAACCATCAAAGCCCTTCAAGCTATCCCTCAAAGAGTTTCATTGCAATTGTTCTGTTAAATTGTGATCTAAAAGAGTAATTTGAACCTAAAGTTCAGGCAGTTGGTTGAAAAAATGAATACTCTTGGCTTTTCATCAATATTCTAAGGCACAGGCGTATTATTTACCCTCTCATTAAAGCGCAGATCGGCAATGGGGAGGACTCCTGGATGTGGTTTGATAACTGGTCTCCCCAAAGCCCTTTGATCAAAGGAGATGATATGCTTAATCTGTTGGGAAGATGGCCAATCCAATCCAAGGTATCTTGCATAATTATGTGCAATGAATGGATCATTTCACGTAGACCGATTGATAGATTTCAAGCTATTCTCCCAAGCAACATGCCTAACTACCTCAATAAGGATAGAATAATCTGGTCTCCTAGTGCAAAAGGGGATTTCTCCAACTCTTCCTGCTTGAAAGCATTAAGACCTCAACATCCGAATACTTCCTAGTATAACATAGTGTGAAAATCTATAATGCCTAAGGCCTCATTTGTAACTTGGCTAGCGACTAGAGGAAGACTGAAGACCAAGGATAGATTGAAGGGACACATTGATCAAGCATGTGTTCTTTGCAAGTTACAACCTGAAACCATAAACCACTTGTTCTTCAAATGCAGGATTTCAGTTTCTGTATGGGCAAGGATGCAACACAATATAAGTGTAATTTTCCTTGAGAATGATTGGGATAATATATTAATTTGGGTTGAAAATTTGTACAAAAGAATTGGGGATGATAAGAAGTGCCTAAGTCTAGTGCTTACCTGCTCAGTTTACTCAATTTGGTTTGAAAGAAATCAAAGGATCTTTAGCGATGTACACAAAGACAAGATGCGGTTATAAATAGGAGTTGCTATTGGATTAGGGAGACACTGATTGCTAATCAAGCAACCAATAGTTTAAGCTTATCCATGAAATGAATTAGGGTCTGTTGTAACTTCTATCTTGATTGCTCTAGCATCAATACTAGTTTTGATTTGTTGAAAGGCTAGTCCGCTACTTAGATTCATATCCCTTGTAATTACAGCCTTGTAATCACATGGTAGGCCTCTACGCCCTTCAACGAAATTTTTTTTTAACTTTAAAAAAATTGAACTTAGCCCTCAAATATTTGGAAACATTCAAAAAGAACTTCAATATTTCAAAAACATTTAATTCAAACCTAAATTGATAGAAACCCATTTTGTTTATTACCAACCCTTAATCTTTGGTAAGGTTTCTAGTCTCAAATTCTCGAAAAGTTTTTGGTTAATCATGGGTTTTTAGTCGTGAGCTCTGTTTTTCTTTGCATCCATTTAGATTATTGAAACACTTGAGTATAAGAATATAGAAATCTGGGTTTGATTTACTTTGTTGCAAATAATTTGGCTTCTCCCTTATGGTATTTGAATTTTACTTGCATATTATTGATTTTTTTTTCTAGTCATGTGATTGAAATAGGCTTTTCTCTCTTTACTGCTACTCCTAAGCCACCACAACCATCTCCAATTAGTTGTTGATTTAGCTTCTGTTTTCTACTAAATTTATTCGTACCCATTTGAAAAGTTCTCTTTCTTTCAACAAAAGTTGTGGATTTTCCAATTTTCACTACTATGTATATGAATCTGGTTGTCTTCTCTACAGCATTTTTGAAGTTTTACTTTTTTTTCCTCTTAAATCTATTTGGTTACAACTATCAACCACCTTGTCATCTACTTTACCATCGTCTTGTCACTCTTTCATGTCACCGATTCACCTAAATTCTGCTTCACCAATTGCCTTCTATTCTATTGCATATCGTTTGCTTTGTCGATTGTCTTCCCTTCTTCGTCAATTGTCGTCTATTCTTCATCATCATCACCAGTTTGGGTTTTACCAAGTTGATTTTCAGTCCTCTTCTAGACGTTTCCTCGTTTGGTTTTTAAAAAACCTTGTGCTTTGCTTTCTTCTTTTGTAGGTTTGAGATGGCTAGAGTGTAGGTTTAAGAGGGCTAATTTGATTTAGGGTTGCCGGAATTTTAGGAAAGGACACAAAGAATGAAAGGTAGGAAACTAGGAATCACTCCCAAGGTCTAAGAATCACTCTCAGAAGAAAGCATCACACGTTCTAATTGAAACCTCTCAAGTTATAGAAAAATTCCAGATTGCTTTTTATCGATGAAAGGCTAAGTACATATATATAGTGTTCTTAGAATCCTTATTCCAGTAGGAAAAAGATTTCTAACTTAAATCCTAATACAATAGAAATTCTATAAGTCCTATTCAACTAGGATAACATATCCAAAATAGAATAATATAGTACTACTACTTCCTATCCAATAAGAAATCCTAATACAATCTAGATTTCAGCCTTTATCTTTGATGTCAACTCAATTCTCAATCCTCATCACATCAAATTAGGACTCGTAGTTGACTAATCTTTCCTCTTTTATTTCTTCTATATACTTTAATTTTTTTTGCATCACTCAGTTACTATTTTTTATAAAAATTAGTCTCTACCATTGGCCACTAGTCTGTTGCAAAGTAACATGAGAGGCAGCCATGATTGGTTCAAATTTTAGACCATCTAAATTTTGATTTGCTTGCAGTTGTTTGTACTTGCGATATTCATATCTATTTATTATGGTGCCGATTGTGGGGTTTAATATCAATCCATGTCTCCTTTTTTGAGTATCTTGGAGTCATTTAGGGAATTGTTGGACTTATCTTTTATAGCTTGTGTTGGGCATTATGGTGGGAGTGGTGGCTTTGACTTTTGATGATAGAGGAAGAGCTAGTCCTTCGGTGAGTTTTGGGTCTAGGAGAAGAGAAGATGTTGACATATTACATATAGGTTCTTGAAATATCGAGACCCTTATAGGGCAGCCATTAAAATTAGTAAAAGTTTTAGATAAATATGACATTTGCGTAGCATATATCTAAGAGACAAAGTGGACGGAGGTAAAAGCAAAAGAAATTAATAGGTTTAAACTTTAGTATTTAGAATGTTTAGGACAACAGAATGAGGTAGGCATTTCAGTTATCAAGGAACTCATACATGATGTTGTGGGGGGTAAAAAAGACTAATGATAAAATTTTTCCCTTAACGATTGTGGTGAAAGGTGTATTTTCAATGTGGCGTATCCTTACGCACCCCAAGTAGGGTTAGACGAATAGTTTAAACCCCAATTTTGGGAAGAGCTGGATGACGTAATTTGACAAATCCTCCGTAACAAAAGAGTTATTCTAAGAGGAGACATTAATGGTCATCTAAAGGCAACCTTAGATGAATATTCATCGACTCATAAGATTTTGAGTACGGTTATAGAAATAATAGTGTGATTGCTTTGTTAGATTTTGCAATAGCGTTTGAGTTGGTGATAACTAACCCATTTTTTAAGAAAAACAAGGAGCACCTCGTGACTTTTAAAAATAGAACCATAAAAACTCAAATTGATTACTTTGCCGTGAAGTAAAAAATTGTAAGGTGATACCTACCAGTTGCTAGTTAACTCAATATAAATTGTTGGTTATGAACCTCATAATTAAGGGTTGGAGAAAGAAGAAAAATCCTAAGAGGTGTACCAAAGTTAGATGGTATAACCTGAAAAGAGATATGGTGGAACAACTTAGAGATAGAGTAATATATAGAGAATAATCGAAATTAGTAAAGAAAGCATCTAAAGAAATCTTGGGTGTTTCTAAAAGGCCTAAGGATAGTACGATAGAGTTTTAGTTGTGGAATGAAAATGTGTAAAAAAAGGTTAAGAGCAAAAAGGTTTCTTATAAAGCTCTATTAGATAGCACCATAGAGGCAGAAAGAGTAGTTAATAGAGAAAATTACAAATTGGTAAAGAAAGAGGCCAAAAAGATAATCTCAGTATCTAAAAGCAACACCAAATTATACCAATGATTGGAAACTAAAGATAGAGATAATGATATATTTAAGTTAGAAACAGCTAAAGAACGGAAAGCGGGAGTCTTAGATCAAGTTCTTTGTATAAAAGATAAAACAAGGGGATGTTCGTGGCTGAAAATGATGTCAAGAGAAGATGGCAAATATACTTATACAACCTTTTTAACTAAAACATAGAGGGCATGTCTCTAGGTGATCTTAGCACGTTTGAAAGATATCGTAACTTTACTTGTTATCGATAGACCACAAGGAAAGAAATTAAAAGATATTTAAAGGAGATGAAGAGTTGAAGGGCAATCGGGTCTAATGGGATACTCATAGAGGTATGCAAAAACCTAGGGGTCCTACTTGGCTAGCAGCTTTTTAATATGATCCTTAAATCCACCAAAATGTCGAATGAGTAAGAACTTAGTATGTTAATTCCTCTAGACAAGAACAAAGGGGACAGTCAAAGTTGTAACAACTATAGAGAGATCACACTACTCAATAATACCAAGTTATGGGAGAAGGTGATTGAAAAGAGAGTGAAAAAGGATGCACCTATTCCAGAGAACCAGTTTGGTTTTACGTCAGGAACGTTCACGACAAAAGCTTTACATCTTCTTAGAAGATTAATCAAATATTACAAGATAATACAAGATAAATTGCACATGGTTTTTATTGACCTAAAGAACGTTTATGACAAGGTGCCTAGAAAGATCACATGAAGGTGTTTAAAACTTAAGAGAGTTCCTATAAACTATATACAGGTTATTAGGGATATGTATAAAAGTGTAAAGACTAGAGTAAGAACAATAAGAGGAGATAGTAAAGACTAGAGTAAGAACAATAAGAGGAGATACAAAACATTTTTTTATTGATATTGAGCTATACCAAGGCTCCTCATTAAGCCCCTCCTTTTTGTTTGTAGTAGTGACGGATGAGCTAACAAAGAATATCCAAAGGAATGTGCCTTAATGTATGTTGTTTGTTGATGACATTGTTTTAGTGAATGAGATAAAAGAAGATGTTAATGTTAAGCTAGAACTTTGGAGCGATATGTTAGAATTGAAGAATTTTAAACTAAACAGGACAAAAATTGAGTACTTAGAGTGTTACTTTTTAGATCATATGGTGGCTTCCAATGTAGAGGTAAAGATTGTTCAAAAGTTATACCACAAAAGAAGTGTTTTAAGTATCTAAGATATTATTCAAAGTAATGGAAAGATCAATGCGGACATTGTTCGCTGTATCAAATTAAGGTGGCTTAAATGGAAAAGTGCATTAGGAGTTTTATGTGACAAGATAATACTACTCAAGCTCAAAGGTGAATTCTATCGTTTAGCAATTAGGCCGGTCATGTTCTTTAGCTTGGAGCGTTCACTTAGCAAACAGATACATAGTCATAAATTAATAATGGAGGAGATGAAGATATTCTGTTAGATGTGTAATCCTACTAAAAGAGATAAAGTCAGGAATGTGATAGTAAGAAACAAGTTGAAGGGGACTAATATTAATAAAAGAGAGACAAAGCTTAAATGGTTCGAATATGTTAAGAGGAGACATCATGATGCTTTATTGACCAGATGCTTACGCTAGATGGAATGCCCTTAGTAGTTTTGGCTCTTATATGTCCGTAGTTGAGATTTTTTGTTTCTTCGTGGTCATAACAATCACTTCAAGCAATGGAACTATAAAAAGACGTGCTCCAAAGTGAGAAGATTATAATTAGGAACTGTAAAAGAAAAAAGGATGGCCTAAGAAAAACTAGGGGAAGGTAATCAAAAATGATATAGTTTTGCAGAAAATTACCAAAACCCCCCATAGAAAACTTTGGTATACTAGAATACGAGTGAAGGATCTTACATAAAGACGTCCTTTTTTTATAGGTCTTTTAAATATTTTTCTTCAAGTATTATGTCTTGTATTTAGCCTAAATATTTAATATGTAGTATTTTCCCCTTAATTATTTAGCCTAAGAATTTTCATACTTAACCTAAAAATTTTCTTGTAATGGCTTGGTTGTTTTATTTATTTACTTGTCTTCTTTCTTATTTATGCATTTATTTATTTTATTATTTTTATTCTTTACCTTGTTACATATTTATTTTTTTATTTTATTTTTTTTATTTTTACATATTTATTTAAATATTTTTTCTTTTTTTATTTTATTTTTATTATCTTTTATGCCTTTTTTTATTTTTTTATTTTATTTTTATGACTTTATTATTTAAATTTATATATTTTATTAATTTTTATTTTATATTTATATTTTTTCATGTGAGTTATCAAAAACAACCTCTATCAGTTAGGAGCAAGGTTGCATACTTCTAGACCCCCAAATCCCACGTATCAACGAGATTTCTACTAAGATGTTGTTGCTACCAAATAAAAGTTAATTAGTAAAACCATTTGGTGAGAAGAAGCTGTTTTTTTAAAGCCTATTCTCTTCCAATATTACAAAATAGACTAAAAAAAACCTATCAAAATACACGACTAGGCAAACAAGGTATGGCTTATATAGGTCGTTGATTGGCCTTGAATTTAAAAGAAAAGCCTACACTTTCTATTCCCATTAATAGTATTTAGAATCTTATCTCGCTAGAAAACCAACTAGCCTTTTTTTCTTTAAAGAAACTTCTAGTTAAAAATAAGGATATATTATAGTAATATAAATAATTTAAATCTTTCCGATTCATGGCTTCATCAGAGCTTTCTTTTTTTAAATAACCTATTTAGCACATTCTTGATGCTTTAGAGCTTCACTAACTAACTACAAAGCTAAAATCCATAAAATATGTGAAGCCCTAAAACCTATGTTCTTGTTAACATCAACAAACATTATAGCCATACATTTATAAAGTTACAATTGGAAATGAGAGCCTCAACACCTATATTTACTAAAAACCATACACATGTATGTCTAACAAGACACCTCGGGTCAGAGAACATTTAATGTCAAGATTGAAGTGTGATTCTTAGATGAGTGCCTATGTAGGTGCCCTACTACAGAGATATATATTCAAGAGTACACATGGGATATCATGCTAAAAAAGCCCAACCTTAAGTCTAATGAGATATCAGAAACACAGATACGAAACAGAAGCCACAGTAGAAGGAAAGGAAAGGAAATGTGCAAAGGGTGAGATCAGCTATAAACTGTCCAGATATTCAAATGGAGAAACATCACCAAACCAGTTCCGTAAGTTTCAGTTTTAGCAAATCTTCTTGGAAATATTCTGAAGTCAACAGCCAAGATACACAAGCAAGTCACAAGCATCTGTTTCAATCAAATTGTAAGTCCAGAAAGGCAGAAACACAGTTAATCACAACATGAATACAATAAAAGCATACTGTTAAAGATTGAGTACCACAAGAACCCTATATGATGAAATGTTTGTCCTGAGAGAAAGGAAACCCCCTGCATAAGATTTGGACGAAGTAAACCTGTATCAGACCAAAAACAGTTATTGATCAATGAATGTCTTAGAAACCAGCAGGTCCAGCAATATTCTAAAACTTTCCAACTGGTGGCACGCACGGTACAAGTATGTCTAAAACAGAATAGATGAATAAATAAATAAAAAGAAAAGTGACTTACAAATTCTACCTTTTAGCTGCAACAGTGAAAACCACAAGTGACAATAGAATTGCTGATACAAATGTCCATTGTGATAGAACCTGTCATAAGTAACCATATTATGACGCAAAAAAGCAGCTAATAAAGCTGATGACATGAAATCGTACAACTGATGGGATTTCCCTGGTAATATTACCTATGCCACAAGCAAACTAGATAAAAATGTAAAAGCAATAGTGAAATAGCTGTTGATAGTATTCAAGAGTTGGAATGATCCAAAGCTTAATCACCCATTCTGATGGCTACAAAGAAAGGAGAAAGCCTAAACAAGAGTTTAGAGTCTTACATCAGAACACTTACAGTAAAAAATAAGAGTATTGGGACAATAATTGAAAGAAAATCCAGAGTCATAGTAGTCAAGTAGGCTCCCAATTTCTTAGAAACAGCAGTTGCATCATCATCTTTCTTAGTCGATACCCGTTTTCCGTTTGAAGCTATCAAAATAGAGGATTATAGAGGCACAATAATGAGAATTATTGACTTTCTTGCTTTCACAACAAAATAGTAACAACTGTAAAGCAAAAGCAAGCTCCATTAGAAGCATTTACATTCGTCTTCACTTATGAGCTTTCAGTTATTGCCTGTATAAAAAAAATAATATGTAATTGTAACCTTAAGAAAAAGAAACAAACATAAATTACCAGGCTGGTCACTAGAGCAGATCGCGTGTCGCAAAACAAGGAGAAGCTGCGAAGCAAGACATTTCACATAAAAATAATCCAAACAGAGACAAAACAGATGGAAAATGCCAATGAATAGGAACTTACAGGAGGAATGAGAGAGAGTGCAGCGATTTCAAGCATCGAAGATCCAGTCAAGTTGCTTACGAATCTGATAGTCATTTGCAGTACTTTTTACGTTCACAAAATTGGAAGAAAAACAAGAATATATGCTAAAATTATGTTAAAAGACCAAATTGTGAGAGAGAAAGAGAGAGAAGTTACTTTTCTTTGAGGTGCTTGTTGGCATTTAGGGAGTTGAAGTGGGTGAGAGAATTCATTGTCGGAAGCCAGTGAATTTCGTAGTAGTGCTAGTAGCTTTCTCCTCCAAGTGTAACGTCGCCGGTCTTAGGTCTCCGTCGATGGTTGTGGAGGCTATTCGATTGGTTCAAAGCCACAGAAAAACATTAAAACGGAAGAGGAAAGAGTAGGCAGACGCGTAGAGCTGGAGAAACTTGAAGGGTGAATTGAAATAAAAGGAATGGTAACTTTCTAAATAATCAAAAACAAAACGGTGTAGCTTTCACTGAAAGGGGTGTCTATTGATTCGTCCACTAAACTTAGTAAAAAAACACTTGCTTAATTAATTTTTCGTTTTCAGATATTCAATTTAATTTTTTATGTTATTGTATAATTAAAAATAAGTTTTAATTTTTATTTCTTTTTAATTAAATTAATTTTATTAATTTTTAATATTAATTACTAATTAGAGTTATAATTTTATAATCTATTTATTCAAGTTTATGTTATATTTATTAAATATTATTTAAAATTAAGATTTTTATTAAAATAATGATAATAATAATAATAATATGAATAATAATATGTATAATAATAATAATAAAATTAATAATATTAATTAATTGATTGATTGATTGATTGATTAATTATTATAATTGATAAAAATAATAAATTTAGTAATAATAAAATTAATAACAAGTACAAAATTAATAATAATAAAATTAATAAGAATAATAAATTTAATAATAATGCTCTATTTGTATTTTTATTTTCAATGTTAGAAAAAATTTTGATATTTGATTTGAATTTTAAGAATTATCTTTATACTCGATTGAGATTTTTTAATATCTTTCAATATTATATTTATGATATAATAGTATTATATAATTAAAATATTAGAAATGAAAAAAATTAACATTAAATATATAACTTGTATTACAAATTAACATTATTTAACGATTTCAATTTTTTCGGTTTGTAAGGATATAAATAAAAATACAAGTCAAAATTAAATTACATTTCATGAAATACTTTTGCACACCAAACACTATAATAAGAATTCATCCAACTTTCCTATTAGAATTTTTATAAATATCCAAACATATGAATATCTTTACTTTCTTATTTACATCTTTATATATTTATATATTTTTTCATTTTCGTGGGCATTCCATAGGTTATAGTCTCCATTCATCTACATATATTGTTTTGCTTATCCAGAGGTATCCTTGCATTAGTTTGGGCTGTTTGTTTTATGCGTTTGTGTTTATTTTTGTGCCTGTTTCGTTGTATGTGTCTGTTTGTTTGTTGTTATTTGTTTTGCTCTTATTTTAGTCAGGGGCCTATAAGGAAACAGTCTCTGTATCTCTATCGGAGATACGGGCATGACTGTGTACATCTTACCCTCCCCATACCCTGCTTAGGCGAGAATTTGGATATGTTTGGTTTGATTTGGTTTAGTTTATTTCCCGAATAATCAGATTTCAAATTTACTTTACTTTTTCGCCAACCAAACGGGGCCAAAAGATAATTAATATGATTGAAGAGACTATGTGATAATTAAACATATAATAGAAGATAAGTGATATTTTTTAAAATGTGGTAAATCAACCTTTAAAATTAGTGTTTACAATTTTTATCCATTTTAAATAAAATATGGTAAATTTATTGTTAATAAATATTATATAAGATTTATATCAAATTAATATTTGATTAAACAATAATATCAATTAAATAAATTTATTTTCTTAAAAATTTATATTATAAAGGTAATAAAAATTATAAACTTTAAATAATTTTGCAATAATAATGAAAACTACTAGAAGTAGTAATAAAATATTTGAAATTCAATTCATCCTCAAAATAACTTATTGTTAACCGGACTTGATCCTCTGTGTTATTGTCTCTGTGCCAATCATGTGCCGTTTCAACAACAATGGCATAGAGGATTCCATTTGATTGTTAACCTTAGAGTGTTGCATGAGTAGAGCCATTTGATATGACAGTATCTATGTGACCTACAATTGACACATCAAATAATTGATTTAAAATTTAAGAAACCAACCTCCCTCCTCGCTAACTCGATAAGATCCAACAATTTGATATGCCTTTCTATTAATCTTTTAACAGAAATCTAAATAAATATGTAATCAGGAGAGACGAATTCATGTTAAAGAAGCTGACGTTCATAAGGTGTTCAATAATATTGTGGAAACTCAAAATCATGATATGGAGGCATCATTTGGTCAACGTGGTTTGGAGCGCACGACTGATTTTGTCTTTGACATTTTAGGCAAGCTTCGTTTCAAGGAAGAACTCCAGTTTGGATTTTTTTTCGTGGGCGGATCATCAAGAGAACTATGATCACGAGCCTATTGTTTATACCTTACGGTGAGATGACTGACATTTTATTTAATAATAAATACAAGGTCAAGAGTTGAAAATCCTATTAAGAGAATAAGACTATGTTTGATTGAACCTAAAGTTTTTTAAGAAATAGATTGAAATAGAATGAAATGAAATAAAATGATTTATAATAAAATGGAACATCAGTGGATGTAATATTAAAAATTTGTTATTTGGAAGGAATGAAAAGGTTCATAATGTAATATAGTAAAATGTTATTTGAATAAAAGGTTTATAATATAATATAGTATAAAGTTGTTTATCATTTTACATTCTATATTAAACCTCCTAGATTGGAAGTTTTTTATTTTTACTGTTTATGATGATATGAGATATAATTCCAAACCCTCCTTTTTCATCACATTTCATTCAATTCCATAATGAAACTTTCTCCCAACCAATTAAATAATATTTCATTTCATTCTATTCTATTATAAAAACCTACAACCAAACATATCACGAGGGTTTTAGAAGAAATAATGCAGTTAGGCATAAGCTAATAATTTTACTTGTAATATTAACATTATTGTGTATTGTAAATCAATGGTGGTCAATCAATAGCCAAGGGCCTATTAGTTTTCATTTTTATTTTTAATTTTTTGTTTTTGTTTCCGGTAAACAAAACTAGTTCGTTTAAATTTTTTGTTTCTTTCAGTTTTCAAAAATTATAAAAATCATAAAGAATAGTTTTTGTTTTTTGTTTCTATTTTATATAATCAAATTTATTGTCAATTAAATATATACTATTTGATTAGTTAATATGTTAATGTTTAATAAAAATTTTAATTTAATATTATCATTAATTAATTATTAATTAGAATTATGAGTTATTTAACTTTACTTAATAATTTATTAAAATTTTGTAATTAACTTAAATAAATTAAATTTAATAAATATAATTAAATTTAAAATATCTTCAAAATATATAAATTTGAAATAAATTTGGATTTAATAATTAAAATATATTAAAATAAATATTAATTTATAAATAAAAAAGTTAAATTTTGAATTATTTATTTTAATAAAATAAAATAATCATATTAATAATTTGTTAATAAATATTATATAAGAAATTAAAATAAATTTATTTAATTAAAAATAATGTATCTTTAAGTTTTATCTAATATGTAATTATTATTAGTGATAAAAACTTAACTACATTGACCAATGGTATGAATAGTCATTCGCACCAGCCGGTATGTACTGTACCGGCCAGAAAACAAAATGATATTCTTGTTTTAGGTATCAGTCGGGGATACTGGTCAGTACTGTGAGTTTTCGTTCGATATCAGTCAACACCAGTCCATATTCAAAATACCAGTTACATACCCACCGGTACCATAACTTTCAAAAAGGTTAAGGATTATTTTGCAAATTTTTTAAAATTTTAACCTAAAATGCCCCCTGCATGCCTCACCCACCTACCTAAAGAACTCTGCGTCTTTTAATTTTTTTCTCTCTCTCACTTCACTCACCTCCGTTCTCTCTCTTGTTCTCCTCTCCATCTTTGGCGGTGCTACTCCCTCTTCGGGGGTGTTGCTCCTTCTCTGACGACTATCATCTTCCTCCCTGATCCATAACAGCATCAGACCATTTTCTCTCCTCAGCTGCTCCACGCAAAGTCCCAAACACGCCACCATTTTCAACCCTTCTCCACAAGGACCATCGCACTATGTTGTCACCACCATTAAATGTCTAAAAGAGGAGAATGTTGCTGCTCACCCTAGATCTATACTCGACCCATCACCCAACCCAAAAACCCAAAGCTGGGAATTGGTTTTTCGTTGTGTTTTTTTGAGTTTTTTATTTTTTTTTGCTTAATTGCATTTTTGATTGTGAATCGGTTGGAACTTGGATGTTGAAAGTTGTAATTAAATTTTGTGATTCGGTTGGAACTTGGATTTGTGATTTACGTGGGTTGGATTGGATATTGGAGTTGAATGATTCACGGTTTTGTTTGGTAGATTTTTGGCTTGGTTTTGTGGATTGGTTTAACCGATTAAAAGAAATTTATGTTAAGTTTTTTTATGAATGAAATACATAGCCTGATGTGAATATGTGATGATGATGATGATATGAAGTAATTCAATTGAAAGTTTGTAATTTGAATCAACTTAAATTAAAATTTAAAACCAAAAATGTTAAAGTTACAAACTTGCAAAGACTTAAATATTTAATTGACACATTCTTAAAATTTGTGAAATGGTATTTCATTTTTAGCATTTGGGTATTGGTTTTAGGTAAATAATTAGTTGAGTATAAAATTATGTTATTGTAAATTAATAATAATTCGATTATAGTTAATGGTAATATTTGGGTATTGGCTTTGGGTAAATAATTAATCGAGTATAAAAATATGTTGAATTATTTGGTAATATATATGCATGGGCTATCATAAATATTTATAATAGATAATGTGTGAAAGTAGTGATGTAAATGTGTACAAAAGGAATTTTTTTTCAAATTGTGAACATATTGTAGGCTCCAACCACCTAGACTTATTAATGTCAATTAAAAATTGTAAAAGCAACTTAAATATTTAAGAACCAGATATAGAATGGTGTATATAATATTATGGTTTGTTAGAAATGAAAAGAAGATTTAAAGCTTTAAATAAGAAAAAAAAACATTTCCAAAGAATTTATATCCTTCAACTTGATCTTCATGTTATGAATAGATGTGTATAAACAATTGTATAAAGTATGTCATTCATTATTTGGTGATTATGTAAATCATACCCTTAACTTGATCTTCATGTTTGAAACTTTGAATTGAAATTGTTGGAAATAAAAATTGTTTATGTATGTGTTGTAATTGTTGGAAATGGAAATTGTTTATGTATGTTTTGTAATTGTTGAAAATGAAAATTATTTATGTATGTTTTGTGTAATTATATAAGTTGAATAATTGAATTGTTAGTTTTTAACTTATATTGAATTGTGTTCGATGAAATTGAATTGTGTATAATGTAATCGTACAAAATGAGTACAGTGTGTAATGAAATTATCTGTTATTTATTTTGATATATGCATTCATTTATTTTTACAGATAAGTGGAAGGAAGTTCAAGTACTCCTGATCAAACCACTTCAGGAAGATACAACGATCCAACATAGGCTGATGCTGCATTGGTTCCAGGTATGAGGAACTATATTATTTGCTTGTTTGTAACAAGCATTTGAAAGGTAGAGGAATCACCCAATTAAATAAATATTTATTTGGGGTTAAAGGAGATGTAGAATCCTGTAAAAAGTAAGACATGATATGAAGTGACAAATGAAAACATTGCTTGAAGAATATCAACATGAGAAAGATAGAAGGGAAAGGTTGAATTTTGAAATTGGTAGTGGAAGTTCGTTTTCTAGTTTTTGTGGTGATTGTGGAAATGTTGAAGGTGGTAGTAGTACTAGTGCTGCAACTGGTAGTATCCATCTTAAACCTAAGAAGAAGTACCTAAACCTGATATGAGGAAGAGAAGAAGGCAAGTGACTAGTTTTTTTGCAGCACTAACAACTCCTAGAGCCTAACCTTCAATTTGTTGTGTAATTTAATCAAGAGATGTGACTCACAATGTCGATATGGTAGTAGCTAGATGGTGGTATGATACAGGTTCATCATTCAATGCTTCTCAGTCTTATTATTATTAACTTATGATAGATGCAATAGCCTCTTATGGTCCGAGATAAAAAGGCCCTTCGATTAATGACTTAAGAGGTAAACTTTTGAGTTATTTTGTTTCTAAAATTAGAAGTAATTTGAAAAAAAGAAGAGTGAATTGGGCTACTTATGGATGTTCAATCATGTGTAATAGTTAGACAAATATGAGACAAGAGCCTATTATTATTGCTTTGGTTTATTCTACAAATGACTTATGTTTTCTAAATCTATTGATGCTTCTAGCCTTATTAGGAATATTGAGACTTTGTTTGAGATATTTGATGAAGTTGTGAATGAAGTAGGGCCAAAAAACATTTTTCAGTTTATTGCTAATAATGATTATGCTTATAAAGTGGTAGGAAAAAGGTTGCAGAACAAGTATAATTCTTTTTTTGGACTCTTTGTATTGCACAGTATATTGACCTTATGATGGAGAATATATGAGATCCTAGGTATTTTCCTATTATTGATGAGACTATGCAGAAAGCTAAAAAGGTGACCAAGTTCATCTATAATCGTGCATGGGTATTGAATTTAATGAGAAAGAAATTTATCAATGGTAGGAATTTATGTCATCTTACTATGATAAGATTTGCAATAAATTTCTTATCACTTCAGTCTTTTGTTACGATAAAGAAAGAGTTCAGACAAATGTTTATAAGTGATAAATGGATTACATTTTAGCATGCAAAGTCTAATGCTGAAGTGGAGTGTAACACACCACTACCATAAAGTATAATTTCGAATATATGGTGAATACTCGGGAAGATACCCCATGAAAGCAGCGTATTAGAGCAGTCACATTCACTTATATGACATCATAATTAAAACACAAATAACACAATATCTAAAACTTAATTGCTCTTTTCATTTATAAAAGCATAGCTACAATTTAGTTTTTTACTACAAGATCTATACATATATATAATATCCAAAACATTTAAGTGTTTACTACACTTTACAATATGTTATGTATGATATAAGATTTATATAAGAACACTATCTAACTCTTCAGTCTCAACTAACCAATCTTTGAGTCATTTCTTGAGTCCAAAATGCAGTACTAGGTTACTTCTAATTTGTCTTAGAAGCTAAGTCTCCTCTCTCGTTCCTGAAAAGTCATATTGTAATTTTGATGAGTTCTGTGAACTCAGTGAGTTAACCATCATCGATGGGCTCACTCATATCAAAACATATAAAAATTCACATTTTAAGTTTTAGAAACAGTTCACATATTACACATTATTTCACAGTCTAATTTCATTGTAGTTTAGAAAATATATTTCAATCAATCATTTAGTACATATTAAATTGTATGTGAAATGCACATATGACTCACTTTTAATTATTACTTTGTTGTGACCTAGTGCCTTTTTAATTGTTCCATATCTGTTGTAGATACTGAGCTCATCGATAACTATCTTGTATCCATTGGAGATACCGAACTCATTTTACATATTGAGCATATGGCTCTTACATACATTCTGAGCTTTAAGCTATTTTTAACTGACTACTCTGATCACAACTGCTTTTATCTGATTATGCATATCATTTAATGAAATGCAACATAATCACATATATGCAATTAGTCACTTTTATTCATTTTCCACATTCCCTTTTACATTTTCATCAGATATAAGTCCAGCATTTAACATAAATGTTGAGAACACTTATTTCTTTCTCATTCACATTCAATGAAGCACTTCCAATACGACCCAGTTATCAAACTCCTCAGATTATCATTGTTTGACATTTTTCACATTCACATAATTATCAATTTAATAATCAAAAGTAAAATATAAACAGTAAATCTTAGTGAGAACATCTAGGTTACTCATAGTACGCTCTAGATAGTTATTGCCTTGATGTCCCAGCAATGTCTAGATGCGGTCATTCAATTTGCGCTTCTATATCATGCAATGCACACATTTGTATACATTACTAATTTTCAAAATTATTTGAATACTCAATCATACACATATGTATATATGTTATGCATAATGTATTCTCAATGACATATTCCGGTATGGGTCCTTAATTCATAACCTATTTCATTAACATAAGAACTTATAATTCATGGTTTTCATATTCTCAAAATAAGAATACATCTTATACATTCATTCATCAACTTCTTGCACTCATCCTATACTTCAAAATAGGTCATAAACACATATCTTCATTCATCAACTGTCAACTCTTATTCAAAGACTATTTTCATAACCACTCTATTTCAAAAACATATTTAACACAACTGATAATCTATTGTTAATCATAAACACAAAAATAAAACATCAAAACATGTCCATACATTCATTAATGTTTCAACATATATCTAACTCTTTTAACCCATCAATCTATCCCTAATGATCATTATAAATACTTTTATCAAATAAAACAATGAGTATCATTAATATAATATGAAAATAGAATATAAACCTATTTATTCTACATCAACATTCAACATTCTTCAACTCCATTATCATTATCATTTCACCTCTTAAACTATCATCAAAAACTTTTCTACCATGCAAGCCATGAAGAACAAAGTGCTACATACTTGATTAGCTTAAAGCTTTTTCAATAACCATAAAACCCTAACAAAATGGTTGTCTTTCAATTGAACATAATAAAACTGAGGTTATCTCCCAATTTTTAATTCAATTGTCACCCAATTTTTTATAACACTTGTCAATAATCCTAATGTCACTTATCAATTGTTTCTACTATCAATTGTCACTTATTTCTACTACTATTTATCAATTTGTCTTGCCAATTGGCATTTTTCCTATTCCGTAAATATCCATAACTTCATAAATCTCTCAAATTTTTAACAAAAATTCTAAATCAATAAATATAATTCACCAAATCAGAATTCAAGGCATAATAAATCACAATTCACTTCATAATCATTTAAAATCATTTATTCCCGAAATATGCCACTTGAGTGCATATATAGTCATTGTAATGTATACAAAAATCAATTTTCACATGTGTGTATGCTAAATGATATGCATGTGTATGAAGTGCATTTTTTAATTTCTCAAAGCTATTTCTCATGTACAGTAATCTAGTTTTCTAACCCTTAGTATGGAAAAAAGAGATATTACATGGAGGTTTGTAAAATTATACTGAAAGATAGAGAACTTTGGTCTCAATGCTAATTTGTTATCTAAGTTTATGAGCCTTTGGTGAAGGTGCTTCGTTTGGCTGATAGTGAATAAATGCCAACAATGAGTTTTTTTATACCATGGAGAGAGCGACGGAAGAAATAAAGGCTAATATGAAACATAGGTCTTCTTTGTATACACTATATCTTTCAATAATTAATGAGAGAAGGGAAAGACAACTTCTTCTCCATTGATTGTAGCTGGGGCGTTTTTGAATCCTAGTGTCTATTTTAAACTGGATCTTACTGAGCAAGCTGAAGTTAATAGAGGAATGCTTTTAACTATTACAATAATTGTTAATATTGACGTGTCTCTTAAGCTCACAATTGGAGCTTTATAAGTTGTCTTATGGAGATTTTAGAGTGCCGATTGCTATTTAACAAAAAGGAAAACTTTCTCCAAGTATTAGTTATTTCCTTTTTCTTATTTGCTGAAAATTAGTTATCACCTTATTTTGTTATAACGTTACTTTTGTTAGCTTGCGGCTTACAATTTCTTGGTGGGATACATTTAGAAATGGTGTTCTAGAATTAAAAAGGTTTATAATTCGAATTTTAAGACAATGTGTAAATGTAACAGGTTTTGAATGAAACTGAAGCATATTTGAATTTATTTACTCCAAGAAAAGGAATAAATTGGAGCATAAAAGGTTGAATGACTTGGTTTTTTCGTTTCAATTTAAAGCTTCGAGAAAGGTATGTTATTATCATTATTAATATTGATATAATTTCTTATAATTTTCTAATAATTAAATTTTGTTGTTTACTTCTTAATAGCATAAGTAGTTCAACTGATTCAATTTCCATTGATAATATTGATCTTTTGGCGGACTGGGTTTCTGAAGAACCAAATTTGTTATATGTCAATGACTTAGAAGATAATCTTGGATGGGAAGCAATGACATGTCATTTGATGCATTAAAGTTGAATGATAATGATGATAAAGCTCCTCTCAATGATGAGGATTTTGTACCAAATAATAACTAGGGTCAGTGCACTTATAGCGGGTATCCACCTATAGACAATTGGATTTCGTTCTAAGTTTTTGTTTCTCTTTTCTTTTAATTTTACTTATATTTGATGTATATGTTAAATTCCATATATGTAATGTAATTGTAAATATTTTTATATCAGATTTAACTTCTACTTGATGATTTCTTCATCACGAACCCTTGTTGTAAATTGTAATAGTTTGAGAGTTAAGGATATTTATTGTTCTTTTTATCGGATGTTTTGATGTAACTATTATTTATTATATGATAAAATTGTATTATTGTAATATTTTAAATACTTTGTATTATTCTTAATTTTATATTTGTATGATGATGATTGTCTTTTTTCATATTAATTGTGGTTATTATTTATATGTGAAATATTTAAAAATTATTGTTAATTCATATTAATTATGATTATTATTTATTATTCTAATTTTTGGAGACGAGGTTGATGTAAACTTATAAAGTATATTATACAACTGTACAATATGACAATGGACTGTTTTACAAATTTTAAAAAAATTCAGAGACTATTTCATAAATTTAAAAAATTACCTGAAATGGTACTCAATATTGATCAGTACCGATACAGTATCGTACCAAAACTCAATCCGGTGTAGTATTTGCAACTTTGATATTGACATTAACAACCAAAATTTTTTATTTTTGTTTGAAAAGTTTAAAATTTGAAAATAAAAAATGAAAACTGAAAATTGAAAGTTGAAAGTTGAAAATGACAATAGAAAAACAGAAGTAGAATCAAACATCCCCTAAGCCTTTTTAATTCAAGAGAACAAAAGGATCCATTATGTCTTTGCCCACTTTAAAGACATGCAATTCTAGTTATCTCTATGGCTTATAATGGTATAATTAAGGACAATTTTAAGCTTCGGGAATAAATGATAAATATTGGTTGTCTTTTTTTATGTTTTTATTTATAAAGATTTAATTGAAACGATGTATTCAAGTGGGAAGATTGATGGAACTAACAATCTTTTGGAAGACATGGAAAATAAACATTATCCTCCTAATATAGTTACTTACAACTATTTTCTAAAGGTCCTTTGTAAGACTAGAAGAGTGATAAAGGCCTAAGACTTTATGAAAAACGATTGAGGAGGGTTGTTTTTCAAGTGTTTAGACTTATAATATGTTGATTTTGATGTTTTTTAGAATGGATGATACTAATGATTTTGAGACCTAGTATGAGATAGAAAATAAAGAATGTATACTAGATGTTGGTACTTATTCTGTAATGATTGATGAAATTTTTAGTTGTAATCAACCAAAGAAAGAATGTTAGCTGATAGAAGATATTGTGAACATGAGAATCAAAGTGCCATATCAAAAGTTTAACTCCTTTATAATGTAGCTCTCATTTATAGGAGATCTTCAAATCATCAATAATATTTCAAAATACTTGAGAAAGCTCTACATAATATTGCTATGGGAAGACATTTAATATTAAATCAAAAGCATAAAAGGATAAGCCTTATAGGGAAATGAGAAGATATTAAAGGAATTGTCTACATAACAACAACAACAATCCTCAATAAGAATCCTGCTGAAATGTGGGATTTGAGAAGGTCTAATAGTATGCAGCCCTACCCCTATCTAGTAGAGAGGTTGTTTCCGATAGACCCATATATAATGCAAGATAAAGATACTACAAAAATGTAAATAAGTAATGCAATGAAAAATAACATACATAACATGGTAAAGATTAATAATAAAAGATAAAATAATTAAATAAATTCCAAAACTAGAAAAAGACAAGTGTAAGAGTAACTCATACCAACCATGTCAAGTGATATGTGCTTAATTGATTATGAATTTATTCCATAACACTTAGTGATTATTGTTATGAAAATGCTTAAGATAGTCACTTTGACTCATATGTGATTTTAGGCACAATTTGAAAGTAAACAATTTAAAGTGAGTCAAAAGTACAATTTTTGGGCCATTTCTGAAGATTAATATTCACTTGCCTTTGTAAAGTAAGAAGAAGAAAATTAGAGTAAGAAGAAAACAAATTCAGTCCACAAGAAGACAACAAAGAACCTTCCAAATAAAACAACACAAGAGGATCAAAACGACAATGCATAAGGTAGTTGGAAGAGAAGCAAAAACGACAACATTCTATAAAGAAAGCATTGCAGTAGGTGAAACGGCGGCAAATTGGAAAGAAAACGCTGCAGTAGGTGGACATCAAATAGATAAAATGACACAGTAGTGTTGGATCATTTTATTGTTAGAGTAATGTTCTAAAGGCAATCACCTTTACCACTTTTATACAAACTTTATTTTGATTAATAAAGCAAAATGCAATTTTCATTAATTTGATATTTGTTTATATATGAATTGATGCCGATCTTAGATTGAATTAATGAAGAATATGATACAAAACATAGTGTGAAGGAAATCATGATGAGATCATGATAATGAGATTCCTATCATGTGCAATTATGTTAGTATCTAAATAATCCCTATTCATATGATTAATAAGACAGGACATTATTAATCTAGATGGACTAGACTAGCACATTTTATACTTCTTGAATTTGATCAAGCAATGGATCTCACAAACTGTAAGCATGAGATGTTTAAAGCTAACATGTGGATGCTTACTAAAAATAGTAAGTACATCGGAAGACCTGCTATGATATTTTCACATAGATGATCTATTAAAGGTCAATGATCAATCTCATCATAACAATGGTGAAAATATCCTTAGACTTGAGATACTCAAGGATATCTTGGATATTAATCCTGTGCTCTTTGACATCATTCTTTGTTACCTCAAGACGAGGTAGCTCTTAGGTGGTGATTGAGTACAACTATTGGTATCCGAAGGTAATTGAGTAGCCAATAAAGGATTCACCACTCCTGATAGAAGGAGATTATAACTATGATCTCTTGGTGGGGTCATCACTCAGGAGTCTTTGGCTAGAGCAATTATGTGTCATAAAAAGAGTCTTTAATGACACATAGTGTAATGAGACCCTAGGATAAAAACTAACATCATTTGGATTATTTGTGACGTAGTCAGTCTAGTGGGATTTGACCGTTGCCTATACTCTGAACCAAGTAAGGTATAGCATGGTGAAAGGATGAGGTACGACGCTGTGACTGACGGGTATGTTGATTTGGAGCAATTCGTATAAATTGTAGAAATTTTTTTTTTATGATTTTCTTTCACAAAAATGTTTATAATGTGTTATATCATGTTTCTGTCAAAGGAAATTTCAATTGAATTTCATTTTCTATTTTATTTCAAATTAATATCCGGCCTATTCATGTGTTGGTTTCTACGAATTTCTACAAAACTAAATGCATGTGCTGATTTTGAAAATTTAGTAATAATTCCATAATTTTTTAATGATTTTGTTTTAGAGAAATTTTTATAAGGTCTTATGTTATGTTTTTGTTAAAGGAAAATTCATTTAAATGTCATTTGCTATTTTATTACGAATTTAGTTTCAGCCTGATGCGTGTATGTAGTTCTAGGAAATTCTGAAAATCTAATGAACATGCAGGCTTGTAAATTCCATATTAATTTTTTTAATTTTTTTAATGAATTTTATGCATGCACATGCAAGAAAAGATGTTGCCATGTGTATGAGATGCATGACACTTATTGTTAAAGTGATTATCTTATGCATATGTGATGTAAAGTATGAATAGTGTAAGGAGTAATATGACAAGTGTCATAGACGTATGATATGATGGCTAATTCCTATTAATTAATAAATAATTCCTAAGAATTAGTCTCTAGAATTTTTGTTAGGCACATTAAGAATGTGTATAAGACTTTGAAATTTTTCCAGAATTAATTGAATTTGATTCAATTAATAAATTAAGTTAAAGTCAACTTTTATCACCTTTTTGAAAGCTAATGGAGCTGACTTAATTAATGACTTATAATGTATGTGTTTCGATTATCACACCTTAATAAGGTTTTTTTTTATGAGATGAGAAATGTATTATTTTGATGGTAGTAGCATGCTTAGTGCATGTGCTTGAAATTAGGTTTTCGGAAATTTTTTGAACATCAAATCAGCCCTTTTAGTGTTTAGTATGTTAACTTATTTATCTTGATGATTTTGGCCGTCAAGATAATTTTGGCTTATGTCAAAATTGTTTAGATAAATTTGAGATGACTGGGATATTATAAATGACTAATTGATGTATGGAAATTTTGGAAACCCCATGGATTAATTTAGAATTAATCCAAGTAGGGCATATTATTTCTAGTGTGACTAGAAAAAGGCATATATACTAAGATTAAAGTGTTTAATTTGGACATCAAAATAATTGAATTTAGGGTTCCTAATTGAATCATATTCATAATTCAAATTAGTCGAAACTAACTCTAGTACTTGATTCGATTCAAGAGTTGAATTGAATCATGAACTTTTGATGCATAGTCAAGTCACAACCTCAATTAAACCTCTTTAGTGTGATACAAACATTAGATGATTTTAAGGGTAGTTATGGACATAGGCTCAATTTAACTGAGTTGTCTATAATTTGAATATATATATGTGATATATACATAATATCATTCAAGTATTGATAAGACCAAAGAACAAGTCCCTCAATTGAAATATTAGGACTTACGCCTTCTATTGATATGGCAAGAAGTAAAGTTTTTTTAGAGTTGGGTTGTTGGTCAAATCCAAGCCCATTCTACACGAATATGTTGAAATCATGGAAATTAGATTTACATATTAATGGGTTAGTCCTAATTGGAATTATTAATTTTTTGGGCAAACCCAGGTCAACGTGGATAGAGGCGAAGTTGGGTTATATCTATGGGATGTATAAAAATCAAGAGTTGATAACCCAATAAGTGTGCTAAATCAACAGTTGAGGCATAAGTCAATAGTTGCATAACTAAATGCAATTATTATGAATGATATCTATAGATTAACCTCAGGTGGCTTGTTGGGCAAACCCAAGGTCATTCTTGGTGATATTGGATATCAACCCATTAAGAAACTATAAAATTTTCAGATTTGTAGTGAGGGTTATGGATTTGAATAAAAATAGTGGGACCCATAATGCATATGATTAAAATCCTTTTCGTTATGCATTAGTATATATTCTAACACTTTCTCTCATTCTTCTAGGTTATTAAATCACCACGATGTCTTCATCTAGTGTGAACCTACGCTCTCTACTAAACTCCAACAATCTCACGAGACCTAACTTCTTAGATTGGCTATAGAATTTGAGAATTGTTCTCAAATATGAAATACTAAGATATGTGCTAGATGAACCACTTATTGATCGCCTTGCTTCCGATGTATTTGATGAGGATCGGAAAACTTACAAGAAGCTATTGGATGATAATGAGTTGGGTAGCCGTATATTGTTAGCCTCTATGTCACTAGAACTGCAGAAGTAGCATGAGGCTATGGATACTTATACCATAGTCTAACATATAAGGGAAATGTTTGATGAGCAAGCTCGGTTTGAAAGGTTCGAGACCTTGAGGTTGCTTTTCCGCTCTAAGATGATTGAGAGATCATCTCCAGTGTACTATGCACTAAAGATGTACAGATACATTGAAAGTTTTGATAGTTTTGGGTCGTAATGGATCATGAATTAAGTATAGACTTAATTCTGACTAGTTTGACCGATAGTTATTCACAGCTCGTGCTTAACTACTAGATGAACCAGATATCCATAATAATACTTGAGCTAATTAATCTGCTCAAAATAGCTAAGCAAACTGTCAAGAAAGACAGTAAGGTTATGATGCTGGTAGACTCTACTTCTGGTTCTCTCAAGAAGAACTAAAAGAAGAAGAAGAATTACAAGAAGTTAGTAGGAGTTGTAGCTAAGAAGAATGCGAATGAGACAACATTATAGAGGATATGCTTCCATTGCAACAAGGAATGACATTGGAAGAGAAACTGCAAGGCTTATCTGGAGTCACTAAAGTAGAAAAAGGCATTAGATGCCCCACCGTCTACTTCAGGTACGTTATTTGTCATTAAGGGTAATAATATTTCTGATAATAATATTTGGGTATTAGATACCAGATGTGACTCACACATATGTGTTAATATCCAGGGTCTCAAGGATAGTAGACCGCTCAAGATGAGAGATGGACCTATGTGTGGAAAATGGAGAAAAAGTTGCTACATTAGTTGTAGGAACATATGTTTTGTAATTTGGATAATTGCTATTATGTAAACACTGTGATAAAGAATATAGTATTTGTTTTATGTCCTAATAAAGCATGATTTCATTTAACTTTTTCCAGCAATTGTTTTTTAATTAAGTTGAATGAAATGTTGTATGCTACTACTACATTATGTAATGGTATTTACATAATAGATATGTGTAATCTAATTTTAAATGTTAATGACAATAAAAGACAAAAAGAGACAACTTAAAATCATCTTACTTATGACATTGTCGACTTGGCCACATAAGTGAGAAGTGTATGATTAAGCTACACAAGAGTGTTAGCTTAGGACCATTTGATTATGAATCATATGTCATATGTGAATCTTGCCTGTAACACAAGATGACTAAATTACCTTTTAAAGAAAAAGGTAAACGAGTAAATAGGTTATTAGACCTAATACATTCTGATGTATGTGGTCTGATGTCCATTCATGCCAGAGGTGGTTTTATGTACTTCATTACCTTTATTGATGATTATTCATGATATGGGTATGTGTATCAAATGAGATACAAGTCTAAAGCATTTGAAATGTTCAAACAATTTAGACATGAAGTAGAGAAATAACTCAATAGAAATATTAAGACATTTTGATTAGATTGAGGTGGTGATACTTAAATGAGGAGTTTCTAACTTATCTTAAAAATATTAGCATAGTATCCCAGTGGACTCCATCTTACACATCGTAACATATTGATATGGTTGAAAAGAGAAAGTGAACTTTATTGGACATGGTAAGGTTAATGATGAGCTTAGTAAATCTACCAAAATCCTTTTGGGATTGTGCACTTGAGACTGCTGTTTATGTGACTCCCTTCAAAGGTAGTTGAAATTACTCCTTATGAGATATGGACTAACAAAAAGTGCTATCTTTCTTATATAAAAGTCTGGGGTTGTCTGGCTTAAGTGAAGTGGATTCAATCAGACAAGGTAGAGTGAAATCTGATAAATGTCTATTTATAGGATATCTTAAGGAAACAATTGGTTATCGGTTCTATAATGCTTTAGAGCAAAAGGTTTTTGTTTTAAAGCATATTTCCTTTTTAGAGAAAGAGTTTCTTCTAAAAGAAGATAGTAGGAGCAAAATTGAACTTGATAAAGTTCATGATACTCAAACATACGCAAATTAACTACCTGAACCCAAAATTGATGTTCACGAAAATGAGACAACAGTTAAACCTTCTGACATATAAAATGTTCATAGTTTAAGTAAGATATGCAATGTTCTAGAGATTTACGAATTTCTCGTAAGTGAACAAAATAGTATATTGCTCATAGAAAACGATGAGCCTATAACCTATGACGAGCCTTTGAAGAGTTCAGAATCTAAAAAATGGATTCAAGCCATGAAGTTCGAAATGGATTCAATTTATGAAAACCAAGTATGAACTTTGGTTTACCCACCTGAAGTGTTAAAACCCATAAGTTACAAGTGGATTTTCAAGAAGAAAATAAACTTGGATGATAATGTGATTACCTATAAAGTGAGGCTAGTTACTAAAGGATATTGTCAAAGATAAGGAGTTGACTATGACAAGACATTTAGCCCCATATCTTTGCTTAAATCCATTAGAATACTCCTAGTCATTGCTACTCATTATGATTATGAAATATGGCAAATGGATGTGAAGACGACTTTCTAAAATAGAAACCTAGTTGAGGATGTGTATATAATACAACTTGATGGCTTCGCATCTAAAGATGGCAAAAGAGTATACAAGCTTTAGAAATCTATTTATGGATTGAAGCAAGCATCTAGGAGTTGGAACATCTAATTTGATGAGATAAGCAAAGAGTTTGGTTTCTCACAAAATCCTGATGAACCTTATGTTTACAAGAAGTTTAGTGGGAGTGCTATCATATTCCTTGTTTTATATATGGATGGCATACTATTAATAAGAAATGATGTCTCAAGTTTGCAATAAGTCAAAATTTGGTTGTCCCAGAATTTTTCCATGAAAGACTTTAGAAAAGCAACTATATATTGGGAATAAAGATCTATAGAGATAGATCAAGGAAGTTGCTAGGTCATTCACAGTTGACATACATAGAAAAAGTGCTAAAGAGATTTAACATGGAGCAGTCCAAAAGAGGGTTTCTTCTTATGAATAAAACTCTCGAAATCTATATATCCTAAGATGCAAGATGAAAGGACTTACATGAGTTTAATCCTATATGCTTCATCAATAGGATCAATCATGTCTACTATGTTATGTACAAGACTCGATATGTCGTATGCTCTAAGTGTTACAAGCATATTTCAATCAGATCTTAGTAAGTGTCACTGGGTGGCTGTTAAGAATATCCTAAAGTACTTGAGAAGGACTGAGGATGTATTCTTAATATGGAAAAGGAGATCCCGTAGTGAGTGGACATACAAATGCCAGTTTTTAATCTAACCAGGATGACTCCAAATCTCAGTTAGGTTATGTTTTTACACTGAACCATGGAGTAATTAATTGGAAGAGTTCTAAACAAGAGATGACTGCAAATTCGATGACCGTACATTGCTACTACAGAAGCGGCAAAAGAAGTTGTTTGGATCAAGAAGTTCGTTATGGAACTTAAAGTGGTTTCAAGTATAGTAGATCTAATATTGTTGTACTGTGACAATAATGGGGTTATTGCTCAAGCCAAGGAACCAAGGTCTCATCAGAGATCCAAGCACGTACTCATGAGATATCACCTGATCAGAGAGATAATTGAAAGAGGTGATGTGAAGATAGAGAGAGTGCCTACATATCAGAACATCGCTGATCCCTTGACTAAGCCACTTCCTCAAATGAAATTTGATCATAGTTTACTTGTATATGGTATTAGATACAAATGTGATTGGTTTTAATGCAAGTGAGAGATTATTATAGTAGTACTCTAAAGGCAATTACTTTTATCACTTTTGTACAAACTTTATTTTGATTAATAAGGCGAAAGGAAATTTTCATCAATTTGATATTCATGTATATATGAATTGATGTCGCTCTTAAATCGAATTAATAAATTCCATGATATAAAACATAGCGTGAAGGAAATCATGATGAGATCACTATAATGAGATTCCTATCATTTACGATTATGTTAGTATCTAAATAATCCCTAGTCATAGGATTAATAAGACATGACATTATTAATCCAGGTAGAATAGCACATGTTATACTCCTTGAATTTGATCAAGCAGTGGATCTCACAAATTGTAAGCATGAGATGTTTAGAGTTAACATGTAGATGCTTACTAAGAGTAGTAAGTACATCAGAAGACCTGCTATAAGATTATCACATGGATGATCTATCAAATGTTAATGATCAATCTCATCATAATAATAGTGCAAATATCCTTAGACTTGAGGTACTCAAGGATATCTTGGATACTAATCTTGTGCTTGACATCATTCCTTATTACCTCAAGATGAGGTTGCTCTCAGGGTGGTGATTGGGTATAGCTATTAGTATACGAAAGTATTTAAGTAGCCAATAGAGAATTTACCACTTCTAATAGAAGGAGATGATACCCACGACTTCTTATCGAGGTTATTATTTAGGAGTCTTTAGCTAGAGCAATTATTTCATGAAGAGAGTCTTCAATGACACAAAGAGTAATGAGATCCCAGGATAAGAACTAACATCACTTAGACTAAATGTGGCATAGTCAATCTAGTGGGAGTTGACATATAACCCATACTCTGAACCGAGTAGGGTATGATATGTGAAAGGACGAATTGCACGATAATTATCTATGTAAAGAATCATAAGTTAGATAATTAATTATCAAAGAGTTCGTATGTTAATCCACTTATATTATGATAAATTAGCATCATAAAACCCTTCATGATTTGCTTGAATTAAAAGTTAATACAAGTGCTTAAAATAACTAGGAACTTAAGGGTTATACGCATAAAAGATTGGATGAAAAACATAATATGTATGGTTGTTTTTAAGAAGGCCATGATCATGACTCATAGGCCACGATCGTGACCGAAGGCGAGGCTAGTTTTTAAGTAGGCCACGATCATGACTGAAGCCTCAATAGTTGATACATAAGTAAGTTCTTCACTTATGTACATAAGGTTTTTAATAGTTTTTACATACTCAAGTGAGAGAGAAAGGACTCTAGAAGAGTTCTAGAGGGAGAAAGAAGAGGTTTTGAGTTGTATTCATGTAATTTATACAATTGTTGTATAAATCTAATTGCATGCACGATAATCTTAGTCTATCTCCTATTTGAACATCTACTTGAATTCATCAAGTTTAGCGTTCTAACTTACACACTTCTTCTTCCTCTTATTCATCTTTGCGTGTTTTTAGGTGATTAAGGTTGGTATTTGCAACAACCTAAACAAAGAGAAGAAACAAGAAAAGAGGAGAAACAAAAGGTAAAAAGTTTTAAATTTCATGTTCTTATTATATGTCGATGCATGCATGTATGATTTTGGCTTTTCGAGGTTGCTATACTTTTGCTACATTCTTATCCACGTTATGCATATATACATGGCTAAACCAACATTTATTACAGATTTATTGCTAGAACATTCAATGTAATTTGTAATTGTTATGATGAAATTCATTTATAGCGACTAATTTGACAGCGTATCGTAATGCTAGTCAAAATAAACTAAACCTATTATTATATCTGTGGTGAGTCTAGGTCGGTCCTACAGAGTGTGTGTGTAAAGTTGTTGAAATGAAATTAATTGTTCCTTAGGTTTGGGGGTTTTGGTTTTAGAAATTAGAAAACAAAATAAAGTTAAACTAACTAATAAAAGCAATTTAAAGAAAACATGTAAAAAAATGATAAAATTAGGAATTCAGTAGGGACTTAGTTCTTTAGTCCAATCTCATCCTACAACCTAATTAAATATATTTCATTGATTTGTTGTTTTCAAACCTCTCCTAGCAACTATTAATCGTGAGTTAATATTTAACTCAAGTTTTCCCTTAGGTATTGTTTAATTAAAAAATGATAGTTAATTAAACCTAACCATCAAATAACCTAGAATACGATCTTTAGATTTAATTGGGTAGTACCATTATGAATTAGGAAAACCGAATTCATTTATAGTGACTAATTTGATAGTGCATTATAATGTTAGTCAAAATAAACTAGACATACTACTATAGTAGTGGTGAGTCTAGGTCGATCCCTAGAGAGTGTGTGTAAAGTTGTTGAAATGAAATTAATCTGTGTTTAGGTTTAGGGGTTTGGTTTTAAAAATAAGAAAATAAAATAAAGCTAAACTAACGAACAAAAGCAATTTAAAGAAAGCATGTAAAAATGATAAAAGTGGAGAATTCGGTAGGGACTCGGTCCTTTCGTTCAATATTAGCCTACACCATAATTAAACATATTTCATTGATTTTCTATTCTCAAACTTCTCCTAGCAACTATTAATCGTAGGTCAATATTTAGCCTGAGTTTTCCCTTAGGTATTGTTTAATTAATAAACGATCATTAATTAAAGCTAACCACCGAATAACCTAGGATATGATCTCTAGATTTAATTAGGTATTAGCATTATGAATTAGGAAAACCGATTAATTAAGGCAACAAGCACATACGATGCAGCATTTAACTTGGGTTATGTTATCCCTAATGATTATGAACCATTAGCCGTTACAAATGAATTTCAACATAGTAATTACGGATTACATTGAATATTCTAACAATGAGTTTATAATAAAACGATCCAATAAACACATTAAAATCATCTTCTTACAATACCTAATGGGTTCAGACACAAATAATTGAACGATGACGAGAATACGATTATCCATACATAAAACCTAAATCCATATGCATTAGATAACACAATCAATTTCTAAATAGAAAAGAAAATAACAAATATAACAAGAAATACACTTAACCCAGGTTGTCGGCATTGATGTCATCTCCAAACCAGCATCAGAAAAGCTACCCTTCTATGGGTCTCTCAAGTTTGAGAGCTTACTCACAAAAATAATGCTTCAGCCCCCAAAAATATGTCCCAGTTGAGAAACCTCACTATTCTTATTTTTCTGTTTTCTTTGAAAATCCACACCTCCAAAAAATTAATCCCTCGTTGCTGTCTACATTTTTATTCTTTTTCCACTATTTGTGTTTAGGTCCTGCCCAATGACAACATCTTGCTCCTTGCTTCCTAGTGTCTGTGCTACGTTTTGCCTTGGCGGCGCTAGCTTGAGCTGAATTTTGCTTGCTTCTTGCTCCGAATGCTGTTGTGTCGTTTTATCTCTTGGTTGTCCACCTGTTGCAGCGTTTTCTTTCCAACCTGTTGTCATTGTGTTCCCTTAGTTATCCACCTGCTGTTGTGTTTTCTTTATTGAATGCTGCCATTTTTGTTTCTCTTCCAGTTGCCTTATGCATTATCACTTTGATCCTCTTGTGTTGTTTTATTTGGTAGCTTCTTTATTGTCTTCTTTAGGACTGAATTTGTTTCTTCTAGCTCTAATGTTCTTCTTCTTACTTCATAAAGACAAGTGAATATTAGTCTTCGAAAAATGGTTCAAATATGCTTTTGACTCATTTTATATTCTTTACTTCCAAATTGTGCCTAAAATCACATATTAGTCAAAGTGAGTATCTTAAGCATTTGCATAACGATAATCACCAAGTGTTATGGAATAAATTCCTAATAAATTAAGCACATATCATCAAAAAATTAATTAAGCTAAGAAACTAACTAAGCTAACTGACTTGGAGGTAAGTACTATGTATTAAGAAAACCTTGAGACAAAGTCTAAAATACATAAGAAAAAGAAAATGATCTCTTTAAAAGGGATCTTTTATATGTATCCCAGTACACAAAGTTTTCTATTACGGGCCATATTCTCTATAAGTTCCATTAGATCCATATCATTTTTGATCACTTATAGTTCTTCTTAGGCTTTCCTTTTTTTTTCCTCTTACAATCTCTAAATACTTTCTCGTATCATCTCATTAGAACATCAAGGTATCTTCTTTTAACATGTTCGAACCAACTAAGTCTCATCTCTCTCAATTTTCCATTAATATCAACCACCTTTAGTTTGTCTTTTACCATTATTCTTGACCATATCTCTTCTGATAAGGTTGCACATCTAATATAGCATCCTCATCTCCTTCACCATATGTTTATTACTATACATGTATTTGATGGGTTAATACTTCGCCCAATATAGCATTGTTAGTATAATCGCTAAGTGATAAAATTTACCTTTAGGCTTAAATGGTATCTTCTTTTCAAATAAAACTCTTGATGCATATCTCATTTAAGCCGCCATGATTTGATACGACTGACTATATCTTTATTGGTCTCTCCATTGCTTTGGATGATAGACACAAAGTACCTAAAACACTCTTTCCGTGGTATGACTTCTAATCTAATCTTTACCTCCACATCAATAGCCACCCTATGGCCTAAAATGTTACACTTTAGGTACTCAGTCTTAGTCCTGCTCACTTTAAAGCCCTTCAAATCCAACGTATCCCTCCAACATTTTAGATTGACATTGATGCCCTCTCTTATATCATCCACTAAAAAAATATCATCAGTAAATAATATACACCAAGCACACGTCTCCTTGAATATTCTTACTGAGCTAATCTATTATTAATGCGAACAAAAAAGGGCTTAAGGCAGAGCTTTGGTACAGCCTAATACTAAGAGAAAATTTTTAAGTATCTCCTCATATTTTCCTTACTCTAATAGTTACCCCTTTATACATATCCCTAATCACTCGTATATAGGTTATAGGAACTCCTTTAATCTCTGAACACCTCCACATGATTTCTCTAAGAACCCTATCATATGCTTTCTTTAAATCAATAAAACTATGTGCAAATCTCTCTGTGTTTCCCTGTAATATTCTAATATTCTATTAATTTTATGAGGAGATGTAAAGCTTATGTCATAGGCCTTCTTGATATGAAGCCAAACTGGTTCTCTGAGATAGGAGCAGCCTTTTTCACTCTCTTCCCAATTTCCTTCTCCTACAACTTTATGGGGTTTCTATCTAGTTTGATGCCTCTATAGTCGTTACAATTTTGGATGTCTCCTTTATACTTATATAAAGGAATTAACATAGTCAATCTTCGCTCATTTAGCATTTTAGAGAACTTAAAGATTATATTAAAAAGCTTGGCTAGCCAAGTAAGACCTTTCCGCCTAAGCTCTTCCACATCTTTATGAGATCTGGTTGGGTTATCAAAACCCTCAAAATTAATTCCGATTCTCTAACTGCTTGTTGTAGTTACAGAACCGATCAAATCCTAACTGGACTTAACACTAGGTTCTTAATTTCAAATAATAAAATAGAGTGAGGGGGTTTCAGTTAGTTACTAATTAACCAAAATTAATAAGGAATATATTATAGAATAGAAAATATATTATAGACAACAAAAGGGTCAAGCCATTTCAATTACACTATGATAAAATATATTAGAGACAACAAAAGGGTCAAGCCATCTAAAATGTAACTTACATGGCTTAAACTTAATTGAGAATTATATAATAATGCTTTGTGTCCTACCTCAAATTGCTTCCTCAAGATCCTGTTATCATGGAATATTTTGGTTTTCTCTTTGTATATTTTCAAATTCTCGTAATCATATAACCTTATTTCCTCTAGCCTTGCATCGTTACACCACCCATAAGCTTCATATTCAATCTCCACCAATAAATGACAAGCTTTAGCAAAAACTAATCAATGAGGAGACATTCTTATTAGCGTTTTGTAAGTTGTATGGTACGCCCTTAAAGCATCGTCTAGATGTAAACTCCAATCCTTGCAACTAGGATTCATAGTCTTTTCCAAGATGAACATGAACTCTTTATTCAATACTTCTACTTATCCATTGGTTTGTGGATGCTAGGCGGTAGCTACTTGATGATGCATTTCATATTTTTTAAACAGCGATGCCACAGTTCTATTGCAAAATGACTTCCTTGGTCACTAATAATGGCACGTGGGATTTGAAATGCATTAAAAATATTAGACTTTATAAATCCTATAATAGCTGCAGAATCATCAGTTTTGGTGGCTTTTGTTGCCACCCAATTAGAAATGTAATCAACAGTCAAAAGTATATAAGAAAAACCGCAAGATAAAGGAAAAGGACCCATAAAATCAATACCCCATAAATCAAATATCTCAACTATAAGTATTGGGGTTTGAGGCATTTCATTTCAATGAGATAATATACTTGTCTTTTGACATTTGTCATAAACTTTACAAAACACATAAGCATCTCTAAATAAAACCTCCCAATATAATCCACTATTTAAAACTTTTCTAGCAGTTTGTTTGAGACCAAAGTGTCCACCACATTCATAATTGTGATAAAAATCTAAGTTAGAATGTTGTTCATTTTCTAGCACACAATGCCTTATAATTTTATTAGGGAAAAACTTCCAAACATAATATTTTACCTCGTTTATTATCTTTTCCTTCCTAGAACTACTAATGTAATAACGTAAAGTTCCAATAACTAAATAATTAGCAAAGTCAACGTACCATGGAACCATATCTTTTGTTAGGAATAATTACTCATTAGGAAAGTTTTAAAAATAGGTAAAATATCTTCATCTCTTGCCAACCTACTCAAATGGTTTGCTACTAAATTTTCAACACCTTTTTGATCCTTTATTATCAAATCAAACTTCTAAAGCAGAAGAATCCATCGTATTAGCCTCATTTTAGACTCCTTCTTTGCCAAAAGGTATTTTAATGCTGTATGGTCAGAGTATACAATAACTTTAGAGCCAAAAAAATAAGGTCTAAATTTATTTAAAGAAAAAACAAATGTTAAAAGCTCTTTCTTAGTTATAGAATAATTGCACTGTGTGGTAACCAATGTTTTCGAAGCATAAAAGATAATATGACTTTATTTCTCAATCCTTCCGCCTAAAACAACTCACACTGTATAATTACTAGCATCGCACATGGTATCGAATGGAAGGTCCCAATTTGGTAACTGAATAACAGGCATGCTTATTAATATTACCTTGATTTTGTTGAAAGTTTCCTTATAGTCCTTTCCAAAGTCAAACGGAACGTCTTTTTGTAACAAATTTGATAATGGTATGCAATCTTAAAAAAATCTTTAATGAACTTGCGGTAAAATCTTGCTTGTCCAAGAAATGATCAAACTTCCCTAACATTTGTAGGGTAAGGTAAGTTGACAACTAGATCCACTTTTTCCTTATCAACTTTTATACCCGTTAATGAAATCACATGTTCTAAAACAATGCCTTGATCTATCATACAATGACATTTTTCATAATTTATCACCAAATTTGTTTCAATGCATCTTTTGAGAAGATAAATGATTTAAACAATCATCAATGAATCTCCATAAATAGTGAAATCATCCATGAATACTTCAATGTAATTCTTAAAATATTTTGAAATATACTCATCATGCATCTTTGGAATGTACCTAGAGCATTATATAGACTAAATGGAATTCATCTAAAAGCAAACCTTCTAAAAGAACACGTGAATGTAATATTTTCTTGATCCTCTTGAGCAATTGCTATTTGATAGTAAATTGAAAAATCATTTAAAAAGCAAAAACATGATTTACCAGCAGGTCTTTCTAATATTTGATCCATAAAAGGAAATGAGAAATGGCCTTTTCTAGTAGCTAAGTCAAGCTTTCTAAAGTCTATGCACATTCGCCACCCATTTTGTACCCTCATTAGTACCAACTCATCATTCTAGTTTCGTATCACGGTTATACTAGTTTTCTTGGGTACAATATGCATTTGGCTTGATCGCGGCTTATCTATCAATCCTAAGATTGATTCTTGGAAACCGGTCAAAATCAATTTATACCAAGAATTGCAAT
>JAOSBN010000005.1:13160537-13177713 GCA_027563595.1 Erythroxylum suave | reverse complement strand
CCCCTTAACTTTATAAAATTACATATTGGTCCTCCAAGAATTGAAAAATTACATTTAAGTCCCTTAACTTTTAACAGGTTATAGATAAGCCCTTATGTTCACCAACTTTTCAATTTAAGCTTTCTAAGTGTCCAATAAGTCTATAAATCATGTCTAATCACCTATAAGGTATTAAAACACATTTAGCTTGGCCACCATATCCATATCCATCTAGTGGACTCGGGTTTATATATTTAGAAGCTTATATGTCAAAAATCTCTAAGATTTCACATACCGATGAACTCTAAGTTCATATAAGGGTATATAACATTATATATCACTGACATATATATCAAAAGGGTTCAAATATATTTTTAAACTCATATATAACTATGTGTATACTAATAGACAATAGTATCTCCAAGTACAGACCAACACAATAGGGCTCAGAAAATTCGGCTTTATGTGATGTCCAGATAATGAGCATATTCCACACACTTTTGCTGATTGTAATTGACCTACAACCATTTAACAAAGTAGAGTAGTTAAATCTAACATTTTGTTATCCTCAGGGTTTGTGTTACTTACCTCATTCTTGCACTTAACAATTCTATTCATCCTTGTTCCAACTATTAAAAATTTTGGCTATCACTGATATCCATTGTTTGGCCGCTTTAGGTGTTTTATTTACTAAAGCTCCTTTACTAACTACATTGACGATACTTTGATCCCGTGGAAATAGTTGTTTATAGAAGTACTGAATCAAAAGTTGATCGGAAATTTGAAGGTGTGGGCAATTGACACATAACTCTTTAAACCTTTTCCAATTTTCATATAATGTTTTTCAACTAAATTGTCTTATCCCACATATCTTCTTTTAGATATTGGCTACTCGTGATGTAGGAAAGAAATTTTCCAGAAACATTCTTTTCATCTCATTCGATGTTATCATTGAGCCAGAGGGAGCTAATATAGCCAATCCTTAGTCTTATCTTTCAATGAGAATGGAAAAGGCCTTGAGATTAATTCACTCTTCTTTCACCCCTTGTGGCTTCCTCCTAGAGTAGACAATATGAAATTCCTTCAAGTGTTTATATGGATCTTCACCTACAAGACCATGAAAAATAGGGAGTAAGTGAATCAAACTAGATTTCAATTTGAAATCTACCTTAAAATCTAGAAATTGTATACATAAGGGGTGTAGATTCAAATTTGGTGCTACCAATTCCCTCAATGTTCTAGTGTTAAGATTTGCTATCTTTTCTTCCATTCATTGAAAATTAGAGTCCACCAATTTCAAATATATTTTATCTTTCACTTTCGGAGGTGAATGACTACTTCCTTACTTAGTTTCTTTTCTTAAACGATGAGTTGTCTTCTCAATTTCTGGATTATATTGTAAATTACCTGTCTGAGAAGTAAGAGCCATACAAGATAAGAGGTTAGGAATAAACGGTAAAATAATACAAAGAAAACTAATAGACTAAAATAGATCATAAAAAACGGCACCAAATTTTGGTCGAACTGTTAAAGCCCTCAAAATTAACTTCGATTCCAAAACTTCTTGTAGTAGTTGTGGAACCTTGTTGAATCCTAAGAGAACTAAACACTAGTTTCTTAATTTCAAATAATAAAATAAAGTGAGGGGGTTTTCGATTAATTACTAATTAAATAAAATTAACAAGGAATAAAAATAAATTAACTAAATATAAAAGGAGAAATTCAAAATTACTAAACTCTAATTCAAGGGAAATATCTCATCTGATTGTAAATTTGATCATTAGTATAAAAAGAATAAGTGGCACAATTTAAGTATGAGTCTAAAACATATTAGGATAGCCATAATATGTCTCAAAATTTTACTAAATTAATTGGTTCAAACCCAACATTCGAACTAAAATGTACTATCCATTAACTGAGTGTGATATCCATATCAAATAAATGATAGCAATAAGTTTAGTGAAAAAGACTAAATCCTAAATTAAATAATCAAGATAGGTGCAACTATTCAACTTAGTTTTCTTGTTTATCATAAGTTAAATATGCAAATTCATAAATAACATATTTGCTACTTGTACTAATCCTTTATGACAATTAAGGATCATTGAATTCATGGATAGCGATAGAATAATCAACATTAAATTAATTTGTCTGATTAATCAATATTAATCATTTATCAAATATAAAAACTCAAAATAAGAAATACTTGAATTAAAAAATGAATAAAAGTTTATAACAAGACCTCACAAAGTTACAACTAGAGTTTTGAATCCGCTTGAATCAAAATAATTGAGTTTAGCCATATATGGCTTTAATTACTACACCAAAAATCGAAGAAAGATGAAGAATTGAGAAAAAAGCAAGAAAAAGAATGATTGATTCCCTTTAGAGAGGTGGGGAATGTCCTTGTTATAGTGTTTTACTACTCTAAACCTAATCTTGTCCTATCTTGCAAAGATATCTATCTAGAACAAATCTCAATCCCTTCATGATAAGGATGAAAACAAAAGTTTCCTACTTAAACTTTAACTCTTCAAGTGAATATGGCATTAGGCTTTATCTTCCTTTATCCATGTAGCAATCTTTCCACTTTATCCAAAATTTGTAATTATTACCAATAATGTCCTGATTTAATGCAATCTCCACTTTTCATCTCCTAAAACAAAAAAAAACATTAATTTTCCTATTTAAGCACCAAAATAAATCTAAAACAAGGAGATAACTTCAATTATTATGTCAAGATAACATCTTACCAAAATCCCCCCAAACTGGACCCCTGCTTGTTCTTCAGCATACATTAATTTAATAAATCAATTATCCTCATAACAAACTCTTATCTTCTTTCATTTTGTCCCAAAATATCCAAAATATAATTCATATTAAAAGTTTATAATAAAATAACAATCGAGCGAATAAGCACCCATAGGACATATTATTAGAATAAAAACTTGGCATCTCATTAATTCCATCAAAATCAAATGAAACAAGACTTGATACCCGTTCAAGGATTTCACTCTGTACACTCAAATTGTTTATGGATCAGTAAGCTCTCAAATCAAAACTTAAGGAGTTATTTCCATAAGCTCAAGACAAACCTTTTTTAATTAAATTAATTTACAAATAAAATACAATTATAAGAAATAAAGAAAAATAATAAAAATAAAGTTATCAATTTAATTAATTTATGTTATATTAACATTGATATGTTAAAAAATACAAATTTAAAAGTATTTAAGTTGAATTAATTAATTTGAATTTAATATGTTCAAAAATATACAAATTTAAAAGCATTTAAGTTGAATTAATTAATTTGAATTTAATAATAACATTCCATGGACATTATACCTTTCTCTCTTATTTTAAGCCTCATTAAAAAAAAATGTCACAAGACCTTAAAACATCTTTACTTTGAAAATAAAATAATCATAATTTGGTAGAAGAATATGTATTATATATATACACGCATGGAATTTGTCAAAATTTTAAAATATTTTCGTGAAAAATATTTACATTCGATCAAAACTTACTTGGATATATGTGAATATATTCTTTTTCTTCTTTAAATGATCAACTAAATTGTCAATTTCTAAATACTATAACAACAATCATCGCAATTAATTCTGATTATTTAAAGTGAAACTTATAAAGTAGCAATAAGTGATTATAATGAGGAAATTCGGTGCTTATATTTAGTTTATATTTTACTTTATCTTTAATATAATATTTTATATTATTATTTTTATAACAAAAAAAACATAATTCAATGGTCCCATGTTCGAGGTTAATCATATTGTCAATCAAGTTATTCGGTAATGGTTAAAGTTATTGTAACTTGTAATCCTGACTAAAGGATTATAGTACACCAATTATGATTAATAATGATGTTGAATAATTTTTTTTTACAATTATTATGATGGTAAACCATAATAGAGTAAACAATGATAATCATATAAAAATATAATTATATATTCAAATTGTAGATTTAAATAATAGTATAAAAATTAATTGAAAAGATATTTTATTTAAAAAATTGGATAATTATAAAACATATTATTTGATTTAATTTTCCTTAATCCTCCTGAATACCAGTAATGATGTAATGCACAAAGCCCTCCATAAGTTAACAAATAACTTCTAATATGTTTAAATTTAAACAATTTAATGTTTTTATTTGAAACCCAATTTTAGGTTTACTAAATATATTTTACTTTTTAACATACATGAGTAAATTATTTTTTTAATACAATTATTTTAATGGTTGAGTGGAAGTATTGAATTCTATTTTTATATTCCTAAAGGGTTTGAAAAAACTCTTACAAATACAACTTACATATATATAATGAATGAATATAGTGACAAAATTAATAAGATAAACTCAAATTCATTAATGATGGAGGATATGATTATAAAAAAAGAAAGAAAAATATTATAATTGAAGTGATTAATTCAATTAATTATAGTTATGAATTTCAATTAATTATAAAATTTTGAAATTTTATAATGAATGAATATATAATAACGTGCATATAGTGATAAAATTAATAAGATGAAATTAAATTCATTATAAAATCGAGGATATGATTATAGTTAATAAAAGGAAAATATTATAATTGAAGTGATCAATTAAATGAATTATAGTTACAAATTTCAATTGATTAAGAAAATTTGAGATTTTATAATGAATGAATATATAATAACTTACATACAGTCATAAAATTGATTAGGAATTTCAATTCAATTGATTAGGAATCTTTTGGGAAATTTCATTAGGGAAATTGATTAGGAATGTCAATTCAATTGATTAAGAATTTCAATTTTACTAAATAATTAACTATTTAAAAAAAAGAGAAAGGATAAAATCAAATTCATTAACTATAGTAATTTTTACTATACACGAATTAGTAATCTTTACTGTACACGAATTAGTAATCTTTACTGTACACGAATTATTATCCAAACCATTTTACAAAAAATGATACAATTTACAAAAATTAAGATAATATCATGATGGACAGACAGAGATTGGAGACTAAATACTAGATACTGGATATTGGAGACTGGTGGGGGTAGATTGAGAGAGCAACTAACTGTTGTTGCTAGGATCTTCAGTAATTTGGATCACTTCTTCTATATTTACAAACATTATATTTAGCAATGTAATATTAAAATTAAAGGAATATTTAAAACATGATAATAATTAAACAATAATTAAATATACCGTCATCTTCATATATTTGACCAAAATAATATGCATTTGGTTAATTAGTATGATTAGTCACCTCCACATTATGACTGTATTAACGGAAAAATAAAAACACAATATTAGGTAAGATAATATCCAAAAATAGATGAAATCGTGTTATCAAAAAGAAAAGAATTTACCATCAATATCTTCATCATCTAACCAACTTTGGGCATACATAAAGGCTTCTACAATAAGAGGATGAAGTCGAGCATGATGAGGAGTAATGACTTGACCACTACTGCAAAAAGCAGACTTCGAAACAATGATGGATGATGGAATTGCTAATAAGTCTTGTGCAATTACTTGCAAGATTGGAAAAGTTTTTCCATTACTTTTTTTACCACAATAATATATCGAATTGCTCACCTTCAACTTCACGCACATAATCTTTGATCGATTATTAATCTAACTCCAACATATTATATGAAGTCCTAGCCCTTTTCTCTATCATAAATTTTGAACAAGAAAGTGACAAACTTCGATTAGAAGATGAGGTCAAACCTAAAACTGAACCTAGAGTTGAACAACCTAAACTACTATGATACCGATCCTAAATTTTTTCCATTCTGAGTCGATAATCATTAAACAATTCACACCAAAATTGTTTAGTGATATATATATGCTCTTGAGCTCGATCACCATAAAATGCATCATAAATAAAAGTAACCCCACCATCTTATGTCTTAGGTTCAGTATATAAAACACTGCAATAATATGTGGAACCATAGACCAATAAGAATTCATCCTCTATCATTTACTCCACCATAATCTGAATAAACTCATTGGAGTCGAACATCCAATAAGATAAAGCATTATTTATCTCACACATATTACTAAAGCAACAATGTGAAATTGGATATTTTGTTCTTGAGAACAATTTAGTCACATTATAAAATAATTCCAACTTGGCACGAAGTTCTTTAGCTAACTCCCATTGATCTTTTATAGGTATATAGTTGTACTGAGAATCTTTTTCCTAAATTCTAGTAAACACCTCAACATATTGGATTGTCAACTCTAACATCTTGAAAGTTAAGTTCCATCTGGTTAGATGATCCAAAACCAACTTCTTTGTTTTGTACAGCATCTTCAAAATTTTCAACTCTTTTAAGAGTTACACTCCAATAGAAAACACTATTCCAAATTCAATATATTGCTTCCTTTATCTTCTCTAACCTATCCTTCACAATCAAGTTCAAAATATCTGCAAAACAACGCATATGAAATAACCTACCACCAACCAACAAGCTTCCAACCCGCATCTTACTCCTTAACTTCTTAATCATAGCATCATTCATGCTATAATTCTCGATTATGATGGTGGATAATTTGCGATTGATTTTAATTTCCATCAGATAGTCTCTCAATATGGTTTTCAACCTTTCACTTATATGTGATGTCGACACATAAATGAACCTATCATGTACAAATATTGCCAACATTTATCATAAATTCATAACATAATGAAAAAGTAAATGATAAAAATATTAAAGAATATAAATTACCTTAACATTTAATAATTATCAACACAGAAGCCATCCACTATATGGCAGTGATGGCTTTTAAGGTTCCAAGTCAGTTTAGTGATAATGGTAGCAAGAGATAGTGAATGTTCATCTCCAATAACCATAGAGGCCGTCAAATACCTTGAACTATTGGTATCTTAAGTTGTTAAGGTCAATTCATTCTTCCTTTTCATAGGGTTTGGGTAAAAAATGTTTAACCTCTTAATACCATCTTCCTTCTACTACATTAATCAATATTTCTCTTTAAATAAGACGTTCCACCTTTTAAATTACAGGCTTGACAATATTTAAAATTTGCTTTTTCTATCCTCTCTATCGATCTAGTTTTATTAAAGTGATTCCAAACTTTACTTTTTAATTCAGTTTGAGTTGAACTTCTATTTTAACTTGGTATGGGAATAAAAGTTTTCACCTCTATCTCTGATACTAAATTACAACTTTCTACTGAATGAATATGCCTATCCATTTGAAACAGTCAAAATATAAATGCTTAAGGTTAGAAATAATGAAAACGAATCATACCATTATTGAATAATGAGCATGTCATTATTGAATAATGAAGGTGTTGATGTAGAGAAGTTTATTGAAGGCATTTTAATAACAAATTTTTGGAAGTATTGAGTTTTTTCTTTTTTTTGGAGAAAGTAAAGGTATTCTCACTTATTTTCTCTTATGTAGCCCTTTAAAATCCTTAGTACTTTGATACCAACATACCATGTCAAAATTTCACAAGCTTTACGCTCTTAAACACTTATTATAATCTCAAAAACAAAGGTGAATAACAAAAAACATAAATTAATTTTTACTTTTCATTGCATAAAAAATATATATACAAAAAAAAGTTTAATAGAAGTTAATGCCTTGTCATGATCTGAAAACATTCTAAAAAATTATGGATAAAAAGGTTAGAAACGATCAAAATGAGCATACATTTATTAAATAATGAGCATACCCTTAATATGGCATATATACCAATATGATTAATTACAATTTAGCTTTATGATGTTATTCCCTCAAACACTAATATAATCTCAAAAAACAAAGGTGAAAAACATTAATGTCCAAAAGTTGGCACTTAAATCTCAAGACGTTATAAGAGACAAGATATTGGTTGGAGTAGAAAACAAGTAAATGATGCTAAATGTAGGAAACTGAGCATATTTTACATTAGATTTTGGAAATTGGGTTATTAAGTTAGGATCTAATATTTTATTATTAAACCAAAGTCTTCTAGTGGATGTTATTCAATTTTTCTTGGTACTTTCCACATGTAGTGCCAAACAGAAAATGTCACTTAACCAATTAAGATGAAGTAGAAATAAGAAATTGCAAGTACCAATGTGGAGAGTTAGTTGATCATTAATCATTATCTCTTGCAAGGATGTCCAACCCTCATGAGCATACTTAACTACCAAATTTGTTGTTTGAAGATAACAAATTGTTATACATTTTGATTATACCATACTTCCAAAATTTTAAAGGCAAGACCAATTAAAGAAGACAGATAATATTCAAACCACTATTATTAACAATCTTCGACTTTTCCTAATGTACAACAAAGGAAAAAAAGAATAGGAACGCAAGGGGCATTTCATCAAACATTTAACAAGCATTATGCCATATTGCCAATAATACAAATCATAATCGCAAATTAGCTAAATCACCAAACCACAAATCACAACCGGTCAATACAATACTCTTCAAATAATCAAATATGAACCAAATTTGAGCAAAGAGATTACCGTATTAATACGCTTGTTAGTTAGTGGCACTGGTGACTGGTGGTGCGATGGCACAGTGGATATGTGACGGTAAAAGATGAGGAGACGTGCAATGAAGGAGTTGGGAGAATGTAAATTGACTGGGACTCTGGGAGAGACAGGGAAGGTGCGGTGATGGTGAGTGAATATTGAAGAACAGAAGAAGAAGTGAAGAATTCGATATTTGGAAATTAAATAAAATCATAACAACCTTACTTTGTAACTTTGTTTTCATTAAAGCAAAACATCTTTGTTTTACTTACTCTGTAACTATGTTTTGATTAAAGAAAAACGACATCATTTTGTTTACTACATAACTCTGTTTTGTTTAAAGCAAATTGACATAATTTTGCTTTAAAAAAAAAAGACGTCTAGCCTAAGCCTGAGGCCCTGCCCGAGCTTGTTGGCTCAAACGTGAGGTTGCTTGGGCCGTGAAAACCTACCTGAGGCTCAGTCAACTTGGCCCTAACTCGTTGATCATGGACTGGGTTGGGAAGATTTTGCCACCCCTATTAGAAACTTAAGGATTATATAAGAGATATTTAATAAATAAGAATCGATATGAGATATTGGTTCTTATTTAGGCCTAGTTGGTATTTAATTAAGATTAATTATAATTCTAACTAAAGTTTAGATGAAATTAGAATTTTATTTAAATTAAATTATTAAAAAGTCAAAGACTTGTTATAAACAGGTTTATGCTCTATGGGAGCTAATACTTCTGACCTAACTCTTTCGACAATTCTCTTAACATGTTTTATGAATACTGTTAGAGGCTAAAAATTTGTGGACTACAGCGGTTGAAATAAATCAATTTCTTAAATGATTCGAGGGAAATGATAGAAAAAAATATCAAGTTTCAAAATAAGGTATGAATTAGAATTAATGCTTTAGTACATTTTATATGTTAATTATGTTATAGAATTTAACTGATTTTCACTCTTGAGAAATTATAAAAAAAAATCAAATTTGCAAGAAAGTTATCCATCTCCACAAGTTTGATCCCAATGAACATGTCGATTTTTAACCTTTTGGCTTACAGATCGGATTGAATTAATACCCTTATCAATGCCTAGTGGTGATACTCAGGGAACCTTATCTTGCCGATCAAACTGTCCGTTGCAAATTTTGCTTTTATCTCAGAATTTTGTTTTACATGTTTTAGGGACGGCACCCGCGGATTGTGCAATCTATCGTACCCGAAATTCACATATCACACACAAGCTTGTTAGATGGAGAATAATTAGGTAACATTCACTAAAAATTCGACAAAATAAAATTTTAATATATAAATATCAAATATCTCAAGTAAATTACTCCCACTTAAAACATTAAATACAACGGTTATAGATTAATTTAACTTTGAGCCTCCATTAATGTTTGGACCTTGTCTTACCATAATTAAGAAATTGATTTAGACAGAAAAGACAAAGTATTATGGTAGAGAGATAACCGATATCTGCAATACTAACCGGACTAAACATCACTTTGGATTGGCGTTTCTGGGAATTAATCCGGAATTGACATCAATGCTGCAAGAAACTGATGGTATCCTTGTGTTTTACTCATGATAAATTTTGTAGCTAATTATCTTTTTCAAGTTGCTTTAATTGGAAAGTTAGTATTCAATCCAAATTCCAATAAAGCATCCGTCAATAGTTCTCGGGGAACTTACTCTTGTGATCTTCAGGATTGCAGTGAAATAAACCCAATCTCTATTTCCATTCAACTTCTACATACATATTCTCTGCGTTTGCTATATATTGTATTGGGCTAATGGTGCATTGAGATTTGGAAGAAAATTAAGATTCTGCATGCAAATCTAATGACATGGCAAGGTCTATTGTCAGAACAACAAAACTTTGCATACATGATAGAATCTGGTACCTCAGGCTCACAATACTGGTTGTTGGGTTTGTAATAGCATTGACTCTTTCACATTTGGTCTCCATCACTTTCCCAACCATGAAGTCTAATCCAATTCAAGGATGTGCCAAAGACATGTCAATGGGACTGAAAGTTGAAGGAGTTGCCTCTCGAGTTGGTGGTAAGTAATATCAATATATAAAACTCAACGTTAATTTCATGACAATGAACATGAACATGACATCTGGCCAAATATAATTGTCTAATCTATATTTTGACGGATTAATCTCACTTTTTATGGTAATGCTTTCACCATAAACTTGGATAGATACTCCGCTAGCTTTGAAGATACATACATCACATTTTCTATTAAAAAATTTAACATTTTGATAGTTTTAAAAATTTTCAATCACAATTTAATCCAAATTTGATTTATCATTTTGGTAAGAATCAAGATTGTCTTACACTCTACGTTAAAATATTGTTATCTATCTCTTTGTTTTAAGTTACACTGTTGGTGTTCTTTTATGAGTAATTCAATTCGGTTTATTTTATACTTTTTTTTTTAATCCCTATCTTAATATGATGTGGATCTTTTATTTTCCAACAAAATCTTACGGTGATGCAGAGCTGACCCTGGAATATAGTCTATAGATGAAGTTTGAAAAATATGTGGTCTTTGCCTTACGCTTGGTCCAATTCAAGTCGAAGAGAAGTTTACTATTTATGCTTAAATATGATATTTTAAATTATAGTTTAATGATTTAATTGTGATATGATGCTTATAAAAATTTATTAAATTACTCAAGAAGATATTAAACCACGCTACAATAAAGTTTGTGATGATAAAACCGACCTGCAATTAACTCCATTTATTACTATTAGCTATTAAAATTGGAATCAAAGTTGCGGAATTGTCTGAATGTCTGACAAGTTAAAATCCGGACATCCATATAATGGAAGCACCAATATAATTAGACATTTTGGAATTTCTGAGATGCAGGAGAAGACCTGGAAGTAAGGAAAAGGAAACGGCTTGGTGGTTTACTTGCTCCGGGAAACGATGAAGAATCATGCATAAGCAGGTATCAAACATACATGTATCGCAAATCTTCACCACATTTACCTTCTAAATACCTTATTTCTAAGCTACGTCAGTACGAAGATCGTCACAGACGATGCGGACCTTTTACCGAAGCCTACAACAGAAGCATAAGAAGGCTAAATTCAAGCCCACTTGACAGTATTAGTTATAACATAGACTGTAAATACGTTGTCTGGATAGGTTCCGGTGGCCTGGGGAACATGATAATAAGCATGGCTTCGTTGTTCAATTATGCCCTCCTTACAAACCGGGTTCTACTAGTTAAACATGGAGATGACCTAGCCAATCTGTTTTGTGAGCCATTTCCTAACACATCTTGGTTGTTGCCAGAAGACTTTCCTCTGAACAAGCAATTTGACATGTTTGATATAAAGAAGTTTGATGGGAACAGCAGCATTTCAGTGAAGGACCTACCGTCATTTGTGTACATCAACCTAGTTTATGAAGATGGAGTTGAACCTTATTACTTGTTTTTCCGGGATGAAACTCAAACTTATCTCCAAGGATTCCCTTGGCTTGCTCTCAAATCAGACCAGTACCATGTCCCTGCTCAGTTCATGATGAAATCTTTTGAGCCAGAACTCAACAGATTCTTCCCAGACAAGGCTTCTCTTTTCCATCACTTGTCTCGTTATCTTTTCCACCCGTCAAATAGAGCATGGGGTTTGATTAGCAGATTCTATCAAGCTTACATGGAAAGAGCAGACCAGAGAATTGGCATACAGGTGAGAATTTTTGGTACAAAACAAAGTCCCTTTCACCTTGTCCTGAAGCAGATATTGTCCTGCACTCAAGGAGCAAATCTGCTGCCTCAAGCAGAATACAACAGGTGCATAGCTTCACCACCCAAAAATCAGACATCAAAGGCCATCACTATCGCATCTCTGTACCCGGTTTTCTACCAAGAGATAAAGAACATGTACCTGATGAACCCAACAGTGACCGGAGAAGTGATTGCGGTTCACCAACCAAGCCACGAGAAGAAGCAAAAATTGGGTGACAACGTACACAATCTCAAGGCATGGGCTGATATTTATATACTGAGTTTAAATGATGTGCTCGTGACGAGCGCTTGGTCTACATTTGGTTATGTGGCTCAAGGTCTAGCAGGTGTAAAGTCATGGATCCTAGAACTGCCTGGTAGGCACCGTGTCCCTAATCCGCCTTGTCGACCCTCCACATCTTCGGAGCCATGCTTGTTATTGTTTCCAAATTATAATCCAAGTAACCTTCCTCCTCACATCAAGAATTGTGAGGATGCAAAGTTGGGACTGATGCTGGTTAATTAGTAATATATATATATATAAAGTAGGCATGTTTCTAATATCAGGCATTGCACTGCACTTGCACGCAGGCTGGTAAATGTGAGCAATTAGTTTTTAAAAGAATAACGGGTAGGCTTATAATTTGGATTTTCTTCAATCCTATGTGTGTGTAATTAATGATTGTGCATGTGTGATTTCAGCCAACATTAGGTTGATCATGTAGACCTTCTTGATTACTTACTTTAAGAAGAAATTCTTCTAGTCCTTAGCTTTCAGACCACATCAACTGTTTAAAGCTGGCCTAACAAAACGATGAAAAGCAAAGCATAATCCAAAAACCAAATGGTAAATTAGAAAGAAAACAAAAAAAAGTGTGTTGGAATATGCATAGGCAACACCCCTCATACCGCGGCTACTAAGCCACTACTTTTGGGGCTTGAGAACTCTCCAAACGCAGTACAACTTCTCACAGTACCATGTCTGCTTGCGATCTTTACCCTCACGTGTTCTTGTAACCTCAAAGTGTGCCTATCCTCCTCTCCTCTTCCTTCAACTATTGAGTGTCCTGTCGAGTGTGACCTTCCAAACACTCCATTTGTATCATTCTCGTCCACATCACCCGGAGGTAATCCTTCCCCGTTACTACCTCTTTCTTCTTGAATGGCAATGCAAACAGAATTCCCTGTTGCTCCATCATTGCTCTCATCACCATCATGGATGTCACTGTTCTGGTCCGCTGTTAGAGTCTTTTCCAATGTCCCTTTTGGCAAGTCAAGATCTCCTCTACAAACCGGACAAGTTTTGTGGGATCCAAGCCAAAGATCAATGCATTCTTGGTGAAAAACATGGTAGCAAACAGTTATCAGACGTAGTAAATCATCGTCTGTAAACTCTGCCAAGCAAATCGCACATTCAAGCCCATATTTGTCACGTCCAACGTCTTTGACACTCGAGTAAGTAAACGTGGGAAAAATTTGTACCAGTGCAGGATCAAGTCCCTGATTCACCGGAAAATTAGCTGCATTTACAAGATTTCCTGAAGGGGTTCGCCGGAGATGCCAAGTTCTCATGATGCTGTCCATGAAACATCTACAGAAGTATATGGAGAAGAAACCTATAAAGAAACAGACAACCAATATTGTTGTAAGGACTATAGTTAATGAAGGGGTCGAAAAATTTGATGCTTGTGGAGCTAAAGAAGAACTGGACGACATTGAACAAACAGAGGCAGACTAATTTGGTGGCCGGAGATCAGAGTTTTCCCGGCCTCAGCTTTTTGCATTGACTTGAAAATGGTTAGGAAGCTAGAAAACAAAATAAAACATGAGATTTGGACGATAAAAAGTTTAATGTTTAGCGAAGTTCATTAGGAAGAGAGAAACAAGGAGGAGGAGGCAGTTGAATGGGAGACAAGGGCATGATAGGGTTGGCTTAATTTGGAAAGCTGAGGTGGAGAGGCTTGTTATTGTCGCTGGTACAAGTAATGCTCATTGAGCGAGTCATTCTGAGAAGGAAGAGGAGAGAGGAGCTTTGTCTGAAACCGTATATAATCCAGCCTTCCCAAAACTGACTTTCTCCTACTATTTTTACAAAGATGACGTCGTCAATGTCATTGATTCCAAGTCTGGAGATTCTTTTAAGACAAAACACACACGCTTTAACGCTGCCAAGTTAACTTGCTTGCATTGCGTTGCATGAGTCTTTTGTCCTACCAATTAGCTCTAACTCGATCCGGTGAAATGTACATATCCTCCTAAAAATGACAAAAACAGCTCGCAATTATAAGTCATAATTAATACAATCGGAATTCAATTGATTTTTGGCCGGAAGATATTTTCAGGTACCCGAGATTAAAATCCACTAATTATCAAGTTATGAACTTGACAAATAATAACACTAATATAATTCAAAACTATAACTAAGATGGAAATAGAAATGAATGATAGAAGAACGCTCAAATTTTATGTGGAAAACTCTCAGAATGTATAGGGTAAAAAACCAAAGGCGTCGATCCGTAAGAAATCCACTATGTAATTAACCTGTTACATAGATAACAATAGTAATTGGATACAAACTTATTTTCAGGGACTACTACTCTCTACCTAGAGACCCGGTATATTAATTCTCTGTGATTAATATACCTCACACCCTAAAACACTTTTCCTAATTACAATATATACTTGCCCCGTACATTCTCTGTGGAGTTCACTATCACTCTGATTTTTCTTCACTCACTCATGCACTCTCCTGCTCACTCTTAGTCCCCCCATTGCTTCTCTTCCTCTCTGTTGCTCTATTGTCGAATGGGAGAAGGGCTCTATTTATAGAGCTCAAGCTCTCACTCCCTACCAAATTTCCAAGCGGTGTACTAAATGAGGAGAAGAATTTTGCTCCTTGCCATCTCCAAATCTTCCATGGGTTGTTAGGAGAAAGTCTTGCTTATCAGAAAGATTTGTGGGAAATGTTCTTGACAATTTCCCTTGATGGACAAGAGCATTAAATGCTCTTGGCCACCAACAAATCTCCCTCGCTCTGGCCCCACGAGGAGTAGATTCTCCACCCGATTCCTCACTTGGAGTCTATCCCGGCCTGCTTCATGCAGAGCTCTAGCTTCTCTCCAGGAATGACCTTCGTAAGCATATCTACAGTGTTCTTGTTCTTGTGAATCTTTCTTAGCTGCATCTGTTAATCCTTTATCACCAATCTCAACCACTGATATCTCACGTCAATGTGTTTTGTCTTTGCATGGTACACGGAGTTCTTGCTCAAGTCTATTGCACTCTGACTGTCGCAATATACCATGTACTAGTCCTACTTCAGGCCCAACTCTTAAAGAAATTTCTTTATCCACAACATTTCCTTCCCTGCTTCATTTGTTGTGATGTACTCTATTTTAGTAGTGAATAAGGTAACACACTTCTACAACTTAGACTGCCACGAGACAACTCCCCCTGCAAAAATGAATAAATATCTCGAAGTAGATTTTCTATTATCGACGTCTCCGGCCATATTTGCATCAACAAATCTTTCAAGAACTGGCTTCGCATTGCCAAAACACATACACAAATTTTAAGTATCTCTCAATTATCTGAAGATCCACTTCACTACTTCCTATTGAATCTTGTCGAGATTCGGAAGATACCTGCTCACAACACTAATTGCATGAGCAATATCCGGTCAAGTAAATACCGTGGCATACGAAAGTGAACCGCTACAGAGGAATAAGGGATATTTGCCATGGCCTCCTTTTCTTCTTTTGTGGTTGGACAAGATTGTCTGCTCAGCTTGAAGTGGCTAGCAAGAGGAGTTCCCACCAATTTTGATGATTCATGTTGAAACTCTCAAGTATCCGTTCAACATACTTCTCTTACAACAACCACAACTTTCCTTCTTCCCTGTCATGAAAAATCATCATACCTAGAATTTGCTTTACAGGACCTAAGTCCTTCATATCAAAGGATTTTGACAGCTCCTCTGTTAGCCTGCAAATCATTAACTTATCTTGTCCAATAATTAACATACCATCTACATACAGTAGTAGGATAATGAAGTTACCATCAGGGAATTGCTTGACATATACATATGGCCGCCTCGATTCATTTATAACTCTGCATGGTCATAAACAAATTGAACTTCTTGTACCACTACCTCGGTACTTGTTTTAGACCATAAGTCTCTTCTTTAACCTGCACACCATGTGTTCCTCCCTTTCACTTTAAATCCTTCCAGTTGCTTCATGTAGATCTCCTCCTGTAAATCACCATGCAGGAGTTTAGTCTTCATGTCTAGTTGATTAAGGTCCAAGTTCAAGCTAGCTGCCAAACTAAGTACAACTCTGATTGAGCTCATCTTCACTACTAGAGAGAAAATCTCGTCAAAGTCAACACCTTGTCTTTGTGTAAAGCCTTTGATCACTAATCAAGCCTTGTACTTCACTACCTTACTCTTATCTTTCTTTAGCTTGAATACCCCACTTGTTCTGTAGGGCCTTCCTACCTTTTAGTAGCTCCACCGATTCACAAGTGTTGTTCTTTTGTAAGGAACCCATCTCCTCTTGCATTGCCCGAATCTAACACTCCTTGTCTCGACGCTCTTGCACATCATGAAAATCTTCCAGCTCTCCCTCATCAGTAATTAAAATAAACTTAGAATTGGGATACCTTATGGATGGTCAGCATTCCCTTTAAGATCTCCTTGTCTCAGGTACCAGAGGGGTTGGCTCCCCCTGCTCAGTAGCCCATTGGTCTGGCTCAATAACAACACGTGTCGAATGCACTGCAAAATTTACTTGACTCTGTACACTAAAATTTGTAGTTGCGGTAAGTCGGGATCGAATCTACAGGGAATGTTCTATTAATTTTTGTAATGAAATTAATTGATGCAAGGAAAGAGAATGTGGGGTTTTTGGGTTTCAAACAATTTAGAAAATT
>JAOSBN010000005.1:13138856-13160021 GCA_027563595.1 Erythroxylum suave | reverse complement strand
CAATAGGTTCAAAATAAACAATCAAAATAACATATTAAGATTATTTATCCTAAAACCATCCAAATCAATACCAACAATAAAACAATCCGAAAAGAAATTACAACTTCAAAATGATAGAAATAGCTTAACCATGATTTGACGTCGATATTCCCGTTAAACCGGCTTCGGAAAACTAGCCTTCCATCTCCATTCTCATGCTCCAAGCACAAATCATGTCTTTATAGCTTCTCTCCTAGCCAATTCCTATTTTATTTTTTTTTCTTCCTGTTGCTCTTCACTGTCTACACTTATGAGTTCTTCGTGTTTTTTCTCCTTTTGCCGCCACTGTCCTGCCAAAAAAACAAAAGCCAAAATCCTCAGTTCACGATTAAAACCCTTCAAAAAATCTAATGCTTCAAAGCGTCAGCGTTTCTTTAAAAGGAAACGCTGCGTACGCTGCATGCGTCAAATGTATGCGTTGACGCATGCATTTGACACATGACGCAGTTAACGCATGCGTTGCTGCGTTAAACGCAGCACACATTTCATTTCTTTCTTTTTTTGTTTTAAAAATTCTGACATTTTAGTCTAAAAAATATATCAATATATCCAAACTAACAGTCAACATAAATTGAACACAAATTGAACATTTTATCTTAAAATTAGGATTGAAATGATATGTAAATACGTAAGAAAATGTAAGAAAATTCAATTCTATCACTCAACTGCACCATCCACCTCTATATCTAACTCCTTATGATCCCATAGTTCTACTTCATGAGGGTCTACTCCTATGGCATCTTCTTCTGAAGTAGGAATTAGTGTCACATCAGGAACTTTATCTAGAGCTTGTGTATGCTTTTCTTCTTCCATGGACTCTTACTCGTGGAAAACCACATCTCTACTTCTGATGACCTTCTTCTTCTCAAGATCCTATAATCTATAGCCATACTCCTTGTCTCTATACCTGACAAAAATGCACACATTGGCTTTTTTGTCCATTTTTTATCTCTGTTTCTTTGGCACATGCATAAAAGCTTTGCAACCAAATATTTTCAAATGAGAGTAAGACACTTTCTTACCCATCCACACCCTCTCTAGGATGTCGTACTCCAAAGGAACATATGGAGATTGATTTATTAGGTAGCAGGTTGTGTTAACCGCCTCACCCCAAAATGGATTAGGCAGCCTCGCCATTCTAAGCATACACCTGGCTTTCTCTAGGATGGTTCGGTTCATCCTCTTAGCTACACCATTATGTTATGGAGTACCTGGCTCGGTCCTTTCATGTCGAATTCCTTGTTGTATGCAGTATTCTTTGAATTCTCTTGAGGTGTATTTCCCACCATTGTCAGTTTGCAGGCACTTCAGATGTCACCTCGTTTGTCTTTCCACCAAGGCATGAAACTTTTGAAAATACCAAAACACCTCGTCCCTAGACCGCAATGATAAACTCAGGTTTGCCTTGATGCATCATCGATAAACATGACAAGATATTTATTGGCACCTAAAGACTCCACCTTAATGGGACCAAAAATTTCATAATGAATTAAATCCAATTTATTTTCTTTCTATTTAGACTGTGTACGAAAAGAAACTCTATATTGCTTCCCCAATAAACAATTATCACAAGATTTGGGTGACAAACCTTTGGCCAAGGGAATGAGGGACTTCCTTGCCAAAATCAGTAACCCTTTCTTACTCACATGAGCCAGCCTTTTATGCCATTAGTTTGGGGATGCACCATCTTTAACCGCATTCACCTCGAACTTGCACACCTTTACAGTTGTCTTTATAGTGTGCAACACAAGTTGCCTCTCGTGACTAGCAACGATTCTCTGGTCAGCTTCCACGTCCTCCCTCTGAGTTGCTAATTATATCCTTCTCTATTGAGTACCGTCAAAGATAACATGTTGAGTAATAAGTCTGCTATGTGATGCACATCCTTCAAAGTCACCGTACACCCATTGGTTCATACGATGATATCTCCAATTCCCACGATCTTTGTACTGCTTTCATTGCCCATCTTCACATTGCCATGATCTCCAGCCTTATACGTTGTGAAGAGCTCATGCCTAGGAGTGCAATGATATGATGCAGCCGAGTCAAATATCTACTCGATGATTGGATCTTTCACATGATCACAATCTCTGCTTACATAGAGTAACGTTTCACTATCTACATTAGATGTTGATGCAGTGGTTGTGGTATTCTGGCCATCCACCTTCTTATCATTACTCTGTTCTTGTTTAAGTAACCTACAATTTCCTTTCTTATGACCAAGCATACCACAATGGTAACATTTTACCTTGCTCTATGACTTAGATCTCCCTTTTGATTTATCTTGTCCTTTCCATCCTCTATTATGACTTCTGCCCCTATTCTCCTTAACGAGGGCACTCTCTAAGTTCTCTAAAAAAGCTTTTCTTTGCAACTCTTTCGAGAGCAATGCATTTGCAACTTCATCAACTTGAAGTCTCTCGGTATTGCTGCAACTCAGAAACTTTACCAAATTATCATAACCATCAGGTAAGGTACATAATAATATTACCGCTTTCTCTTCATCCCCCATCTTCTCACTAACAGTTTCGAGTTAACTTATGATGTTGTTGACTACATTGAGGTGCTCTGACACCTTAGTGCCTTCCTTCATCTTTAAGGAGTATAATTGCCGCTTCAATAGGATCCGGTTCAGGAGTAATTTTGTCTGGTACAAGCTTTCTAACTTCTTCGATAAACTGGTAGTGATATTTTCTTCCTTCACGATGAAGATAACTTCATCTACTAGGCATAAGCAAATCATCGAGACCGCTTTCTCATCTAGCTTATCCCATTCCTTATCCGTCATGGTCTCTGGCTTCTTTTCCTTGCCAAGTAATGCCTTGTGTTGTCCTCGCTAAATAAAGATATCACGAATCTTGATCTTCCATAACTCAAAATCCTTCCTGCTATCAAACTTTTCCATCTCTAAGTGAGATTTATCCATAATAAAAATAACTTGGGCTATGATACCAATTATTAGGTGCTTGGGATTAAAACCCACTGATTATCGAGTTATGGACTTGGAAAATAATTACGCTAATATAATCCAAAAATATAAATAAGATGGAAATAAAAATCAAAGATAGAATAACACCTAGATTTTATGTAGAAAACCCTCAGAGTGCAGAGGGTAAAAAAACCACAAGGGTCAATCAGCAAGAAATGCACTATGTAATCAAACTATTACATAAACGCCTACAGTAATTGGACATGAACTTATTTTCAAGGACTACCACTTTCTACTTGGAGACTCGGTACATTAATTCTCTATAATTAATATACCTTACACCCTAAAACACTCTTCACAATTACAATAAACACTCTTCACAATTACAATATATACTTACCCTGTACTCTTTCTATGGAGTACACTATCACTCTAATTTTTCTTCACTCTCTCACGCACTCTCCTGCTTACTCTCACTCCCCCTGTTGCTTCTCTTCCTCTCTGTTGCTATATTGCTAACTGGGGGAAGGGCTCCATTTATAGAGCTTAAGCTCTTACTCCCTACCAAATATTCACGTCGTGCATTAAATGAGGAGAAGAATTTTGCTCCTTGCCATCTCCAAACCATCCATAGGTTGTCAAGAGAAAGACTTACTTGTCAGTAAGATTTGAGGGAAATATGCTTGACAACTTATGGATGGTTTGGCCACCAATAGATAATAGTATCTTTTATTTGAATTCATCCAATTCTAATATTGTTTACATGGATTAAGATTACAGATGTGAAGCTTCAAATTTTCCATGCAAGTGATTATTTATGGTTGAGAGTGAGACTCACCAAGTCAATATTAACTCATGTAACAATAACTTGAGTATCTATCCAATAAATTTTCCTACAATTGAAAGTCTGACTATGTCACCATTCTGTTATTAAATATGGGTAATGGCTTATATCATAAGGCCAAAATCTATCCCTTACAACTTCTCCTCTAATTACATACTATTGTTGTCGCTATGAAGAATGATGCACGGATACAATATCTCATGACAGATTTATAGAAAGATTATCAAAACACGAGAACTGGAAGATGTGTAGTATGACAGAAAAGGTTGTTGTTTGTAACAATTTAAAAAGTATTATTAAAAATTAATATAAGGCAACAATTTTTAAAATATTACCTTTATTAATATTAAAAGGTAACGACAATATTAATTTGTTGCTACATATAAGAAAAGCCAATGAAATTAAAAGAAGGTTGTAATAAAGTCTTATATATGTAACATTTGAAATTATTACTATAATTTCAGTCATCTATTTACTAATATTACATATTTATTTATATATTTACTTACTAATTTATATTTAACATATAAATTTTCTCTATTTATTAATTAGTATTTAGAAAATGTATAAGAAAATTAAAATACCTACCAATTTATATTTAGTAAGATTAAATCAAACAATAGATGTGCTCTAAAATACATAAAAGTACTGTAATATACACACATAACCCTAAATCGACCATTTATTTATTTTTTTAAAAAATTAAAAATTGATTGACTGATAATAATAATAAAAGAAGAGAACAAAGTGCTTGGAGAGAAATTGTCTCTCTTACGTCAAATAAGAACTAAAAAAAGCACTAACAGTTACCCAAAGAAAACAAGGAACGACAATTTTCCAAAGGAGTAGAAAAAGATACAGATACAACAATGTTTCAGTAAAAGGGGATAAAAAGCATCCCTAAAAGATGATCATGTCTTCCTCATTTACCCAGTTAGGCTTGGGCATTGAGAGAGGCTCTAAGGCCATCGTCCCTTCCACACTACAATGTTCAATTAGCTATTTCAATCTTTCTTTAGGGACAATCGACTTCTGCTAGGGTTCTAGGTGCATTGCAACGTTGATCTTCATGCTAGACATAGACAGGCAATGGTAAGTTCAATTTTGCTTTCCAAAGTTCTTAAGTTTCTCCTTACCCTATCTATTCTCCGTTTGTTATCTTGAATTTTTTCTTTGTCGTCTATTCTCTTTTTGTTGTCTTAAGTTTCTCCTTGCCTTGTCTATTCTCATTTTGCTCCAAAGTTCTTAAGTTTCTCGTTATTTCGCTTCTCTTTGTCTGAAGTCAAAACAATAGGGTGTTTGCATCTTTTGTGGTGTAATAGATTGGAGTTTTGTTCACATAGCCTAAGGCAATTAGGCTTCCATCAATATTGGTTCTTTAGGTCAGAGCTCTCTTTATCTTTATATCTTTCTCTCAATTAGACAAGTTCCATAAATTTTCGTTATTTATAGTGAACTTTAGTTTTTTGGTTTTTTCATATATTAACCCTCTATCTTTTAAGCATTGGTAGTGGTTCTTTTAAGTTTCTATTGTTTATTATCTCTTTGTTTCATCGTTAATGTTGGATTCAAGTTTGCATTCTCTTGAATGATGGTCTATTGGAGTAGTTCAATTATCTTTTCATGCTTGTTACTGGGATGATAATGATTCATTTGTTCATGTTATTAGGTATTACTCAATGTTTTAAAAACCGAACGGACATTGAACCGGTCGAAGGAAAGGTTTAAGATTTAGAGGTTCAATCGATAGTGAACCGCTATAAAACCAAAATATAATAAATAAGATGTAAAATTTATAAGAATAAATAAAAATAAAATATTTTATTAAAATAAAAAATACACCAATGTCTATTCTTATATAACGAACTAAAAATAAATAAATATGAGTTTAATATAAAACTTAAAATGACAATAAAAATCAAAAATATATTTCTGAAGGAGTTTGCGTCTCATCTTCATCAAAAGCTCCAAATTCTCCAACGCTATTTAAAGATTCATAAACTACGTTTTCATCCAAAGTACTTGCATTAACTTCTTCTACTACCTTAACATAAATTACAAATTAGTAATGTATGAAATTATTATCAATTATAAACTTGTAATAAAGTATAATTTTAACTTAAATATAATCAAAATAAGAAATGAACTGACCATCAGTAGATATTATTAATTCATTCGTTGTGACGACTACATTTTCTTCATAAATTGTCTTTTTAAGTTCATTATAATCAATATCAAGTAATGGTTTTTCTTCTTCGATCAAAAAAATTAGTATGTTCAATACAATCAATATCAACTGGATCATATGTTCTCTTTTTACTAAGCGCTCTGAACACATAATAGAGCAATTACAAAATCAATAATAAAAATAAAATTATTGAAATAAAAACAAAAATATAAAATACCTATTCTTCATTCGCAGATTACAAGTAACATAAAGAAGGTCATTAAGTCTCTGATGTTTCAAACGATTTCGTTTCTTTGTATGAATATGTTCAAAAATACTCCAATTACATTCATAACCTAATGCAGAAGCTGTTTGACTGAGTAACCTAATAGCGAGTTTTCTCAATATTGGAGCACTGTCACTGAATAATCTCCACCACTCATCTGCATTTTAAATTAATAGTTATGATAAAAATGTATATTATTAATAAGTAAATAATGAACTAAATGTATAAAACTTACCTGGCTGCATTTTTTTATCATAAGTTCTCTCTTTTAGATTTTCTTATGAATAATAAAAATATATTATTAAATATTTATAAAATAATTAAAAATAAAAATAATATATGTTAGTCATCTTTAGTATTGTTACATAATAAATAAAAGTTTAATACTTTTTTAATATAAATATAATTAATTTTTTTAAAAAAAATTTATAATGGAGGAGCTTTTTTCAGAGAAAGGAAAACCATTTGGGGTATTCATGTCTTTTACCTTAGTTCCTGGATGTAAGGAGTCAAGTATTATGATCTAGCAAAACTCTCTAAACCTTCACGATTCAATTTGATTTCATTTATCACTTGTGATTGCTCTTCACTAGAGACAATACCTTTTCATTCAATCATGTCAAACAAACCTCCCATAATATTAATTGTACGTGCTTCTCTACTATATAAGCAATAAGGATTGAGAAAATAAGCTACTAAGTGGATCCTTTGAGTAAGATACTTATCTCATCGTTGATCAATAATATCTATATAAGGCTTGCACAATTTCTCCTTCCCTTTAAAAAGATTTATAATTGTTTTGTGAGCTCTATACATACCATCATATATATACCCAAAGATGGCTTCTCATCTGAGTCAACAATCCTCAACAGCCTTATAAGCGGAGCCACAATCTTCACAATGATCAAGCAAGCATCCTAAAATTTATTATCTAGAATAATAGCACAAACTTCTTTTCCTTTTTCACTCTTTGATAATTTATGACTTGAAAAGTGTTTGCTTGTCACCAAATTTTGAAGTTGTTGCTTATGTTGATAAACATTTTCAAAGTAATAATTGTAGTTGCAAACCTGGTAGTAGCAAGACGCACGATCTCAACCCAATCTTCTTACTTTCTTGACCAAGAAAAAAATGTGACATGGTTATACACAAAAATTTTAATCTTAGATGCGCGTGAAGCAAGACTAGAAATATGATCCATACCACCAATATCTTTTAAAATAAGATTTATATAATGAGCAGCACATTGAGACCAACAAATATGCCCATACTTTGATTGCAATAAGTACCCAGCTGATACATAATTAGTTGCATTATCTGTTACAAAATGCACAACATTCTTTGGTCCAACCCACTTGACAATTTCAAAGAATAATCGAGATAAAGCATTATCACTTTTTACCATGTCAGAAGCATCAACAGACATGACAAAAGTTGTTTTAATATTACAATAAACCAAGAAATTAATCAAGGTTCCTTGTCTTTGATTAGTCCACCCATCTGCCATAATAGTGCATCCCATTAATTCCCAACTAGATTTATATGTATCCATAATTAACTGACATTCCTTTTTTAAATCTTGAGGCAAAGGCACACACAACGCATAATAAGATGGTACCTTAAATCCTGGACTTATTGTTGTTGTAGCATCAATTGCTTCTTGAAAATATAGTGAATTTAAAGCATTTAAAGGAATACATAAATGATAGAACCATCTAGCCCATGCTCTTTTACATCTTAAAACAACATGCTTATTAACCATCAAACTTTTTAGACTAGGTTGAGAACCACGAGTAATTCTTGGAGAAAAATAAGAATTTGTGTCAATAATAACTTTTCTTTTTCCTTTATCTAATGCTTGTGGTGTTTCATCATCTCCAAAAGATATATCATGAGCCTCTTTATTTTCCTTTTTCTTTTTTACTTGTTGCTGCAAATATTTTCCAATCATGTCATGCACATCAAGTGGTACTTTTTTGCAAGAAGCAATATTAACCTTAACATCAGTAAGATGTTCTTTCATTCTAAAAAATTCCTCCCCCTTTAAATATTCTACCACAAAACATACAGTTATATTGGATATTCCTGTCAGATGCTTGAGAAGAAGAAAATTAATTCCATGTTGGATAGAACTTATCACGAGTAGATGATGCAATATTCATCGAATCTTTTTTCTAATGATTCTATATTCTCCATTATGATTTAACCTAAAAAGTATAAAAAAGAATTAGGTATATTATGGTCAAAAGTCAAGACAAAAATCTCCTACTTAAAATAATTCTTGTCATCAACAGTCACAACTCACAAGTCACAAGCTTAAAATTGTTCTTTAAGATACCAATTTTTAACAATTATAAACCTTATCTCATTGACTTAGGTAAATTGTAAATATATAAAATTGTTCTTTAATCTCTTTCTCACGCACGTGATTACTTTCAGAAAATACAAAACCAATCTTCGAAGTCTATAATTTTGTGTTTTTGCATTTATTTAAGTGATTAAAGAGATAGAATATAAAAGGAAGTGGACCCCTAATTAATATATACCTTTTGTTACATATGTATGAGAAATATTTGCAATAGTCAACAAAAGAAATTTTCATTTACTCAAAAAAGTCAATTAAAAAATAAAATAATTAAGTAAATTATGAGAAATCTTTGCAATAGTCAACAAAAGAAATTTTCATTTGCTCAAAAAATTCAATTAAAAATAAAATAATTAAGTAAATTATAAGAAATATTTGCAATAGTCAACAAAATAATTTTTCGTTTACTCAAAAAATTCAACTAAAAAATAAATTAATTGAGTAAATTATGAGAAATATTTGCAATAGCCAACAAAAGAAATTTTCATTTACTCAAAAAATTCAATTAAAAAATAAAATAATTGAGTAAATAATGAGAAATATTTACAATAGTCATCATCAACTTTGGCCAAAACTCACATGATCAACTTTTATAAGTTCGATTAGTTCAATAAAACTTCAATGAAAAAGAACTGCCTAGTAAAGGATTACTGTGTCCATAGGAGTGAGGAAATTACAAACAAAGATGCATTTTTTAGTAACACTACGTTCTCTCCGACAAAGACACACACATTTTATGACTCTAATCAAGTGATAGAGAAAAAATATACAAATTTTTCTCCACCTATCAGTGTTAAAAGCCTTACTCTTGCTTTTGGAGGAGCATATAAGACTACCATCTCAAAATTATGATGGAAGTCATATTTTTCAAGGGTAGAAAGCAAACGTAAGTTATAGGGTCTAGTGTTAGGAACCAACCATGATCGAATTACGGACGTAGCAGAAACATATAATTTTATAGTTTCCGATTGGATCTCGAAAATTGAATAACTTGAAAAACTAAACTTGAATTATAAAATAAAAAATTTGTACCTAATTTGATATTCGTATTACACGTCCAGCCTTTAACAATATCAACAGAGTATTCACTCAACTCTTTGAGAGGAATTAACAAGAGCATTAGCTCCTTATGCCTATTCTTATTTATAAAAAAAAAGTACCAAGTTTTTTAATTTATGGTAAATTAAATACATCAATTATAATTACGATCCCAGTCTAATTATATTAATTTAAATTTAATAAAATTAAATATCTCATATTTGATCCGTAAAGTTACTTAAACTTTGTAATTAAGTCCAACCTATTTGAAATTAATTTTTCTCTTTTAAACTACTCTTTATATGTAACTCAATAAGTTATTAATATATTGACAATGATTATAAACTATAATTCTAATTCATAATTAGAATTAGATAAACTAAAACTCTTTTTAACTTTTCTTTAATTGTCCAACTAAATAATTTATAATCATAGATTAAAATTGACATCTAGCAATATATCATAACCACCCAAAAATCAGAAATGTCAAAGTGGTTCGACTTCACATGCCCATGCGTAGTTTGATATATAATTTAATCATTTTGTCATCCAATATTCCAATTAGACAGAGTATGGATATAATGTGTACTCCTTTGTATCCAATCATGTTCGTTCTTACTAATTAGTAATTGGTTGATAATTGATATTTGAAAACATCTTTTTAAATGTCAATTCACTCTAGTTAGAAAATTCCTTAAATCATTATTAATCGAGAATATTAAAACATTCTCTCTTATTAGTTTAGAGTAACGAGTACTTGATTGACTTACTCGACTATCTCTATATGGTTCATACTGCAACTAAGTACTATCAATCGAATTATCCTAAGATGGTTTATAAGTAACATCAAAACATAGTAATTCTCATATAAGATACCTTGGTAATATCAGGTCAAATGATGAATTATACAATCATCATTATGAGGAAATCCACAAACATATAAATAACATTTCATTTGGGATCCTTATAATCAAGTTAGTTCAATGAACTTATTTTGTATTAAATACCCACACATTATAATTTAATTTATAAAATCAATTATTATCTTCATACGAAAGAAACATAATATATGTCAGTTTTATTATTTCATCAATATTATGTCTTAATAAAACTTCAATTATGAACATAAGGGAACAAAAGAAAGGATTTTTCATAGCAATCCTAGGGTTTTGATCCACACCCTGTGCCTTTTTTAGACAATATCTGGTTCGATAGGACTATGAGTTAACATTCCCATATGAGCATGAAAATGTAAATTGAATCTTATAATTATGATCTTATCATAATTTCAATTACACAATAATTAGTCTAGGGATTTTACCTTTAGTATTAAAACATCAAATGTAATTAACATAATACACAAAGATAAATGATGTCTTTATTAATTAAATAATAACCTCATACATTAAAATTGCAACCAACTTATTAACTACAAGGGCATAAACTAACGATCTCCCACTTATACTAAAGTCAATCGCCTATATGTTTAATATCATATCCATCCATATGTTGATCATGTTTCTTCTGAGACAATAATTTAGTGAGAGGATCTGCAAGATTCTTTTTGGTGGAAACTTGCTCTAATGTTACGTCTTTCTACTTCACTATAATCTTCAAAATTCTCTTTAATGGAAACCCGTTCCAATGTTATGTCTTTAAGCTCCACTATCTCCCTGAGTAAGTGAAACTTTTTGATTACATGTTTGGAACATTGATGAGACTTTGGTTCCTTTGCCTATGCAATGATGTCATTATTGTCACAATATAATACTATAGACTCAACAATGTGAGAAACCACTCCAAGTTTAGTGACGAACTTCTTAATCTAAACCGCTTCCTCTGTCGCCTCTGATACTGAATTGTACTCGGTCTTGGTTATTGAATCTATAATGGTTGACTATTTAGAATTCTTCCAACTTATCACACCATCATTCAAAGTGAAAAAGTACCATAACTGTGATCAACTATCATCTAGATCTAACTGAAAAATAACATTTAAATACCCATAAACTCTTAGTTTAACTCCTTTATAGACTAGAAAAATATCTTAAGTCATTTCTAAGTATGTAAAGATAGTTTTCACAATCATCCATTAACACACCTAGATTGAATTGAAACCTGCTCTTTATGTTCAATTCATAAAAGACATTTGGTCTAATACATAGCATCGTATACGTGATTGATTTAACTGTCGAAGCATATGGAATGCAATCTATTTTATATCTGTCATCTTATGTCTTAGGACATACTCTTGTGAGAGAGAAATCTCATTCAATATGAGTAAGAATCCTCAATTGGAATTCTCCAAGTTTAACTTCTATAGCACTTTGGATTGAAATAACCCAAACATCCTTTTTGATCTATCTCTATAGATATTTATTTCTAGAATACAGGTTGTTTCCCTCATATCCTTCATGGAGAGGTTCTTATATAACCAAATCATTAAACAGGAGTATTGATATGTTGTTTTAAATTAGCAAATGTGTCGTCTACATATAGCACCAGGAAATCGATTGCATTTCTTCAAAATGGTACTTATTCTCACTTATTATAGATTCTTGTCTTCCAATTCGATGGCTTTACATTAGCTCCAATCCCACCTCCATTTTCCACACCACCACCAACCCCTGCATCCCCTCCAAGCCCTATACTTATCGTGCCACACTCTCTTTATTTTTGGACTGCTCATCATGTAAAAGAGGTACAGTTATCTCCATATGGACACCCCTCCTTCGTATAAAACTTCTTGCAATGCCTCCGTTTGTAAGACCTTTGCTTGTCACCTATAAGTCCTTCTATTGATAGGATATTTCTCTTGAATCTACTTAGGATTCCCTTTCTTCTCCTAAAGTTCCTCTATGCTGTGTGCAAAGTGATAAAAGACATTGTGAACTCTCTCTCTATTTTATTAATGAACGATTGCCTATATTTATATGCATGTTTCAGGAATACATCTAGGGTCAACTTAACTGAACTGAAACAGAAATGTAACAAACTTGCACAGTTGTGAAAGCAAAAGTAGACAACAAATGGGCTTGTATAAATAAGCATGGATTATTGATACAACTGATGAATAGGTCTATCAGCCTATGACCCGTAGATCCACAAATGCAAGGTCTAGTTTTGGAGGCTTCTTGATTGCTGCATAGTGTAGACTGTTCTGTAGTTTAGCTTCTAAATTTTTCTTCGTCGTTCTTTGTATCATCCCCCATAAGTTAGAGGACATTTTGGATTACAAGCTTAGAGATGACTGTTTGAAATTGGGGTTTGGGTAGACTTTTGGTGAAAATGTCGATGAGCTGAGAGTGAGATGCCACCGGTAAGAGATGAATGAGCCTGGAATTAATTTTTTTCACGAACGAAGTGGCAATCGATTTCAATATGCTTCGTTCGTTCATAAAAGAGTAGGTTTTTGGCAAGGTGGATGGCTGATTGATTATCACAGTAAAGGTAAGCAACGATCTTGTGGTGAAAGCTAAAGTCTTGCAAAAAATAGAATAGCCATTGAAGCTCGCATAAGGTGGTGGCAAGGGTACGATATTCAGTCTTCGAGGAGCTTCTGGAGACGGTGGCTTGTTTCTTGGATTTCCAGGAAATGAGAGATGAGCCTAAGAAAATGTAGAAGTTGGTGACTGATTTCCAAGAGTGTGGACAAGTTGCCCAGTTTGAATTAGAAAATGCTCGTACTTGTATGGTGGAATCTCGACAAAAAAGGATGCCTTGGTCGGGAGCACTCTTGAGATATCGCAAGACTCTCTGAGCCTCTTATATGTCATCGCTGGTAGGTCTATCAAAAAATTTATAGAGTTGTTGGACGAAAAAGTTGATATCCATTCTGGTTATTGTGAGGTATAAAAGCTTCCCAATGAGGCGACGATAACCTGTGTTATCAATGTGGGGTTCTCCATTGGCAGTCAATTTTGTGTTTGGAACCATCAGTGTAGACAAAGGTTCACATCCCAAAAAAAAAGCTTCAGACAGTAAGTCAATGTTATATTTTCTTTGAGAGAGATTGATGCCTGTAGATGATCTGGCTAGTTCCAAGCTAAGAAAGTATTTGGCAATGTCGAGGTCTTTAATCTGAAAGGTAACATCAAAAAAATGTTTATTATTTTTTATGAGATTTAAGTCTTTACTAGCTAATAGTATGTCTTCAACATAAATAAGAAGAATGATGAAATTGTTGTTGTCTTTCTTTGTGAACACGGAGTGATCTGAGGTAGACTTCTAGAACCCAATTAAAACTAGAGTAGAGGTGAACTTTTCATGCCATTATCTACTGGCTTGTTTGAGCCCATAGATACTTTTCTTCAACTTACAAACTAATTTTGGATCACGTAGAGAAAGTCCTGGAGTAGGCTTCATGTAGACTTCTTCAGTGTGGTCTCCATGAAGAAAGGCATTACTAATGTCAAGTTGATGAAGGTGCCAACCCTGAGATGTAGTGAGAGCAATTAATAGGCGAAAAGTAGTGAAAAAGTCTCATTGTAATCGATTACTGTCTTACTAGGAGGTAAGAAGGTGAGTTCCCAAGTATCATTTTGAGTTAAAGCCTTCAATTCTGCATTCATTACCACTTGCCATTCTGTGTATTGCATAGTGTCATGGTAGGTTGTAAGTTCTTTCAAAGCTACAAGAGCTAGGGAAAAATTTTTATGTTCAGAGGATAGATTATTGTAGAAGATGACTGTGCAACTTGAGTAAAGAGAAGTGTGGGGCAAAGTAGGATAGGCATAGTCTTTTAGGTAGGATGGTGATTTAGTTTGTCTAATAGAGCTTCGATGCTGAGGTGTAGGTTAAGATTAAGAGCTGGTAAATGGCTCAAAATTAGTTGATAAGAAAGGTGCTTGAGTGATATCATAAAGAGGAGAATCCTCAGTTGAGGCTCGAATCTGATTGATAAGAAAAACTACATGTAGAATACATTCTGACCAATATTTAGTTGGGAGGTTAGCCTGAAATTTGAGGGCTCTTACCACGTTAAAGTTTTGTTGTTGGTTTCGTTCAACCCTTCCATTCAATTGAGGTGTCCCAATATAGGTGGTTTCATGATAAACGCCATTCTTGGTAAAGAAATCAATCATTGAAAATTCAATTCCTTGATCACTTTTTATGCACTTTATTTGCTTTGTGAACTGTCGTTCCACATAGGCAAAATTTTTTTTGATTAAGTCTCTAGTTTCTGACTTATGCTTCATTAAATATACCGAGGTCATACGACTGTGATCATCAACAACAGTCGGGAAAAATCGATGACCATGAATAGAAGTCATGTGGTAAGGCCCCCAAATGTCAACATGCACAATGTCAAAGCAAGAGGAAGAAATTGGAGAACTTAAGGTAAAAGGTTTTTTTTTTTTTTTGCTTTGAAAAATGACAAGTTTCATATTGAGTGATATTCTGAAAAGTAACATAATTATCTATGCCAGATAACAATTTAGTCTTGCATTTGAAAGATGTCCTAAGCATTTATTCCAAAGATAGTTTGATTGATGTGTAACAGTATAGGCTTATAGCAGGAAGGTAAGATAATAAAGTCCTTTAGAATGCTTAGCAAAACCAATCATCTTCAAAGTGTTGAGTTCTTGAATAACACACAAATGTTTAGTAAAAGTCAGTCTGCAGTGTGAGAATGAAGTGAGCTAACTAATGGAAATTAGGTTGAAAGAAAAGAAAGGAACATAAAGATCATTACTTAGGACAAGACAAGATATATATACTGAGCCAATGTGTGTGACAGGTACATGTTGACCATTGGGGAGCCTTACTGTTAGATTATGAGCTATAGTATATTCAATGAACAAATGCAGATTGTAGACAATATGATATGTGGCTCCTGAATCCAAAATCCAAGCAGAGGATCACAAGGAAATTTTGGCAGATAGAGATGTACCTTTGATATCCTTGGTGATGGTGTTGATTTAAGGTATAGTAACTGAGTTCTGTGAGACATCCTTCTCTTTGTTCAGTAAATCCTTCAACTGACAGTATTCTTCTGGTGTTAGATTGAAGTTAGATGAGAATGCTTCTCTGCGTATGGCTGAAGTGGTATGACTGGAAGTTATGGCAGGTTCAAGGTGAGTTTCTGCATGATTGACAGATTTGGACTTATGTTTGAATCTATCTCTTGACTGATAAGTACTTACTTTTCCATTGTTTGATGAAAAGTTAGGTGGAAACCCATATTTTTTGTAAAATTTGTCCTCTGTATGTCCCTTGTAACCATAGAAGGTGCACAATGAATTTTTGTTTGACTGAAAGGTTTTTCGGGTGTCAGTCCTGACAAAGAATCCTTGAGAATCATAATTGGGTGATTATGATGCAGTGGAAAGGAGTTGTCGTTCATATTGAGCTAACATAGAAAAGACCTTTTTGATATCAAATAATGGTTCAACCATCATGATCTGTGCCCTAATAGTGGAGTAAGATTCATTTAAACCTTTCAAAAAATGAATAACACAATCACTATCTTAGTTATAATAATGTTCAGCATATCACAATGACATTGAGCGTGACATTTGCATTTAAGCAATGGTCTTGAATTATGAAACTCATCCTATAGCATTTTTAAATGAGTGTAATAATCAAAGATGGATAGACTTCACTATTTGAAACCATAAATTTCTTCTTAAAGGTCTGAAATTCAGAAGGAATCTGCTTGTGAGAATCTGTCATATAGGTCTTTCCATACATCAACTGTTGAATCCAACCAAATGGCACTCTGAGCAATGGACTCATTGACTGATCGCATTAACCAGGACAGCACCATGGTATTGCATCTTTCCCAATACACGTAAGTAGGATCTTCTTTTCAGGTATAACAATGCTACCATCTATGAACTTTATTTTTTAATATATAATAGAGCCATTCTCATTGACTAGACCATAAATGATAATTGAGTCTAGTCAAAAGAGAAGATACCAAAATAAGAGTGGGCTTTTCATTAGGTTGATTGTAATATGATGAGGCTAGTGGCCTTTAGGCCTTTGGAACAGTGTTTGATTCTAGTTGCCAGCTACACTGGTATAAGATGGTCCTAACATGACTACACCGATTTCAGCATAGAGGGAGGTAATAAAGTCGGAAGAAAAGAGAAGAAGCAGAGGAAGGTATGCTCTAATATCATTATAAAATATATTGTGAACTCTCTCTCTGTTTTTATTGATGAAAGATTACCTATATTTATATGCATGTTTCAGGAATACAGAAGAATACTCTAAGGATAGCTTAACTGAACTGAAATAGAAATGTAACAAACTTGGATAAATGTGAAAGCAAAAATAGACAATAAATGGGCTTCAGTAAATGGGCATAGATTAACGACATAACTTATGAATGGGTCTGACTCCCCATGACTCGTAGATCCACAAATACAAGTTCTGGTTCTGGAGGTGTCTTGACTGCTGCGTGACGTGGATTGTTTTGTAGTTTAAGTTCTAGATTTTTCTTCATCGTTCTTTGTATCAAAAGTTGAAGTTGGTCACATAGGGGCATGCCCCCGCCCGCAACTTGCAGCACAACTTGGTCTTGGAGAACATCCTCCTGATGGACTTCTTGGAAGTCAATTCCTAATAACCACCCCTAGTTTTCTTACCTTGTGGCTCACTACCGAAACGACTTTGTGAAGACTAGTTATTGAATTATCAGCAGTGCCATTAGCATTGTTCCATATACAGTAATCGTCCTTTGTTGCCCATATGGCTTTTAATCAGAAGCATTTAGATTCCAATTTTTAGGGCTAGTTCGGGGAATCACATGGATTACATTTCTACTGGAGTAGTCTCTAACATAATCCATTTAAAAATAAGAAACCCACTTACATAATATAATCAAGCTTGGATCTCTAAAGGAAAAAAGAAACCCAAGAGCTCAACTTACCTGAATTGGATTAGGAGATGTGGAGATATGAAATGGACGAAATTTAAGGACTCAACTAATAAAAACATGAAGACTTTAGTTGATACAATGTTTTTAGTGACGACAATCAAAAGCAGCAGAAACCATAACTCCAGAAGAGTAGGAATCTAGTAATTTAGAAGGGTAAATTTTGAAACCAACATAATAGAATTATAACAACTGATACAAGAGGAAAGGAACTTAATAATTGGAGTAAGAACAATCAGAAAAGATTAAGGAGGTTGAGAGTTTTTGAAATGGAAAGCTATTAAGTCAAGAGAACTTCATGATGATTAATTTTGATGACAATCAAATAATAATAATGTTAGAAACAAATGAACGTTTTGACAAGTGTGTTAAGTATGTAGACGAAGTACAAATCACAGACGCAAAGACAACACATACTCAAAGACAACACAGACGCAAAGACAATACAAACGCAAAGACAACACAGACGTTAAGTCAAAACATAGATGCAAAGACAATACAGACACAAAGACAACACAGACGTAAAGGCAATACAGACGCAAAGACAACACAGATGCGAAGTCAAAACACAGACGCAAAGATAATACAGATGCAAAGACAACACAGACGCGAAGTCAAAACATAGACGCAAAGACAACACATAAACAAAGACAATATAGACGCAAAGACAACACAGACGCAAAGACAATACAGACGCAAAGACAACACAGACGCGAAGTCAAAACATAGACGCAAAGACAATACAAATGTAAAGACAACACAGATGCAAAGACAATACAGACACAAAGACAATACAGATGCAAAGACAACACAGATGCAAAGAAGACATAGACAATACCATGAAGATACAGTAGTACGTCAGATAGTTACTTAGTTAGAGTTAGTTACAGAACTAAACTAAATGACGATTATTAAGAATCAAGAAGCGGTTATCAAGGATCAAGAAGCAGTTAGAGACTTAGGCTATAAATACTAGTCATAGTCGAAGATTTTACAATCTTACGAATCTTACAATTTTTGAGAAATCAGTGATCTTTGAGCTTTTCGTGCTTACTTAGAAAAAAGAAATTCTGTAGCGCGATCCTAAGAGAGCTAACCCTACTGTAACAAAAGCTCACAATATCTTTCTAGTGAGAGAAAGAAAAGGCTGAGAGCCTGGAAAGGCTACGTTAGCAAAAAGAATACTTTGTCAGAGACCTGAAGAGGCTCTGGAAGGGAAGAAAGAATACTTTTAATTGTTTGAAGTATAGTGAAACACTCAGACGAACTCTGAGGACTGGATGTAATCCATAGTTTAAGGTGAACCAGTATAAAAATTGCAGCGTCTACCTTCTATCCTTTACTTCAGTTTATTTTATTGTTAAACAACTATATAGAAGTTATTTGCGATTTAACTACGTAATAATTTTCGTATAATCCTTGTGATATCTTTTTAAAAAGTTAGAAAAGTTCTTAGCAAGATTTTTTATTCATAAAAAGGATAAACCATTCAACCCCCCTTCTTATGTATCGAGTTTCTTGTACGTAAATTCTATACTAATGTGTGATTTAATTCAATTGGTATCAGAGCTCGGTTTTCAAGAACCACCTTTATAAAGTGAGGACAAAAATCCATGGCAGAATCACATGTTTTTATAGCTGAAGGTGCCTCCGTCACAAGACCTCCTGCTTTCAATAGTGAAGATTATCATTATTGGAAGGACAGGATGCAGCTCTTCATAGAATCCACACACATTGATCTTTGGGATATCATCGAGAATGGACCATACGAACCAGTAGATGATGAAGGAAATGTCATTCCTCGCAATAGATGGTCAGCTGATCACAAAGCCAGATTTCAATTAAATTCAAAGGCCAAATTCTTTCTGAGTTATGCGTTGAGCAGAAGTATATATGATAAAGTTCATAGATGCAAGACTGCGAAGGAGATGTGGGACACTCTATCCATCGCATATGAAGGCACAAACCAGGTGAAAGAGTCCAAGATCAATATTCTTGTACATTAGTATGAGCTGTTTAAAATGAAGGAAGATGAGTCCATTGATCAGATGTTTGGATGATTTCAAACTATCGTTAATGGACTTAAAGCTCTTGGGAGAATCTATGATAATCAAGACCATGTGAGGAAGATTCTTAGAAGTCTGTCGAAAAGATGGAAACCCAAAGTCACTGCTATACAAGAAGCCAAGGACTTGAGCAAATTAAAGCTAGACGGATTGCTTGGTTCTTTGAAGATACATGAAGTAGAGCTGGATGCTGAAGATAAACCTAAAAGAGATAAATCCATAGCATTAAAAGCTGGTCAGAAAAATCATAAGACTCGGAGAAATAGAAGTTCTTCGTTAAAAGCATTATGGATCGAAGAAGTCAAGAATGATGATACCTGTGATTCTGATCGTGATTCAAGTGAAGATGATGACGAATTATCTTTCATTTCAATGAATATCAGAATGATGTGGGAAAAGAAAGCAAAAGGAAGCAAAAATTTTTCTTTTAAGAAAAATAGCAAAGAAGACGTCAAGAACAAGAAGACCTCTATCATTTGCTACGAGTGCGACAAACCAGGACACTACAAGTTTGAATGTCCGTTACTGAGAAGAGAACCAAAGAAAAATAAAGGAAATAAAAAGAGTATGATGGCAACATGGGAAGATTTACATACACCTTAATCTAATTCTGATTCAGAAGCATCAGACCAAGCAAATATATGCTTGGTAGCCAAAAAAGAAGGTGTCGAGGAGGTAACTTCTAACTTTAATGAACTTCAAGATGCATATTTAGAATTGTTAGAAGATTCACATATCATACTGAAATAGTATAGATCTCTAAAAAGAAAGTTTGTCGAAAACTTGAGGAACATTGAAGTGTTAGAAAAAGAAAAACGTTTGCCTTAAGAAACAAGTAGACGATATGAAAAAAGTTTCTATTAATAGAACTGAGGATATTAGTCAGTTGAAACATAGGATTAATTCTCTCTCAATAGATTTATCAACCTATACTGAAAGTGCGAAGAGAATGAATGATATGATCAGTAATTATCAACACGCTAATGATAAGAGTGGCCTAGGGTTTATTAAGAACAATACTGGTTACAAAAAGAAGTTTGTTCCTCATAGAAAGAAATTTCATCAGTCTTCTTTTTATCATTATATGAATGCTTATAAAACTAACCCTAAAGGACCTAAGAAAATCTGGGTACCTAAAAAGAACATAATATCTATTGCAGATTTCCTTCCTTGGAAAAAGCAGCCAGCACCAATGGTATTTGGACAGTAGATGTTCGCAACACATGACGGGAAGAAGGTCTATGTTCCTAGATCTTCAAGATAAAAAGGGAGGATCAGTAACTTTTGGAGACAACCAGCAAGGCGAAATCATTGGAATCGATAAAATTGGTAAAGATTCCTTTGCATGTATTGATAACGTTCTGCTAGTTGAAGGTTTAAAACATAATTTGATTAGTGTAAGTCCATTATATGATTCTGGTTTTGAAGTATCCTTTAATCAAAAGTCCTGTATAGTCAAAAACAAGGATGGGTCTATATTCTTTTCTGCCAAAAGACGAAACAATCTTTATAAGATTAATTTAGAAGATTTGCAAACTCAAAATAT